>CM050167.1:401210543-401388952 GCA_027410445.1 Discoglossus pictus
TGTTTGGCGCAAAAACAACACTGCACATCACCAAAAGAACACCATACCCACAGTGAAGCATGGTGGTGGCAGCATCATGCTTTGGGGCTGTTTTTCTTCAGCTGGAACTGGGGCCTTAGTTAAGATAGAGGGAATTATGAACAGTTCCAAATACCAGTCAATATTGGCGCTAAACCTTCAGGCTTCTGCTAGAAAGCTGAACATGAAGAGGAACTTCATCTGTCAGCATGACAACGACCCAAAGCATACATCCAACTCACCAAAGGAATGGCTTCACCAGAAGAAGATTAAAGTTTTGGAATGGCCCAGCCAGAGCCCAGACCTGAATCCGATTGTGATCTGAAGAGGGCTGTGCCCAGGAGATGCCCTCGCAATCTGACAGATTTGGAGTGTTTTTGCAAAGAAGAGTGGGCAAATCTTGCCAAGTCAAAATGTGCCATGCGGATAGACTCATACCCAAAAAGACTGAGTGCTGTAATAAAATCACAAGGTGCTTCAACAAAGTATTAGTTTAAGGGTGTGCAGACTTATGCAACCATATTATTTTATTTTTATATTTTTTCTTCCCTCTACCTCAAGGATTTCAGTTTGTTTTTCAATTGAGTTGTAAAGTTTATAGGTCACATTAAAGGTGGAAAAAGTTCTGAAATGATTTATCTTTGTCTCATTTTTTTTACAGCACAGAAACCTGACATTTTAACAGGGGTGTGTAGACTTTTTATATCCACTGTATGGACCGGAAACTCCCAGATGTGCAAGCCAGGTTCCGCAGAGGAAGAGGCACAAGAGATCAAATTTCCAATGTCCGATGGACAAAGAAAGCAGAGAGTTCAGGAAAAGCATTTACTTCTGCTTCATATCATATTCTAAAGCCTCTGACTGTGGATCACACTAAAATGTGGCAAGTTCTTAAAGCGATTGAAGTACCAGATCATCTCATCCTCCTCCCAAGGAACCTGTATGTGGACCAAGAACCCATGGTCAGAACTGAACATGGGACAACAGAATGGTTCAAGATCGTAAAAGGAGTGTGACAAGGTTGTATATTGTCACCATATTTATTCACCTTATACTCTGAGTACATCATGCGTAAGGCTGGGCTGGATGAATCCAAAGTCGGAATCAATATTGCTGGAAGAAATAGCAACAACCTCAGATACGCAGATGATACTACTCTGATGGCTGAAAGTGAGGAGGAACTAAAGGACTGATTGATAAAGGGTAAAAGAAGAGAGTGCAAAAGCTGGCCTGGTGCTCAATGTTAAAAAGACGAAGATAATGGCAAACAGCAATCTCACTTCCTGGCAAATAGATGGGGAAGAAATGGAGGCAGTGACAGATATTATTTTCCTGGGATCCAAGATCTCTTCAGATGGTGAATGTAGCCATGAAATTAAAAGATGTTTAATTCTGGGGAGGAAAGCTATGGCAAGTCTGGACAAGCTAGTAAAAAGCTAAGATATTAAACATTCAACAAAGGTCCATATTATTAGAACTATGGTATTCCCAGTAGTAACATATGTAAGAGCTGGACCATAAAGAAGCCTGAGCACCGTAGATTTGACGCCTTTGAATTGTGGTGTTAGAGAAAACTGCTTAGTGTCCCTAGGACTGCAAGAAGATCCCAAAAAAACAGTACTTCAGGAAATAAAGACAAATTGTTAATTAGAAGCTATGATCATGAGGCTGAAGCTCAAATATTTTGTCCATATCATGGATTCCTTAGAAAAGACTCTGATGCTGGGAAACATTGAAAGCGCATTGAGAGCAATGAAGCAATGAAAATGAACTTAATATAGCTCAGAAGGGCAGTGACAAATGTACCTGGAAAGCTGTGGTGTATAGGGTCACAACTAAGCAACAACAATGGACGACAATGGACCCTTCCCCCCATCTGTCCATAATGACCCCCATAGTCCCTAATAATAACCCTCTAAATAATCTACTCTAAACCAATTATCAAAAACAAAAATCCTTATAAGAAAAAAATACAGAAAATCTAAATAATAACTGAAAAATCAATCCAATAAAAAAAGCAAATAATATTTAATATTAAAATAATAAATAGATTTACTAAAAATAAAAAATAAATTAATCCTGTAAGGAGAAAAACTGGGTTAATCAACCCCCCTCAATCTTCAGACTGGATAAGCTGCACATCCATGACGATATAAGAACGTGGTCAGCTTCTTGCTCAGCCCACAGGAAGGGCGACGCCAACCAAAACATCGTGCCACTGTAAAAAACACTAAAATAATGGCTAATAATTAATAATGGCTTTTTGTAGGCTTCTGATTCATTAAAATAAGTGTAAATCATATTTCATCCAATAAGAACTATCTTTTTGAATGACATAACTCTTATTGTCTGCCCAGTAACCAATCAGAGAAGGCTATCACCCCATTTCTGATTGGTTACCAGTTTTGGTTACCAGGCTTTCAACCAATCAAATCTCTCTATTTTTTATTGGAGAAGAAAAATTAGTGATAGAAATGAAACATTGTTATAGAAATAATGAATTGATGGATATAAACTACGTAGAAATGAGTGAAATAAACAAGTTTGAGACAGAGAGACCACGCGCATGCAAGAAACAGAAACAAACAACATGAAGACCTTAATACTTATCCTAGGAAAATAGAAAAAGGGACAATATAATCAAATAATAAGCATTTTATTACTATCATTCATTCAGAGTGAATATCATGATGATGATCATAACGCCAACACACCTCTGAAATGCTCCCATGGGAAGGCTGTGATGGGCTCGGAGGCTTCGTGAATACTGTGAAGGCTGCAATGCCTGCTTTTCCATGTTTTATCCATCTGCAGTGCCAGACATCATTAGGGAATTTTAATAAACCATCTACAGTATTTATTTACATTTATTTTTCTAATTGTTATCCCTTCATCTTCCACTGTAGAAAATCTAGCAGTAGTTTGTTTATTCTCTGCTACTCGTTTATCCTCTGCTACTCGTTTATCCTTTGCTACTCGTTTATCCTCTGCTACTCGTTTATCTTCTGCTACTCATTTATTCTCTGCTACTCGTTTATCCTCTGCTACTCGTTTATCCTCTGCTACTCGTTTATCCTTTGCTACTCGTTTATCCTCTGCTACTCGTTTATCTTCTGCTACTCGTTTATCCTCTGCTACTCGTTTATCCTCTGCTACTCGTTTATCTTCTGCTACTCGTTTATCCTCTGCTACTCGTTTATCCTCTGCTACTCGTTTATCCTCTGCTACTCGTTTATCTTCTGCTACTCGTTTATCCTCTGCTACTCGTTTATCCTCTGCTACTCGTTTATCTTCTGCTACTCGTTTATCCTCTGCTACTCGTTTATCCTCTGCTACTCGTTTATCCTTTGCTACTCGTTTATCTTCTGCTACTCGTTTATCCTCTGCTACTCGTTTATCTTCTGCTACTCGTTTATCCTCTGCTACTCGTTTATCTTCTGCTACTCGTTTATCCTCTGCTACTCGTTTATCCTCTGCTACTCGTTTATCTTCTGCTACTCGTTTATTCTCTGCTACTCGTTTATCCTCTGCTACTCGTTTATCCTTTGCTACTCGTTTATCCTCTGCTACTCGTTTATCCTCTGCTACTCGTTTATCCTCTGCTACTCGTTTATCCTTTGCTACTCGTTTATCCTCTGCTACTCGTTTATCCTCTGCTACTTGTTTATCCTCTGCTACTCGTTTATCTTCTGCTACTCGTTTATCCTCTGCTACTCGTTTATCCTTTGCTACTCATTTATCCTCTTCTACACGGTGGTCTTCTTCTGTCTTGTAGCTTTTTTCTCCTTTCAATTCAAGAATTCATTTTGCATTTAACCTTAATGAGTGCCCAATGTTCTCTTCTGCTTGAGCCTCGGAGGTCCATATATCCCAAGTCTGCCCATTCTTCCTATTATTATATTTCTACCCTCTGCCATCTCACTTGGTTTTATTTTTTTGGTAACTTGCAGAATGCAAAGATTTTTTGGCCTTTAATATACAATATTTTGAATTTTCTTTGTGCTCATAAACACCATCTTGATTCTTTTTTCTGGGAGTCCATGTGTTATAAATCCAGTGTGACATCTACTGGGGTGGAGCCAACAACAAGCAATGATCCACAGGGGCTGCTCTTTGTTTGTGTTTGTTTTTCATCGGCAAATACAAGTTTATTGTTTCAAATTGCAAGATGTGTTGGAAGATGTTTCCGGAGCGTTCAATGGATGGGTGGTCCTCTTTTCTATGTTGCAACTTTGTTTACATCACGGTGATAATACAAATAATGACTTGATGAAATGTGTCTTAATAGAATTTGGCACTTGGCTGGATGCATTGTTCGTGCCAAAGAACATGTTCATGTTGATCCATTTGAGGAAATCCACGGTAGAGGTGTAAATCCCTGGGGTATTCGGCTGGCCACAACCTGCGTTCCAGCTGGCTATTCCCACCGCAGTATAGACCTTTTCTGTTGCTGCTTTACACATTAAAGGCCCCCCACGGTCACCCTAAGTGGGACACAAGAGAAAAAGCAGTCAGTCGGAATCCCTACTTCCAAGTACACTTATCTATTACCCTACGTAAAACCCGTCATTCCAGCCATGTGTGACATCAGAGACTTATTTATTGTCTGAGGAGCATTTCCCAATACCCCCACACTCACACCTGTCTTCTTGAAGATTCCTAATATTTGTTAATGATGCTAATGACTGGAAGACTCAAGATGTGCCATTCTGTTTTCATCTGCCAATATAATAATCACGGAGACAGGCTGCTAAGTATCAAGGAGGCAACTAACAATTTGTAACTTAGAGATGATAGAGACAAATTATGAGCATATTTGGCACAAAAAAATCTAGTGAATTCTACAGAGGTTCCATTATTGCTGAAATATTTGGTCCCTATAAAAATAAATGTAATTCTAATGTTATGTTGTGCACAAGAAGAGGAAAAACTACATGGCTGATATAATGTCTGAGTTATAGAACAAAGTGGCCAGAAGCTTGTAGGTGGATGGTAGGTGGATTGTAGGTGGATGGTAGGTGGATGGTAGGTGGATTGTATGTGGATGTTAGGTGGATGGTAGGTGGATTGTAGGTGGATGGTAGGTGGATGGTAGGTGGATGGTAGGTGGATGGTAGGTGGATTGTAGGTGGATGGTAGGTGGATGGTAGGTGGATGGTAGGTGGATGTTAGGTGGATAGTAGGTGGATGGTAGGTGGATGGTAGGTGGATTGTAGGTGCATTGTAGGTGGATGGTAGGTGGATGGTAGGTGGATTTTAGGTGTATGGTAGGTGGATGTTAGGTGGATGGTAGGTGGATGTTAGGTGGATGGTAGGTGGATGGTAGGTGGATGGTAGATGGATGTTAGGTGGATGGTAGGTGGATGTTAGGTGGTTGGTAGGTGGATGGTAGGTGGATGGTAGGTGGATGGTAGGTGGATTGTAGGTGCATTGTAGGTGGATGGTAGGTGGATGTTAGGTGGATGGTAGGTGGATGTTAGGTGGATGTTAGGTGGTTGGTAGGTGGATGGTAGGTGGATGGTAGGTGGATGCTAGGTGGATGGTAGGTGGATGGTAGGTGGATGCTAGGTGGATGCTAGGTGGATGCTAGGTGGATGGTAGGTGGATGCTAGGCTAAAGTGGTTGGGTATTGGTACTGTATCACCAGGAGTAGAGGTAAAGGTGCAGGTCAAAACCCCATTACACCTTTGAAAGGACCAGTTGGATTATTTAGTTCTATACTAACCTACATGAATAAATAATGAAAATGAACAATTATCACTGATGATATATTCACTTATGAAATACCAACAGTTTTTAAACTATTAATTTCTGCTATAATATAGAATTAAATCATTAAAATGTAAGATTCAGTCTCTTGTGTCTCAGCTCGCTAACGCTATCTAGTGTGCCATATCCCCACTCGCATATTTACTTATAAATGTCATCTTGCGTCACTTCCGTACTTTACTAAAATCCCTGCATTCTCCTCTCCAGACACAGATCTAACCCACAGAGACTTATTTAAGGTTTTCCTCAGACCACGTACAGATAGCGTCCTATATCTCCATTGATCATCTTAATCATACTTTTCCCTGAAAGATTTATCCTCAATAACCCGGCACCAAACACAGTTTCATTATTTGAACTAAAGTGTTAAACTATAAAGTGAGCAATTCTAGGTGCGGTCTCATTCATGGCACAACCATGGACATTGCAGAAATAATGCCAATATTTGTAAGAGGGCCCTTTTTGATTCTATAAATACTTCTTCAACACAATCCATAGGACATATAAACTTTATTGACTAAAAAATCGCTGTAATAAAAACCATAAAACCCCATGTGACCTGGTACACCATACTGTAGGGATCAATATTTGGCATCCAGTCATATGTGGTACAGTACTTTCTTGCAATTGGTAATAATAGGGCCTCTCAATGTAGAGACAATATCAATTATGGAGAAGAGCCCTTTATCCATCATGATAACAAAGGTCAGTTGTAGTAAAATATAGCTATCAGTAATAGAGAGAGAGAACACGTTGATCGTCATGGATCCTCCTACCTAAGGGCAAACCCTATGTTAATGCCCCATTTCTGACTTATAGCCCTGCAGCTAAACCACAAAAAACAACCTAAATTGCAAAGAAGAGAAAATCATTGACCACAACAAACAACAGTGATATCCTCCAAAAAAGACTAGTGTGCTCGGACGCACTACTTCCCATTTATTTCCCAAAACAAAAACTCTGGGACGGCATAGGCTGCATATCAAAAAACTAGCAAGGTGACTAAATTATCCAATCTCATTAGATGATAGAACTACCTCTGAGAGAACGACAAAACTGCAAAGAATAACTAAGCCCACAATAAAGACCCGACATTAAATCCCAACGGCTTCAGCTGCTTTGTGAAGGGCGGGTGGGCTAATCACATTCTCTCTCTCTCCATTTATTACTATATACTACCACCATTGACCTTTTTTATTACCAATTGCAAGAAATTGCAAAGTTTGTACTTACCACATATAATTTAATTCCAAGTATTCACCCCTACAGTATTGTGTACCAGGTCACTTGGGGTTTCATGGTTTTTAATACAGCGTTTTTGGAGTCAATAAAGTTTATATGTCCTATAGATTGTGTTGCAATCTAAATTGGGCGTTAAACACCATACGGTCACGTGAATTTTATATATTTAAGTTGTTACACATTCAGGTCCTGGACAAGACATCTTTGGTTAGATTCAATTTGCTGCGTCCGTTTAAGTCATTGTGGAAAAGCTCCACAAGTAATGGATTTGGAGATATGGCACCGGGTGTAGAGATATAGTGTTGTTATTGGCTGGACATATTACCAATATCACAGAATGTACTAAAAAAATGGAAAAAATAAAACAAAGGTATAAAGAAATAAACAATGAATATTGCAACATAGTAAAAGAGTAACACCAATCCAGTGAACGCTCCAGAAACATCTTCCAACGCATTTCGCACAATGCTTTGTCAGGAAGAAGACCTTTCTGGTTTAAGTGCATTAAAGGTATTCAGAAGTTTCCCTGTGTTTACCTTTCTCTAATCTAACACATACGGCTTATCTCAGACACACGCATTATATGGAGTCATTTTATACACACACAGATTTATGATCATAAAACCCACAGTGGTGACTATGAAGACATCTTGAACAATCCAATAGTAAAACTGCATTTAAGAACTCTATACTAACCTTCCTGCCAGTAGCAGCACAGTGCAGAGATCCAGAGCAGCATTGCCTCAGCTGCTTCCTTGTGGTGGGAACAAAAGACTACGCATGATGAAGAGGCCCATCCCAGGCATTGCAACAATGTTGTAGCTGCCTTTGATTGGCCACAACAAATTATGAATTTAATGTTGATTTTCAAAATCAACAGCAAGAAAACTGAAGATATTTGCAAACTTTAATTTATTAATGCTTATTTTGAGATTATTTCCATGCAAAAAAAGTTTTCATAAAAAAACTGATTCTCCTCTATCAGATGCATTCTTAATTTAGAAAACTTTAATATACTTTTAAGTCTTGCAAAGGAACACAAATAATGTAAGACCATCAGTGAGTGTGTAGGACGTCACAAGTTGGAGACTCTCAGTGAGTGTGTAGGACGTCACAAGTTGGAGACCCTCAGTGAGTGTGTAGGACGTCACAAGTTGGAGACCCTCAGTGAGTGTGTAGGACGTCACAGGTTGGAGACCAACAGTTAGTGTGTAACACATCATAGGTTGGAGACCAACAGTGAGTGTGTAGGACATCACAAGTTGGAGACCCTCAGTGAGTGTGTAGGACATCACAGGCTGGAGACCCTCAGTCAGTGTGTAGGACATCATAGGTTGGAGACCAACAGTGAGTGTGTAGGACACCACAAGTTGGAGACCCTCAGTCAGTGTGTAGCACATCATAGGTTGGAGACCACAGTGAGTGTGTAGGACATCATGGGTTGGAGACCATCAGTAAGTGTGTAGGACATCACAGGTTGGAGACCATCAGTGAGTGTGTAGCACATCACAGGATGGAGACCACAGTGAGTGTGTAGGACATCACAAGTTGGAGACCATCAGAGAGTGTGTAGGACATCACAGGTTGGAGACCATCAGTGAGTGTGCAGGACATCACAAGTTGGAGACCATCAGTGAGGGTGTAGGCCATCATAGGTTGGAGACAATTAGTGAGTGTGTAGGACATCACAAGTTGGAGACCCCCAGTGAGTGTGTAGGACGTCATAGGTTGGGAGAGCACCAGTGAGTGTGCAGGACATCACAGGTTGGAGACCACAGTGAGTGCGTAGGACATCACAAGTTGGAGACCCTCAGTGAGTGTGTAGGACGTCATAGTTTGGAGAGCACCAGTGAGTGTGCAGGACATCACAGGTTGGAGACCATCAGTGAGTGTGTAGCACATCACAGGTTGGAGACCACAGTGAGTGCGTAGGACATCACAAGTTGGAGACCCTCAAAGAGTGTGTAGGACATCACAGGTTGGAGACCATCAGTGAGTGTGCAGGACATCACAAGTTGGAGACCATCAGTGAGGGTGTAGGACATCATAGGTTGGAGACCATTAGTGAGTGTGTAGGACATCCCAGGTCTTTTTGCATCAGTAAAACCACAAAGCCAACAAGAACTGGGTCATGGAGCAATTATATTTGTGTGTTGGGGAGAGAGTGGGTAATGCGCATCATGGACGACCATACTTTTCAGGAGATCCAGAAGAGCAACTTAGATTGTCAGGTGTTTGAGGATCCCAGACATTGCTTGCATTTGATGATTTGTGTGAGAATAATTATATGTACAAATGGAAAACTATAAATAATTTTATATCAGCAAAAGTTCAGCTTTCTAGTGATATGTTTGTCTTTTGTATCATATTTAATAAAGAAAAAGTTATATCTACAGTGGAATATGCAAAGTCTTTGAAAGTTGAATTATAGAATGAAAGCCCTGACCATAAAACCAAATACTGGCCAAAAAGGAGTGCAAACGTACTGTGAGCCCCATTCAATTGAAGTTTTCAGAAGACCCGGGAGCGCGTAAGTGAGGTCGCAAGCTATTTTTGCGTCTTTTTGCTGGCTCAGAACGACTTCTGAGCAAGAAGCTTGAAAAATTGCTGTTGCTTAAACTCGTAACTTACAGCCTCCAGAAGCCTTTGATCTGTCACTTTCACAAGGCTAAAATCGTAAATCGCTATTCAATTGCTCAATTTCCCCAAGCCCGCAAATGGTTTCACACCCGTAAACTGAAAATGAAGGAGAAAATCCTACGAGTGCTAGAGAGGACCCGCAAGGGGTTAAACCTCTATTCGTAGTACTGTAAATGCAAATAAAAAATCACTATTGCACTGTAAATAACAGGGAAAGTGATGACAGACATTAATTGCATTACAGTCTCAAGCCCGCAAATCAGCAGGAAATACATTTATTTTTATGTGTCATTTCAGAGTTAAATGGATCTCGGGTTCCTTACTGACTTCCTTAATGAGTTAATTTGCAAACCTAATTGATTGACATGTAACCTCCATGTTTTACTGCCGTAATTATGACAGTCTAATTTTCTATTGGCTGATTCTAAATGGGAGGTTACGGGCTTGCTTAATTGACCATGTTCCCGCCCTGAAGTGCTCCGAACCAGTGAGTGGTTTACGTTTTTGGCTTGGGGCCCATAACTTACAGCCCTGAGTAATTGAATAGCCTTGTAATCGGAGACCAATGGGGAGCCCGCAGCACGCCCGCAGACATTCGAGTTGCGGGCTTGGAAATGAATATGTCTGTGAAGGCAGAAATACATATAATTATTTGTCCATGGTAAAAAATACATAACATTTCCAGCCACCAATTAAAGATAATGTAATAGATAATTAAAATGAATATTATCACGTTATTCAACACCAAAGATAGAGACTTAGATTTGGGTTTTCTAGCATATTACCAAAATGTCAAGTTATTCTTTCTTTGTATTCATTTATTTTTTATTTTATCTTAGTTGTTTCTGTTCTTGGTCACATTTATATACATATTTTTTTTGCATTATCACTCTGGCCCCAGACTCTCCACACACCTTCCCTTTGGGACAATGTCACAGCTATTTCTGAACCTGTGTCTCTCATTTATGGGAAGTGTCCCCTACTCACTGGTGTTACAACTGTAATCAGTAAGAAACTCAGTAAGGAAGTCAGTAAGGAAGCCAGTAAGGAAGTCAGTAAGGAACTCAGTGGAAACTCAGTAAGGAAGTCAGTAAGGTACTCAGTAAGTAAGTCAGTGGAAACTCAGTAAGGAAGTCAGTTAGGAACTCAAGTTAGGAACTCAGTATGGAAGTCAGTGGGAACTCAGTAAGGAAGTTGTCACGACCTACAATGATGATGGAGTATAGAGGATCCTAGTCCTCTTTTCTCCTGTAGGTTTTAGACCTAAGATTTGGATGACTCAGACCAATGGACCTTCCTTGTGGATGCAAGAGCATAAGTCCCAGCTTTTGGTAGTGTGCCTGGGAAAACCTGGCATGGAGTCAGAAACGATCTCCTCTGCCAGCATATGCCCTTGGGTCAATAATACACCTGCACACAAAGTCTTGATGAAAATTATGAACCACGTTTTATTTTGGAACCACATATTTAAAACATTTCCCACACACACAGTGGAGGGAGTGGCTCCTCTTAGTCAAACCCTCATTCCCCTCTCTCTGGCCAATAGGATAACCTCTAGAGTAACCTAATTACCTCTGTCCAATGTAGTAGAGGGAGGCTATGGGAACCACCAGACCCCTCCCCTGGGCCAACCCCAGGCGTGGCCACCAAGCTCATTCTGACCCAGGCGGTCCCAGGGGAAACTTCCTGTTTGCTCCTAGGCCCCCCCATTGTTATCTAGGTGCCTGGCTGTCTGGCAAATCTCTTTGTTTAGGTTCTGGCGACACCCTGTGAGGTTTATCTTGTTTAGGATAAACCCATTTGGCTCAGCTCCTGCCTCAGTGTTTATCTACTGGGGGATGGTTGACTAATTAAAACATAGCTATCACTCCATAATACAATATACAATATAATACTAACATATTATAACCCACAACACAATATACAGTGGGTCTCCTAAACCCAGAACTCTTACTCTCCATATGGCACCAACTGTGGATGATATACCAGCCCCAACAAGATGGCGGCTATTGGTATATAACAGTCCAGTCCCAATATAGGCCACTGCTGCCAGTCTCAAAATGGCCCCAGCATAGTTCACACCAAATCCAATATGGCCCCTGGCTGATTCATGACAGAAGTCAGTAAGGAAGTCAGTGGGAACTCAGTAAGGAACTCAGTAAGGAGGTCAGTAAGGAAGTCAGTAAGGAACTCAGTAAGAAACACAGTAAGGAACTCAGTAAGGAAGTCAGTAAGGAAGTCAGTAAGGAGGTCAGTAAAGAAGTCAGCAAGGAACTCAGTGGAAACTCAGTAAGGAAGTCAGCTAGGAACTCAAGTTAGGAACTCAGTATGGAAATCAGTGGGAACTCAGTAAGGAAGTCAGTAAGGAAGTCAGTGGGAACTCAGTAAGGAACTCAGTAAGGAGGTAAGTAAGGAAGTCAGTAAGGAACTCAGTAAGAAAAACAGTAAGGAACTCAGTAAGGAAGTCAGTAAGGAAGTCAGTGGGAACTCAATAAGGAACTCTGTAAGGAAGTCAGTAAGGAAGTCAGTAAGGAACTCTGTAAGGAAGTCAGTAAGGAACTCAGTGGGAACTAAGTAAGGAACTCAGTAAGAAAGTCAGTAAGGAAGTCAGTTAGGAACTCAGTGGGAACTCAGTAAGGAACTCAGTAAGGAAGTCAGTAAGGAAGTCACTAAGGAAGTCAGTAAGAACTCAGTAAGGAACTCAATGGGAACTAAGTAAGGAACTCAGTAAGGAAGTCAGTAAGGAACTTAATGGGAACTCAGTAAGGAAGTCATTAAGGAAATCAGTAAGGAAGTCAGTGGGAACTCAGTAAGGAAGTCAGTAAGGAAGTTAGTAAGGAAATCAGTAAGGAATTCAGTATGGAACTCAGTAAGGAAGTCGGTAAGGAAGTCAGTGGGAACTCAGTAAGGAACTCAGTAAGGAAATCAGTAAGGAAGTCAGTGGGAACTCAGTAAGGAAGTCAGTAAGGAAGTCAGTGGGAACTCAGTAAGGAACTCAGTAAGGAAATCAGTAAGGAAGTCAGTGGGAACTCAGTAAGGAAGTCAGTAAGGAAGTCAGTGGGAACTCAGTAAGGAACTCAGTAAGGAAGTCAGTGGGAACTCAGTAAGGAACTCAGTAAGGAAATCAGTAAGGAAGTCAGTGGGAACTCAGTAAGGAAGTCAGTAAGGAAGTCAGTGGGAACTCAGTAAGGAACTCAATGGGAACTAAGTAAGGAACTCAGTAAGGAAGTCAGTAAGGAACTTAATGGGAACTCAGTAAGGAAGTCATTAAGGAAATCAATAAGGAAGTCAGTGGGAACTCAGTAAGGAAGTCAGTAAGGAAGTTAGTAAGGAAATCAGTAAGGAATTCAGTATGGAACTCAGTAAGGAAGTCGGTAAGGAAGTCAGTGGGAACTCAGTAAGGAACTCAGCAAGGAAATCAGTAAGGAAGTCAGTGGGAACTCAGTAAGGAAGTCAGTAAAGAAGTTAGTAAGGAAATCAGTAAGGAATTCAGTATGGAACTCAGTAAGGAAGTCGGTAAGGAAGTCAGTGGGAACTCAGTAAGGAACTCAGTAAGGAAGCCAGTAATGAAGTCAGTAAGGAGGTCAGTAAATAAGTCATCAAGGAACTCAGTGGAAACTCGGTGAGGAAGTCAGTAAGGAACTCAGTAAGTCAGTGGGAACTCAGTAAGGAAGTCAGTTAGGAACTCAAGTTAGGAACTCAGTATGGAAGTCAGTGGGAACTCAGTAAGGAAGTCAGTAAGGAAGTCAGTGGGAACTCAGTAAGGAACTCAGTAAGGAGCTCAGTAAGGAATTCAATGTGAACTCAGTAAGGAAGTCAGTTGGAAATCAGTTAGGAACTCAAGTTAGGAACTCAGTATGGAAGTCAGTAAGGACGTCAGTAAGGATCTTAGTGGGAACTCAGTAAGGAAGTCAGTAAGGAACTCAGTAAGTAAGTCATTGGGAACTCAGTAAGGAAGTCAGTTAGGAACTCAAGTTAAGAACTCAGTATGGAAGTCAGTGGGAACTCAGTAAGGAAGTCAGTAAGGAAGTCAGTAAGGAAGTCAGTGGGAACTCAGTAAGGAACTCAGTAAGGAGGTCAGTAAGGAAGTCAGTAAGGAACAAAGTAAGGAACTCAGTAAGGAAGTCAGTGGGTACTCAGTAAGGAACTCAGTAAGGAAGTCAGTAAGGAAGTCAGTGGGAACTCTGTAAGGAAGTCAGTAAGGAAGTCAGTAAGGAACTCAGTAAGGAAGTCAGTAAGGAAGTCACTAAGGAAGTCAGTGGGAACTCAGTAAGGAAGTCAGTAAGGAAGTCAGTAAGGAAGTCAGTAAGGAAGTCAGTTAGGAAGTCAGTTAGGAAGTCAGTAAGGAAGTCAGTAAGGAACTCAGTAAGGAAGTCAGTGGGTACTCAGTAAGGAACTCAGTAAGGAAGTCTGTAAGGAAGTCAGTTGGGAACTCAATAAGGAACTCTGTAAGGAACTCAGTAAGGAAGTCAGTAAGGAAGTCACTAAGGAAGTCAGTGGGAACTCAGTAAGGAACTCACTGGGAAATAAGTAAGGAACTCAGTAAGAAAGTCAGTAAGGAAGTCAGTAAGGAACTTAATGGGAACTCAGTAAGGAAGTCAGTAAGGAAGTCAGTTAGGAAGTCAGTTAGGAAGTCAGTAAGGAAGTCAGTAAGGAACTCCGTAAGGAAGTCAGTGGGTACTCAGTAAGGAAGTCAGTAAGGAAGTCAGTAAGGAAGTCAGTGGGAACAAAATAAGGAACTCTGTAAGAAAGTCAGTAAGGAAGTCAGTAAGGAACTCAGTAAGGAAGTCAGTTAGGAATTCAGTGGGAACTCAGTAAGGAACTCAGTAAGGAAGTCAGTAAGGAAGTCACTACGGAAGTCAGTGGGAACTCAATAAGGAACTCTGTAAGGAAGTCAGTAAGGAAGTCAGTAAGGAAGTCAGTTAGGAAGTCAGTTAGGAAGTCAGTAAGGAAGTCAGTAAGGAACTCAGTAAGGAAGTCAGTGGGTACTCAGTAAGGAACTCAGTAAGGAAGTCTGTAAGGAAGTCAGTTGGGAACTCAATAAGGAACTCTGTAAGGAACTCAGTAAGGAAGTCAGTAAGGAAGTCACTAAGGAAGTCAGTGGGAACTCAGTAAGGAACTCAGTGGGAACTAAGTAAGGAACTCAGTATGAAAGTCAGTAAGGAAGTCAGTTAGGAACTCAGTGGGAACTCAGTAAGGAACTCAGTAAGGAAGTCAGTAAGGAAGTCACTAAGGAAGTCAGTAAGAACTCAGTAAGGAACTCAATGGGAACTAAGTAAGGAACTCAGTAAGGAAGTCAGTAAGGAACTTAATGGGAACTCAGTAAGGAAGTCATTAAGGAAATCAGTAAGGAAGTCAGTGGGAACTCAGTAAGGAAGTCAGTAAGGAAGTTAGTAAGGAAATCAGTAAGGAATTCAGTATGGAACTCAGTAAGGAAGTCGGTAAGGAAGTCAGTGGGAACTCAGTAAGGAACTCAGTAAGGAAATCAGTAAGGAAGTCAGTGGGAACTCAGTAAGGAAGTCAGTAAGGAAGTCAGTGGGAACTCAGTAAGGAACTCAGTAAGGAAATCAGTAAGGAAGTCAGTGGGAACTCAGTAAGGAAGTCAGTAAGGAAGTCAGTGGGAACTCAGTAAGGAACTCAGTAAGGAAGTCAGTGGGAACTCAGTAAGGAACTCAGTAAGGAAATCAGTAAGGAAGTCAGTGGGAACTCAGTAAGGAAGTCAGTAAGGAAGTCAGTGGGAACTCAGTAAGGAACTCAATGGGAACTAAGTAAGGAACTCAGTAAGGAAGTCAGTAAGGAACTTAATGGGAACTCAGTAAGGAAGTCATTAAGGAAATCAATAAGGAAGTCAGTGGGAACTCAGTAAGGAAGTCAGTAAGGAAGTTAGTAAGGAAATCAGTAAGGAATTCAGTATGGAACTCAGTAAGGAAGTCGGTAAGGAAGTCAGTGGGAACTCAGTAAGGAACTCAGTAAGGAAATCAGTAAGGAAGTCAGTGGGAACTCAGTAAGGAAGTCAGTAAAGAAGTTAGTAAGGAAATCAGTAAGGAATTCAGTATGGAACTCAGTAAGGAAGTCGGTAAGGAAGTCAGTGGGAACTCAGTAAGGAACTCAGTAAGGAAGCCAGTAATGAAGTCAGTAAGGAGGTCAGTAAATAAGTCATCAAGGAACTCAGTGGAAACTCGGTGAGGAAGTCAGTAAGGAACTCAGTAAGTCAGTGGGAACTCAGTAAGGAAGTCAGTTAGGAACTCAAGTTAGGAACTCAGTATGGAAGTCAGTGGGAACTCAGTAAGGAAGTCAGTAAGGAAGTCAGTGGGAACTCAGTAAGGAACTCAGTAAGGAGCTCAGTAAGGAATTCAATGTGAACTCAGTAAGGAAGTCAGTTGGAAATCAGTTAGGAACTCAAGTTAGGAACTCAGTATGGAAGTCAGTAAGGACGTCAGTAAGGATCTTAGTGGGAACTCAGTAAGGAAGTCAGTAAGGAACTCAGTAAGTAAGTCATTGGGAACTCAGTAAGGAAGTCAGTTAGGAACTCAAGTTAAGAACTCAGTATGGAAGTCAGTGGGAACTCAGTAAGGAAGTCAGTAAGGAAGTCAGTAAGGAAGTCAGTGGGAACTCAGTAAGGAACTCAGTAAGGAGGTCAGTAAGGAAGTCAGTAAGGAACAAAGTAAGGAACTCAGTAAGGAAGTCAGTGGGTACTCAGTAAGGAACTCAGTAAGGAAGTCAGTAAGGAAGTCAGTGGGAACTCTGTAAGGAAGTCAGTAAGGAAGTCAGTAAGGAACTCAGTAAGGAAGTCACTAAGGAAGTCAGTGGGAACTCAATAAGGAACTCAGTAAGGAAGTCAGTAAGGAAGTCAGTTAGGAAGTCAGTTAGGAAGTCAGTAAGGAAGTCAGTAAGGAACTCAGTAAGGAAGTCAGTGGGTACTCAGTAAGGAACTCAGTAAGGAAGTCTGTAAGGAAGTCAGTTGGGAACTCAATAAGGAACTCTGTAAGGAACTCAGTAAGGAAGTCAGTAAGGAAGTCACTAAGGAAGTCAGTGGGAACTCAGTAAGGAACTCACTGGGAAATAAGTAAGGAACTCAGTAAGAAAGTCAGTAAGGAAGTCAGTAAGGAACTTAATGGGAACTCAGTAAGGAAGTCAGTAAGGAAGTCAGTTAGGAAGTCAGTTAGGAAGTCAGTAAGGAAGTCAGTAAGGAACTCCGTAAGGAAGTCAGTGGGTACTCAGTAAGGAACTCAGTAAGGAAGTCAGTAAGGAAGTCAGTGGGAACAAAATAAGGAACTCTGTAAGAAAGTCAGTAAGGAAGTCAGTAAGGAACTCAGTAAGGAAGTCAGTTAGGAATTCAGTGGGAACTCAGTAAGGAACTCAGTAAGGAAGTCAGTAAGGAAGTCACTACGGAAGTCAGTGGGAACTCAATAAGGAACTCTGTAAGGAAGTCAGTAAGGAAGTCAGTAAGGAAGTCAGTTAGGAAGTCAGTTAGGAAGTCAGTAAGGAAGTCAGTAAGGAACTCAGTAAGGAACTCAGTTACGAATTCAGTGGGAACTAAGTAAGGAACTCAGTTAGAAAGTCTGTAAAGAAGTCAGTTGGGAATTTAGTGGGAACTAAGTAAGGAACTCAGTAAGGAAGTCAGTAAGGAAGTCACTAAGGAAGTCAGTGGGAACTCAGTAAGGAACTCACTGGGAAATAAGTACGGAACTCAGTAAGAAAGTCAGTTAGGAAGTCAGTAAGGAACTTAATGGGAACTCAGTAAGGGAGTCAGTAAGGAAGTTAGTAAGGAAATCAGTAAGGAATTCAGTATGGAACTCAGTAAGGAAGTCGGTAAGGAAGTCAGTGGGATCTCAGTAAGGAACTCAGTAAGGAAATCAGTAAGGAAGTCAGTGGGAACTCAGTAAGGAAGTCATTAGGGAAGTTAGTAAGGAAATCAGTAAGGAATTCAGTATGGAACTCAGTAAGGAAGTAAGTGGGAACTCAGTAAGGAACTCAGTAAGGAAGCCAGTAAGGAAGTCAGTAAGGAGGTCAGTAAATAAGTCAGCAAGGAACTCAGGGGAAACTCGGTGAGGAAGTCAGTAAGGAACTCAGTAAGTCAGTGGGAACTCAGTAAGGAAGTCAGTTAGGAACTCAATTTAGGAACTCAGTATGGAAGTCAGTGGGAACTCAGTAAGGAAGTCAGTAAGGAAGTCAGTGGGAACTCAGTAAGGAACTCAGTAAGGAGCTCAGTAAGGAATTTAATGTGAACTCAGTTGGAAATCAGTTAGGAACTCAAGTTAGGAACTCAGTATGGAAGTCAGTAAGGAAGTCAGTAAGGATCTTAGTGGGAACTCAGTAAGGAAGTCAGTAAGGAACTCAGTAAGTAAGTCATTGGGAACTCAGTAAGAAAGTCAGTTAGGAACTCAAGTTAAGAACTCAGTATGGAAGTCAGTGGGAACTCAGTAAGGAAGTCAGTAAGGAAGTCAGTGGGAACTCAGTAAGGAACTCAGTAAGGAGATCAGTAAGGAAGTCAGTAAGGAACACAGTAAGGAACTCAGTAAGGAAGTCAGTAAGGAAGTCAGTGGGAACTCAATAAGGAACTCTGTAAAAAAGTCAGTAAGGAAGTCAGTAAGGAACTCAGTAAGGAAGTCAGTTAGGAATTCAGTGGGAACTAAGTGAGGACTTTAGTTAGAAAGTCTGTAAGGAAGTCAGTTGGGAACTCAGTGGGAACTCAGTAAGGAAGTCAGTAAGGAAGTCAGTAAGGAACTTAATGGGAACTCAATAAGGAAGTCAGTAAGGAAATCAGTAAGGAAGTCACTGGGAACTCAGTAAGGAAGTCACTGGGAACTCAGTAAGAAACTCAGTAAGGAACTCAGTATGAAAGTCATTGGAAACTCAGTAAGGAACTCAGTAAGGAAGTTAGTAAGGGTGTTAGCAAGGAACTCAGAGGAAAATCAGTAGGGAAGTCAGTAAGGAAGTCAGTAAGGAAGTGGGAACTTAGTTCTAATGCAGTAAGGAGCTCAGTAAGGAATTCAATGTGAACTCAGTTGGAAATCAGTTAGGAACTCAAGTTAGGAACTCAGTATGGAAGTCAGTAAGGAAGTCAGTAAGGATCTTAGTGGGAACTCAGTAAGGAACTCAGCAAGGAAGTCAGTAAGGAACTCAGTAAGGAAGTCAGTGGGAACTCAATAAGAAACTCAGTAAGGAAGTTAGTAAGGAAATCAGTGGGAACTCAGTAAGGAAGTCAGTAAGGAAGTCAGTGGGAACCCAGTAAGGAACTCAATAAGGAAGTCAGTAAGGAACTCAGTAAGGAACTTAGTATGGAACTCAGTAATGAAGTTAGTAAGGAAGTCAGTGGGAACTCAGTGGGAACTAATTAAGGAATGCAGTAAGGAAGTCAGTAAGGAACTCAGTCAGGAAGTCACTGGGAACTCAGTAAGGAACTCAGTAAGGAACTCAGTAAGGAAGTCATTGGAAACTCAGTAAGGAACTCAGTAAGGAAGTTAGTAAGGATGTTAGTAAGGAACTCAGAGGGAAATCAGTAGGGAAGTCAGTAAGGAAGTCAGTAAGGAAGTGGGAACTTAGTTGTAATGCATTAAGAAGCTCAGTAAGGAATTCAATGTGAAACTCAGTTGGAAATCAGTTAGGAACTCAAGTTAGGAACTCAGTATGGAAGTCAGTAAGGAAGTCAGTAAGGATCTTAGTGTTAACTCAGTAAGGAACTCAGCAAGGAAGTCAGTAAGGGACTCAGTAAGGAAGTCAGTAAGGAATTCAGTGGGAACTAAGTAAGAAACTCAGTAAGGAAGGTAGTAAGGAAATCAGTGGGAACTCAGTAAGGAAGTCAGTAAGGAAGTCAGTGGGAACCCATTAAGGAACTCAATAAGGAAGTCAGTAAGGAACTCAGTAAGGAACTTAGTATGGAACTCAGTAATGAAGTTAGTAAGGAAGTCAGTTAGGTACTCAGTGGGAACTAATTAAGGAATGCAGTAAGGAAGTCAGTAAGGAACTCAGTAAGGAAGTCACTGGGAACTCAGTAAGGAAGTCAGTGGGAACTCAGTAAGGAACTCAGTAAGGAAGTCATTGGAAACTCAGTAAGGAACTCAGTAAGGAAGTTAGTAAGGATGTTAGTAAGGAATTTAGAGAGAAATCAGTAGGGAAGTCAGTAAGGAAGTCAGTAAGGAAGTGGGAACTTAGTTGTAATGCAGTAAGGAGCTCAGTAAGGAATTCAATGTGAACTCAGTTGGAAATCAGTTAGGAACTCAAGTTAGGAACTCAGTATGGAAGTCAGTAAGGAAGTCAGTAAGGATCTTAGTGGGAACTCAGTAAGGAACTCAGCAAGGAAGTCAGTAAGGAACTCAGTAAGGAAGTCAGTAAGGAAGTTAGTAAGGAAGTCAGTGGGAACTCAATAAGAAACTCAGTAAGGAGGTTAGTAAGGAAATCAGTGGGAACTCAGTAAGGAAGTCAGTAAGGAAGTCAGTGGGAACCCAGTAAGGAACTCAATAAGGAAGTCAGTAAGGAACTCAGTAAGGAACTTAGTATGGAACTCAGTAATGAAGTTAGTAAGGAAGTCAGTTAGGAACTCAGTGGGAACTAATTAAGGAATGCAGTAAGGAAGTCAGTAAGGAACTCAGTCAGGAAGTCACTGGGAACTCAGTAAGGAACTCAGTAAGGAACTCAGTAAGGAAGTCATTGGAAACTCAGTAAGGAACTCAGTAAGGAAGTTAGTAAGGATGTTAGTAAGGAACTCAGAGGGGAATCAGTAGGGAAGTCAGTAAGGAAGTCAGTAAGGAAGTGGGAACTTAGTTGTAATGCATTAAGAAGCTCAGTAAGGAATTCAATGTGAAACTCAGTTGGAAATCAGTTAGGAACTCAAGTTAGGAACTCAGTATGGAAGTCAGTAAGGAAGTCAGTAAGGATCTTAGTGTTAACTCAGTAAGGAACTCAGCAAGGAAGTCAGTAAGGAACTCAGTAAGGAAGTCAGTAAGGAATTCAGTGGGAACTAAGTAAGAAACTCAGTAAGGAAGGTAGTAAGGAAATCAGTGGGAACCCAGTAAGGAACTCAATAAGGAAGTCAGTAAGGAACTTAGTAAGGAACTTAGTATGGAACTCAGTAATGACGTTAGTAAGGAAGTCAGTTAGGAACTCAGTGGGAACTAATTAAGGAATGTAGTAAGGAAGTCAGTAAGGAACTCAGTAAGGAAGTCATTGGGAACTCAGTAAGGAAGTCCGTGGGAACTCAGTAAGGAACTCAGTAAGAAAGTCATTGGAAACTCAGTAAGGAACTCAGTAAGGAAGTTAGTAAGGATGTTAGTAAGGAACTCAGAGGGAACTCAGTAAGGAAGTCAGTAAGGACGTAAGTGAGAACTTAGTTGTAATGCAGTAAGGAACTCAGTAAGGAACTCAGTAAGGAATTCAGTGTGAACTCAGTTGGAAATCAGTTAGGAACTCAAGTTAGGAACTCAGTATGGAGGTCAGTAAGGATCTTAGTGGGAACTCAGTAAGGAACTCAGCAAGGAAGTCAGTAAGAAACTCCGTAAGGAAGTCAGTGGGAACTCAGTAAGAAACTCAGTAAGGAAGTTAGTAAGGAACTCAGTGGGAACCCAGTATGGAACTCAATAAGGAAGTCAGTAAGGAACTCAGTAAGGAACTTAGTATGGAACTCAGTAAGGAAGATGGTAAGGACTCAGTTAGGAAATCAGTGGGAACTAATTAAGGAACTCAGTAAGGAAGTCAGTAAGGAACTCAGTGGGAGCTCTGTAAGGAACTCAGTAAGGAAGTCAGTAAGGAACTCAGTGGAAATAAAGTAAGGAACTCAGCAAAGAACTCAAAAAGGAAGTCAGTGGGAACTCAGTAAGGAAGTCAGTGGGAACTCAGTGGGAACTCAGTAAGGAAGTCAGTAAGGAAGTCAATAAGGAAATCAGTAAGAACTCAGTGGGAACTCAGTAAGGAACTCATTAAGGAAGTTAGTAAGGAAGTCAGTAAGGAACTCAGTAAGGAAGTCAGTGGGAACTCAGTAAGGAATTCAGTAAGGAAGTCAGTAGAGAAGTCAGTTGGAACTCAGCAGGAACTCTGTAAGGAAATCAGTAAGGAAGTCAGTGCGAACCCAGTAAGGAACTCAGTAAGTAAGTCAATAAGGAACTCAGTGGGAACTAAGTAAGGATCTCAGTAAGAAAGTCAGTAAGGAAGTCAGTAAGGAAGTCAGTGGGAACTCAGTAAGGAAGTCAGTAAGGAAGTCAATAAGGAAGTCAGTTACTTTCGATAGCATGGTTTGCAATGTGTGCTATTTTGCAGGGACTTGTGGGCACAGCATATTGAACAATTGAATCAGGCTCACTGTCTCGCTCTCCCGTCTCTCTCTACTCCTCCCACTCTCTCTCTCCTCCTCCCTCTCTCTCGCCCTTAACCTCTCTCTTCCCCTTCCCCCTCTTTCTCTCCACCCCCCTTGCGGATCCTCTAAAGTACACATAGGATTTTCTTCTACATTTGTCATTTACGGGTATGAAAACAATTGCGGGCTTGAGGAATTGTAGCAATTGAATAACGATTGTAACTTTTGCGGATTAAAAAATCAAAGGCTTAGCTGGGTTGGAGTTACGATTTTTACAGCCACAAGGATTTTCAGTCTGATACCCGCAGATCATTTGTGGGAAGCTAAAAGACACCAACTGTATAGCAAATTAGTTTACAAGCTACATTACGGGCTCCAGTACTTACAATTGCTCAGTTGAATAGGAGCCTTCTGTAAACAAGTAGACAGCAATGGCTAGGAGCCACCTAGGACAGCATGCCACCATCACAGGTACACAGGAAGCATGTGCAGCAATGGCTAGGAGCACAGGACACCATGCCACCAACACAGGTAAACAGGAAGCATGTGCAGCAATGGCTAGGAGCCTAGTGTAACGGAACCCATCACTGTTTTACCCTGTTTTATGATTTATTATGGTTAAAATATGATCCTACTATTATAATGCATGTATGTTGGTTTATGCTCTGCAGAATATTGTCCCAGACATTTGCAGCTACTTGGCATGGGAAATAATCCTGTTACAGAGACTCCGCATAAGATAAAGGAAGTCTATTGTATACAGTGTTTTCATTCTCAGATAAGAACAAAGAAGTGTAATTGAATCAATGTCTGATTGTATCAAAGTTGACAGGGAGCCTCGGGGAGGTGTGACCCACCTATTGTTCTCTTTATGTATATTGTGTGGCCAAATATGGGCATGTGTATTACCTGTGGGAAGAGATGGGTATAAATATTTCTGCAGAACAAAATAAAGTCAGTATTCATTTGAATTCCCAAATTGTGTGTCGTCCAATATGGGAGGTCGGGAATGGTGAGACTGTAGTGCCTCTTGGGTATTTTACCGTATACCAGCGGAGATATTGGACTGCGTGTTCCAGCTCCGTTACATTTGGTGGCAAGTGGCGGAATTGTTCCCACGGTCAGAAGGACAGCTACAGGAGACACCATTCCGTGGAGTACAAATTGAGGGCAACGCTAGTATCCGTACAGCGCCCCTGGCTACAGCAGGATGGAACCGGCTAGTTTTCAGACAGCGTTCCATCATGAGGAGGAGGAGGCGGCCGCGGACTACAGGGATGCAGACAGAAAGGAACTCATGGTTACAGTACCTCTTATTACCCCACAGACTGAGTTTGAAAGAGAACTCCAAAGCAGACTGGACTTTTTCCCAGGTACGCTTCCCATAAAAACCTTGGAATGGTTAATGACAGATGTCCACAAATTCATAATGGAAAAGCAGCGGGCACGGGAGCGGTCCATCTTGGGAGCTGCTAACCCACCTCCCACCATTAACCCCCCCAGCACTGCGTCCGGGTGGTGGGAACTACCAAACCCCTCCACGGTACATCAGGTGCCACACGTGTAACCAGCAGGGCCACATGCAGAGAGACTGTCCCAGAAACAGAAACCGCTCCACGTGGAATACTCCTACTAATTCCCCTCCCCAGCGACAGTGTGTTCCCCAGGGGGCTGAAGGTGTCGTCCTTCCTCCCCAGCGGCAGTGTGTACCCCAGGGAGCAGAAGGTGCCGTCCTTTCTCCCCAGCGGCAGTGTGTACCCCAGGGGGCTGAAGGTGTTGTCCTTCCCCCCCAGCGGCAGTGTGTACCCCAGGGAGCTGAAGGTGTCGTCCTTCCTCCCCAGCGGCAGTGTGTACCCCAGGGAGCAGAAGGTGCCGTCCTTTCTCCCCAGCGGCAGTGTGTACACCAGGGAGCAGAAGGTGCCGTCCTTTCTCCCCAGTGGCAGTGTGTACCCCAGGGGGCCGAAGGTGTCGTCCTTCCCCCCCAGCGGCAGTGTGTACCCCAGGGAGCTGAAGGTGCCGTCCTTCCTCCCCAGCGGCAGTGTGTACCCCAGGGGGCCGAAGGTGTCGTCCTTCCCCCCCAGCGGCAGTGTATACCCCAGGGAGCAGAAGGGGCCGTCCTTCCTCCCCAGCGGCAGTGTGAACCCCAGGGGGCAGAAGGTGTCGTCCTTCCCCCCCAGCGGCATGGTGAACCCATGGGGGCAGAAGGGGTCATCCTCCCCCCCCCAGCGGCAGTGTGAACCACAGGGGGCAGAAGGTGTCGTCCTTCCCCCCCAGCGGCCGTGTTAACCCTAGGGGGCAGAAGGTGTCGTCCTTCCTTCCCAGCGGCAGTGTGAACCCCAGGGGGCAGAAGGTGTCGTCCTTCCCACCCAGCGGCAGTGTGAACCCCAGGGAGCGGAAGATGTCGCCCTCTCCCCCCAGCGACAGCTTACCCTAACAAGGGGAGACACCAATCTCCCAGACGGAGCAGATGGAACCGTGGTCTCTGTGCCTGACCTACCGGGATGCTGGACAGCCTGTCCAGATCCCCAACTACTCTCACTGGGACAACCGGAGGAGGGGGTAAGTACAAATTCCCCTCCCCAGCTAACTCCTAATGTTGCCCCAGGGTTAACAGAGGAAATGTTAACCCCCACTGACCCCCACCTTTCCCTGGCTACTGAGCCGGAAAACGTCCTGCAGGTTATACCAGCAGAAGAGCTGGCATCAGGGCAGAGTGCCGCTGGCCTCTGCCCCTCAAGTCCCCTCAGCGTGTTGCCCCATCACCACAGCAAAGGGGAGATGTGTGACGAAGTGCCCTTCGCCACTTTGTCTTGGAGAGGACTGTTTGCCAGCCTCCTGCCCTGCGACTATGGCCCTGGGACATATTGCCCTTTGGAACCAGTGTTCGGCCATACCAGAGTGTAAGTCACTCATTCTGGCCCTTTACATACAGGGGGGTCATTCTGTACTTGCCCTGTGTGAACCATGATACCACAGATAGCTATGCCATGGAGCCCATTCATATAATGAAAGACTATGGGAAAGACTTTAGCTACATGGCAATTGAACTGTGTGAAGAGGATCTGAGCGCTATTCGGTAGTTTTGTGCGCTCAGATCCCAGCTATCTGGGGATATGTGAAATGTGAGTCAATGTGAATTGCAGTAATGCTGAGGGGTTGTCAAACTAGAGAATTGACCAACAAATACTTTTGTCCGGACATCCCCAGGCCGATCCGTTGGGATCAGACCGTGTATTGCGGCTTATGGTCACGGGGGAGGTGTGTAACGGAACCCATCACTGTTTTACCCTGTTTTATGATTATTATGGTTAAAATATGATCCTACTATTATAATGCATGTATGTTGGTTTATGCTCTGCAGAATATTGTCCCAGACATTTGCAGCTACTTGGCATGGGAGATAATCCTGTTACAGAGACTCCGCATAAGATAAAGGAAGTCTATTGTATACAGTGGTTTCATTCTCAGATAAGAACAAAGAAGTGTTATTGAATCAATGTCTGATTGTATCAAAGTTGACAGGGAGCCTCGGGGAGGTGTGACCCACCTATTGTTCTCTTTATGTATATTGTTTGGCCAAATATGGGCATGTGTATTACCTGTGGGAAGAGATGGGTATAAATATTTCTGCAGAACAAAATAAAGTCAGTATTCATTTGACTCCCAAATTGTGTGTCGTCCAATATGGGAGGTCGGGAATGGTGAGACTGTAGTGCCTCTTGGGTATTTTACCGTATACCAGCGGAGATATTGGACTGCGTGTTCCAGCTCCGTTACACCTAGGATACCATGTCACCATCACAGGTACACAGGAAGCACGTGCAGCAATGGATAGGAGCCTAGGACACCATGCCACCATCACAGATACACAGGAAGCACATGCAGCAATGGCTTGGAGCTCAGGACACCATGCCACCATCACAGGTACACAGGAAGCACGTGCAGCAATGATTAGGAGCCTAGGACACTATGCCACCATCAAAGGTACACAGGAAGCACGTGCAGCAATGGCCAGGAGCCTAGGACACCATGCCACCATCCCAGGTACACAGGAAGCACATGCAGCAATGGCTAGAAGCCCAGGGCACCATGCCAATATCACAGGTACACAGAAAGCATGTGCAGCAATGGCTAGGAGCCCAGGACACCATGCCACCATCACAGGTACACAGGAAGCACGTGCAGCAATGGCTAGGAGCCCAGGACACCATGCCACCATCACAGGTACACAGGAAGCACGTGCAGCAATGGCTAGGAGCCTAGGAGACCATGCCACCATTACAGGTACACAGGAAGCGTGTGCAGCAATGGCTAGGAGCCCAGGACACCATGCCAACATCACAGGTACACAGAAAGCACATGGAGCAATGGCTAGGAGCACAGGACACCATGCCACCATCACAGGCACACAGGAAGCGTGTGCAGGAATGGCCAGTAGCCTAGGACACCATGCCACCATCACAGGTACACAGGAAGCATGTGCAGGAATGGCCAGTAGCCTAGGACACGATGCCACCATCACAGGTACACAGGAAGCACGTGCAGCAATGGCTAGGAGCCTAGGACACCATGCCACCATCACAGGTACACAGGAAGCAGGTGCAGGAATGGCCAGTAGCCTAGGACACCATGCCACCATCACAGATACACAGGAAGCATGTGCAGCAAAGGCTAGGAGCACAGGAGACCATGCCACCATCACAGGCACACAGGAAGCATGTGCAGCAATGGCTAGGATCCTAGGATACCATGCCACCATCACAGGTACACAGGAAGCACTTGCAGCAATGGCTAGGAGCCTAGGAAACTATGCTACCATCAAAGGTACACAGGAAGCATGTGCAGCAATGGCCAGGAGCCTAGGACACCATGCCACCATCACAGGTACACAGGAAGCACGTGCAGCAATGATTAGGAGCCTAGGAAACTATGCTACCATCAAAGGTACACAGGAAGCATGTGCAGCAATGGCCAGGAGCCTAGGACACCATGCCACCATCCCAGGTACACAGGAAGCATGTGCAGCAATGGCTAGAAGCCCAGGGAGCCCAGGACACCATGCCACCATCAAAGGTACACAGGAAGCATGTGCAGCAATGGCTAGAAGCCCAGGGCACCATGCCACCATCACAGGTACACAGGAAGCATGTGCAGCAATGGCTAGGAGCCCATGACACCATGCCACCACCACAGGTACACAGGAAGCACGTGCATCAATGGCTAGAAGCCCATGACACCATGCCACCACCACAGGTACACAGGAAGCACGTGCAGCAATGGCTAGAAGCCCAGGGCACCATGCCACCATCACAGGTACACAGAAAGCACGTCCAGCAATGGCTAGGAGCCCATGACACCATGCCACCACCACAGGTACACAGGAAGCACGTGCATCAATGGCTAGGAGTCCAGGACACCATGCCACCATCACAGGTACCCAGGAATCACGTGCAGCAATGGCAAGGAGCCCAGGACACCATGCCACCATCACAGGTACACAGGAAGCGTGTGCAGCAATGGCTAGGAGCCCAGGACACCATGCCACCATCACAGGTACACAGGAAGCACGTGCAGCAATGGCTAGGAGCCTAGGACACCATGCCACCATCAAAGGTACACAGGAAGTATGTGCAGCAATGGCTAGGAGCCTAAGACACCATGCCACCATCACAGGTACACAGGAAGCGTGTGCAGAAATGGCTAGGAGCTCAGGACACCATGCCACCATCACAGGTACACAGGAAGCACGTGCAGCAATGGCTAGGAGCCTAGGATACCATGCCACCATCACAGGTACACAGGAAGCACGTGCAGCAATGGCTAGGAGCCTAGGACACCATGCCACCATCACAGGTACACAGGAAGCACGTGCAGCAATGGCTAGGAGCCTAGGACACCATGCCACCATCACAGGTACACAGGAAGTGTGTGCAGCAATGGCTAGTAGCCTAGGACAGCATGCCACCATCACAGGTACACAGGAAGCATGTGCAGCAATGGCTAGGAGCCCAGTACACCATGCCACCATCACAGGTACACAGGAAGGGTGTGCAGCAATGGCTAGGAGCCTAGGACACTATGCCACCATCACAGGTACACAGGAAGCATGTGCAGCAATGGCTAGGAGCACAGGACACCATGCCACCATCACAGGTACACAGGAAGCGTGTGCAGCAATGGCTAGTAGCCTAGGACACCATGCCACCATCACAGGTACACAGGAAGTGTGTGCAGCAATGGCTAGTAGCCTAGGACAGCATACCACCATCACAGGTACACAGGAAGCATGTGCAGCAATGGCTAGGAGCCCAGTACACCATGCCACCATCACAGGTACACAGGAAGGGTGTGCAGCAATGGCTAGGAGCCTAGGACACTATGCCACCATCACAGGTACACAGGAAGCATGTGCAGCAATGGCTAGGAGCCCAGGACACCATGCCACCATCACAGGTACACAGGAAGCGTGTGCAGCAATGGCTAGGAGCCCAGGACACCATGCCACCATCACAGGTACACAGGAAGCACATGGAGCAATGACTAGGAGCCTAGGACAGCATGCCACCACCATAGGCACACGGGAAGCATGTGCAGCAATGGCTAGGAGCCTAAGACACCATGCCACCATCACAGGTACACAGGAAGCACATGGAGCAATGGCTAGGAGCCCATTACACCATGCCACCATCAAAGGTTCACAGGAAGCATGTGCAGCAACTGAGGACAGCTATATTTTTTTAAACAACTATCTTCTAAAGATATTGATGGTAGAGTTAACATGTAGATGGATATACAGTACAAAAAAGCTACAAAAAGGGTCAATACACATTTGCAAAGATATATGATAATGCCCCTTAAATAATATATTGGGATCTTATTGTCTACGATCAATCCATTCTGCCAGTGACAAAATATAAAGAGCTATCCTTAATTCAGAAGTATAATAAATCTACTATTGTGATATCCCCTGTAAAGTGCTTATTGCCAATGAAATAAGTGCTTAATGCATAAAGTGCTATAGAGTACTAAAAGGAAGTGCTATAGAGTACTAAAAGGACGTGAATCCTGGTAAAAAAAAAGACTAATCTATCAATGAGAATAAGGGTCAGTCCCTAATCTGTCTAAAGTGACAGAGCTGGGGACCCTCCACTTACCTCTCTGAGTAGTGCTGATAACTATACTAAGCTGGTGTTACATGCTATATACGTGTGGTGGAACTGTGGGCCTGTGACCTACCCCATAAATAATCTAATAACATATCTAACTGACTACACTAATATACCTAGGCTAAAATCTAAAGATATAAGGGCAGTACTATAAAAAAGCAGAACAAGGATTGATAACTAATCAGTTATTCAATTGATATCAATAAACATGCGTTCTATCATACGCAGAAGCACAATAATATAAATATTGGTAAGTTAAGGACTCATCGCTACTCAAATTGATTGCTGTGTTCTGCATAAATGTATATATATCATCCCACTAGCAATATTAGCCGTTATTCATAACATTCTAGTTCACAATATGATATATGTCTGTTATCCTAATATGTCTATACCACTGAGGAGACACACTTTAATATAGAGTATGGATATCAAGTTATCAAAAGATAAAATGCAGTATTACAAATGCCTCTCTATAAATATACTAGTGACTTGCCCGTCAAAAAATGCCGGTCAATTAAATTTTAAAGCTGGAAATGCTGTTTGTGACACAATGTGATTCTCTAACACTCTGAATCTTTTTCCTATCTACAAAGAAGTACATTATATGTATATATATATATATATATATATATATATATATATATATATATTTATTTATTTTTTAACAATGTACTGTTAAACCATATCAAACTTTTTAATTGTCATGTATCGAATAATAATATAACAATACTAACATGAAATCGTTGAACTTTCTCTAAATGAGTGTCTTCATCCATGACAGAAGCTTATTAACATACAACTTGTATTTAAACTCATGGTAAATCACATAGGTATTGATTACAGAGGAAGGCAAACAGTAAAACCCCCCATTGTAACTTATCCAATTGTCTCAAAAGGGGAAAAAAATAATTCCTTCCTGACCCCTTTAAATGGTGATCGGATTACTCCGTGGATAAATACTTTCTATTTAAATATACATTGAATTTTGTTAACAAATGTTTCTGCTGCAAATGACATAAATCTTTACCAACATTCAATAAATTAACTTTTTAAACTTTTTAACATACAATGCTAACAATGCAAACATTAACGTAAAATAATAACATTTAACCTTAATTTATTTTAAACTATAGTGATCTTGAATATTGAATCCAGAGGAAGGTAAATGTGAAAAAAAATAATTTCAACTTTGTAAATTTGTTGAAAGTGTTGTCAAAAAATAATTACTTCCTGACTCAATTAACTGGCAATCAGATTCATCCCTGGATCAATAATCTATATATCATGCAACATTTAAATTTTTCCACAAATTATGATGCTGCTACTAACATTAAACCTAAATTACATAGAATGCATCAACTTATCAGTCCTTTTCAAACAGAATTTTAAGCTTACAAACTTGAAAGAAACATATTAAATTGTAAACAGTAAAGGTAATAAAATGCAAGCTAACTGTTTTGGGGAGCCAATCATGGCTAAAGTGACTTCCAAGACATTACATTTTTTCCCCTTGAAAGTGGTTCCCTTTCAAAGAGCACAGCAGACTTTTATTTGTGTCTATGGGATGTAAGCCCCTATTATTTTTTTTTCATTCCAGATAGGGTTAAAGAATTAATAAATTCTATACTAAAATTCGATTCACTGTCTTTATCATCAGCCAGAACTGAATCTGCACTGTAATAATTATTTTGTGGTGCGATTATGAATTTAAAAATGTCGTTATTTAGATTCAAGGCATCTATATTTTTTGATGTTAATATCACTTTGTTTGCAATGTCTAAGTAATCATCGTTATTCAGAGTGTTTAGAAAGATTGCTGATATGAGTGATTCCTTGCAAACCATTGTTGATGGAATTTCATTGGTATCATTTGGGAAATCATGTATTTGTGGATGTTTTCCTTCTCCAATTGAATGAGCCAATCATTGGATTTGTTTTGGCCTTCAGATCTCATATTTAATTCTAATTTGAGATGTGTAAATATTTTCCACAGTTTACTTGTCTTGATACATGTTTCAATGATCTCAGTTCTATTTCTATGTGGCACAACAGGAAATGTTTGCCTAAAATCTCCTCCTAACAACATCACCTTTCCACCAAATTGCAAATTATTATCCATCACTTCTTTTAAGAATCTATCAATACATTGCAATGCATGACATGACATCATTGTTGCCTCGCTATGATAATTAATGTTTCTAAAATGGGAACTGGCAGTTTAAATCCACTATGCACAGTTCTACCACCTTTTAACAAAAGTGCTGCAATTCCAGTTGTTGCAAATGGCATTGCTATCTGACCCTGTGCTCGAATGAAACTCTTCAAACAATTGTACAGATACATTTTTTCCTGATCCACCAGGACCGTCTAGATAGAAATAACGGTCTTTGACCATTCCATCCTCTGTAGCATTTGTGATGGCATTACTTGCTTGTAATTGTAAAGTATTTAAAGTTGCCAGTTTTTCTTCTGTTTTTTTGTTTGTTTTTGTAGCTCATTGTCATAATCCTCAAAGTTGATGTCATCTATAAGTCCTGGCTCAGGAAAATCAAAACTTGCACAATTTAATCCATGAGCAAGAAATATTTCTTGGATTTCCATTAAAGTTTTTAGCAGTGCTATTGGCTCATTGTAACATTTCAAGAAGTCTTCGGACATATTTAATTTAAATGTTTCCCACAAAGTAAATGCATCAGGTACATTGCAAAAGATGCAAATGAACGCAAATTGTTCTCTCATTTGCTTTGGCATTTGACATAATGCTGCTTCTTCCAGATACCTCTCCCATTCTGTATCATCTGCTATGAAGTTTTGATGTCTTGCAGGTAATAGGAAAGTCTCATAAACTATGTCATTCACTGTGTGAAATGTTCAAAACTTTGTGCACCGGGAACATGTAAAAGAAGTAATCTTAAACTGAAACTTTCAATGTCTCTTGGACTGACAATATACATTTGTGGTATAATTTTATGCGTATCTCTTTTTCGTTGTCGTCATAGACCATTTACAAATACATAGTGATATGGAATCTCAATGTATAAAAATTGGCTGGCCTTCGTATCCTGGCAGTTTAATTTAAACCATGCAGTAAGTGTTGTATCTCTGTGTTCACTTTGAGCTAGGCAGTTCATTCATTGCCTGCAGTAAAGCAAACAAACTGACTTTGTGGAAAATGTACAGCTAATCGATACACAGCATGTGACCGATATCCTTTGTATATATATTTACACACATATTTGATGGATTTAATAGAAGTGCAAGCTTCAACATTTATGTGTGCATTGTACTTCATGAGCAAATGTGGATTGTATGGAACGACAAATCTATTATCAACCTTTTGTCCATGGATAATAGCTGTTTGTCCTTGTCCTTTTGAATACAAAGGGTATCCATCACAATTAGCATAAGTTTGCATTTGAAATTGCTTTGGAAATTCTTTTGTACATTTTTTATTTGGATTCATATCTCTACATGGCCCATGAATCATTCTGTGTGTCACAATCTCAAATAGTTTGGAATATTTTTCTGGATCTGGCAATTCAGCAGTAATAACTGAATAAACTCTCTCTACAGTATTCAACTTATCTTTTTCCTGCAGGATTAAAAATATGTGAGCATGTGGCAGTCCTCTTTTTTGAAATTCAATGGTATAAACAAAAGCCACACATTTTCCAAATAACTGTGCTTTAGTTATATCATGTATTAATGAATTGTGTTTGATTTTAAATACTCTTGTCACTAAATCTGGTCGGTCAGAAGTAGTTTGTCCCAGATTCAAATTTTCCTTGATCTCTGGCCATTGTGGATTACATGTGAATGTAATGAATAAATCTGGTTTTCCAAATTTTGTGACAATAGCCATGGCATCATTATATCTTTCTCACATATTGCGAGGCGATCCTTGGAAAGTGGATGGCAAAATGATTGCTCTTCCAGCTGGAATGTCTCTGTTGGTTGCCAATTCAGCGACATAATCCATCAATCCACAATACTGCTCTACTCGAAGCTTATTTTGTTGAAATTTTATGAAATTTATATTATTTGCTTCGACTTGTAGATAGGAATCTATAATCCATTGTTGTGTGTATTTGCCCCCACATACAATTGGATTAAAAGAATCCCGAATAGCAGTTTGTGCCACTTTTTATTCCAGCATAGAAATATTGTATCTAACACGAACTTTACCATTGGGATAACTTTGCAATTGTAATTTTGGTTCCCATCCAGGTTCACCATTTGGAAAGAAAATACGGTATGTCATTGGATCTTTAAAAGGTGATTAGTTAAGCATATATATATATCTTGCTATATTTTTTTGTTGTTATTGTAATGACAAATTAAATTCTAAAAACCTCATTCATCTTCATGTTTTTTTTTGTTATTGTAATGAAAAATTAAATCCAAAAAACCTCATTCATTTGCAAGTTGTTCAAAGCAATCAGGCACTATATAAGCACATATAATTTTTTTTTATTTTTTCAAACCTTAGTTTTGGATAGATGTTCATTCACTAAAATGTTTGTTTTAAATAATATGCTATGTCGTTATATTGAGCCCTATTACATTTTTAAAAATGCAAATTAATGAGTCCCTAAATAAATATATTATATAAATATACTTTCCTGATTAATCATTAAGTGTCATCAATCCCAAACCATAAGGGCATGCTGAAATCATATACCTTGCTGTACTTTGTGTAAAAATCTTTTCAAATTCACTCTCTGTCTTCAGTCAGGTGCAGAGATGAGTAATCTGTGAAATAACATGAAATTCCTTTTTAATCATTGAATTCCTTTCATTCTTGATTGAATGAACTCCATATATATAAGTTCTTAGTAAAATTTCATTTTTTTTTAAGTCTTCTAACCTCATCTTTTTTTAAATATTATTATTAATTAATATTTCCAAAAGCAATGTCCATAAATGAGCTGTAAGGCAGATATATAAGTGCATGTTAAAAATTGTTATTACTTTTATTGATGTCTCAATTTTTTTTTTATTGATGACTAATAATTAATTAAAATATTATTATACATTAATTAATCAATAACTGTTATCCATGTTAGCAACAAAAAATGTAGCCTTTTTTGTTCCATAACTCCATAATCAATCAGCAGCAACACAGACATATTAGCATAGATGGAAAACATAAAAGCATACTCATCAATGTATTGTTAAATCAAACCATTTTTTGGGTCCTGATTACTAATTATTAATTGATATATGAATATATTAATATACATTAATTAATCAAGAACTGTAATCAATTCCAACTAAGAAGACTTAAATCCTTTTTTTTAAAGAAAAGAACATAATTTAATGATATACCTGTAAAGGTGCTGTTTATGCTGTTGAAAGGCTGCAAACGTCACTCTCTGTGTTAAGTCAGCTGCAGCGACACTGAAACTGTCAAATAAGAGGGAAAGCATTTGTAATATTTGGATTAATCCCTATGATGCAATCCGCATCACGGATATGTCAGTGTATGTTAAAATATACATCTTGTTTGTGGTCCTTTTTAAAAAAAAAATATTTTAATATTACTAATTACAAATTAATATTTTAATGTATATTAATAATCAATTAATCACTGACTAAATGTATTCTAAAGATCTAACCATTAATATATTCCTAAACTAAAGTCATTGTAAAATTTCTATTTTTTCCCCCTGATTACTAATAATTAATTATTAAAATAATGTACATTAATAATTAATTAATCAATGTGTAAATGTCTTCACAATTTCTTTGCATTAATGTATTAATAAACTTGATTTTTTTTCTTAATGATTACTAATTACTAATTAATAAACTAAAGTACATTATTAATTAATTATTCAATTAATTAATATATTACAAACAGCTTAGCATGAAAGTATTGCTAAAGTAAATCAAGCGTAAATTCTTGTTTATTTAATAATTTTTTTAAATAATAATTAATTAATTAATTCTTGATTAATGATTATTAATATATTGTACCTTTTTGTATTTAAAATTCATCAATCAGTATGCTGAAGAGCTAACAATCTCTTTGGATTTTTCGGCAGCAGAAAATGTCCAGTCAGACTGTCATCACCTGAGGAGAAAGTGTCAGTTCTGTGGCAAGTGTGCCCTATATATAGGCTGCATGCGCGAGACAAAACCGTTGGTTTAGGTGGGAAATCCACCATTTCACAATGTTAATGTGTAAATGTGTAAGTTAGTATTGTAAAATGGCGACGTTAGTCTATGTTTTCCAAGTTGCGCTGTCATTTTACGTCCTTCCTATTAGTATTTTTCTACCACGTACGTGGCTGGCTGTGTTTTGCACAGTTCGGGTCGTGTAGCCTCGTTTTCATTTTTTTCAACCGCCATTTTTTTTCTCCCTTAGGCGATTTTCAAGAGGTGAAACTACTTAAATTCGACCTAAATTCGCGTTTCACCTCACTTCCAGACATCCTGGCTGTTCTCCCGTGCTATCGCTGACCTTTTTGTTGTATTTTCTGTTTTATTTTGTGTTTTATTTTGTTGTATTTTGGTTTGCGCGGTTCGGCCGTTAACTTCGTATTTTTCGTAGGTGGTAATTTTTTCCTAAGTCCTGCGCCTCGTATTTTTTTTCTAAGCCCTGCATCTCGTATTTTTTTTTTCTAAGTCCCACATGCGTCAGTTACTTTCGGCCTAAGGCTGTTTGTAGGTAGACTAATTAATTTGTAGGCTAAGTCCCACGTGTTTCATTCCATCCACTGCTCGCCTTGCTTTGCAAGGCTTGCAGGCAATGAGCGCCTTATGCGCTCATCGCCTAAGTGCTCCGAGTTTAACGGCTTGCCTCGCCATGCGAGGATCACTGGCGATGAGTGCCTTCGGCGCTCATCGCCTAAGTGCTCCGAATTTAATCATCGCTAAGTCGTGCGCACCACACAAAGCTTGACGACGTTTCGTAGTTAGACAATTATAATATGTGATACAGTTGTTCTGAATCTATATGGCATAAATGTCATCATGAATCCATATAGTAATAGGTCTTATCTTATTTTTGCCGCAAGGTCCCAGTAACCAGTCCACTGGTATACTCCTGCGGTTTGTGTCTCTGTCCCGCCAGCACTTGTTGATGACGTCATCAAAAGGTGGACTGTGAAAGGATGGTGGCTGACGCGCATGTTTCGTGGCTGCTTCTTCCGGGCCAGAATATTCTATTCTCAGGTAAGTCCTTACATAGTTTGTCCCTCTCCAACAGTTAATTCTTTGCTCTTTTTTCTTTACAGGCAAATGAACATTCAATCAACTGATCTGATGTGAGACATGCAGAAGAAGAAAATATATATTGAATAAGTATTGGAGATTATAGATTATATTATACAGATGAATTAGACAGCACATAAGAAAGTTAAATATGACATCCATTACATATATATTTATGATGATATTTACAGTCACATCTATAAATAAAGGCCCAAATGATGTCTTATATTGATTTGGATATTTAAATTCAATTGCAGGAAAATAGATCGAGCTCCAATGATGAAATATAGAGTATACCAGTGGATTTATATATACTTATAACAATAATAGCAACAAGATTTATAGTAAATAAAGAATACAAACATAAATAGTTTCTCATGTCTCTCGTGGTATATTGTTAACCTTGTAAATGAATCATTTCTACTTCTATTTTTAAATGTTTTAACTCTATTTGTTTTTCTCAATCTGTTTTATTAGACACAGTATTATAACAGTACAAAATATTTAGCAAACCATTCAAACAGATCGTTAGGTACAATATAATATGTTTTAATTTTACAAATACATTTAACAAAATGGTAATTGTTCTAATTACTTATTTTTAGTAATTTTTTTAATCAAAATTGCAAAGTAACCATAGATACCTAGTACCCTAGCCGATCCTGTCATGTTGTCTAAGGTATTTTTTCACATTACTTTTATGGGGATTGCCTAGTATTATGTTTCACATTCGTAGAGGGTGAGGAGAAGTAAGAATTAGACAAAACCATAACAAAAAATAAAATAAATAAGAAAAGAATAAAGGATAAGAGGGAGGGAAGTGTGTATGATGCATGCCTCAAACCTTCCGTGGGTCATTGCTATCCCCTATGCAACCTTACCAATCTAGTGTCTGACTGCGAGAGTCCACTAACCTTGAGCAACTTTGATCCTACTTTCCCACCAAGTCCAGCCAGCTAGGTCCTTTGTATGTCATGCCTTTTAAACTGCGGGGTGAAAGCAGCCAAAGGCTCCAGGCATCCATGAATTTGGGGATACAGTCAGTGTGTAAGTCTTCCATTGATTGCAATATAATTAATCTTGTCAACCACTGCCTGGAAGCTGAGCTCCTTGCTTTTCCACTGTCTAGCTATATGACTTTTCATTGCTAGCATGAGGATTTGTAATAATTTGTTCTGAGGGGAAGAGAGAGAGCCTTCAGGAGCGCCCAATAACGCTACTTCCACATGAGGTTGAATTTGGGAGCGAACCAGCGAGGAAGCTAATGAAACTTTGACCCAGAGTTTATGTACTAGGGGGCATGTCCACCAAATGTGATAGAATGTACCCACCTCCGACAACCCCGGAAACAAGCCAGGTCTGTCCTATTGTTCCATCTATGGATTCGTTCAGGTGTTATGTATGTCCTGTGCAAGACCTCTAAAGAAGTCTCAAGGATACTGTAATTGTACGACCCTTTAGATAAGAGTCTCCATGTAGAGGTCCAACAGTCCTCTCTAATCTTTCCTCGATCCTTCTCCCATGAAATCATATATTTCGGCTTTCTATCTTGGGTGTCCATATTAAACATATTGTATAGCAGACCAAGCATATTTTTTGACAGAGGGTACAACTCACATATATTGACAAGCCAATTCTCCCTTGGATCTCCGTACTTTCTCCCCAGCAAACCCACATGATGATATTGTTTGAGAAAGTTAAAGTATTCTCTGGGAGGGCGCATAAGTTGGTCCATTCATTCAGTAGTACTCATTAGTTTACCGTTATTGTATCAGGACCGCAATTTCAGGAACATGACTTCCTCCAGAACATGGAGATAAGGTTGAGGGTAACTCTGGGTGGGGAGCCACAGTTGTCAAGTCATCCGTAACTACTGATAAACCATGCTTAGAAGCTGCCCAATTCCATATGTTTAGTGTTAATTTAATACAAGGATGATCATACTTTCCCAAAATCAGATGTGGTTTAGGTAACCACACCACGCTCTCCCATGTGTAAGGGTATATCTCACTATTTTCTAGGATCACCCACAGTGGCTGGTGTTGGGTTAAGTGTGGATCCAAGCTAGTTGAGCCGTCTTAAAGTACAGCTTCAAATTTGGGCAGGAGAAACCCACACTAAGTCTTTGTTTACATAACTCACGTCTAGCAATTCTGGGGCGTTTATGAGCCCAAATAAACTTAATAACCTGTTTCTGGCAAGATTCCAGTTGCTCGGGCTGCACCGATATGGGGAGCATGCAAAACAGATAGAGTAAGTGGGGCAAGATACTCATTTTAACCTCATTTATGTGGCCTATCCATGAAATCCTACCTTTAGTCCAGGACTGCATATCTTTGTAAATATCTTGGAATAGAGGGGATAGTTAACTTTATTAATGCTCGGCACTGAATTTGGGATATTCACTCCCAAACATCTAATGTATGACTTTGGCCATTTAAATTAAAAATGTTGTCGGAGATGCTCCAAATCTCGTTCCGCTAGTGCAACTCCCAGGCCTCTGTCTTATCCAAATTCAACCTTAGCCTTGAAACTTAACTAAACCTCTCCAGTACACGGAGCAGGGCTGGTACCGACACTGTTGGGTCCATCAGTGTACACAACAGGTCATCTGCATAAAATCAGCATTTCAAGTGGTGGTGACCCACCACCACACCTTTTATGTCATGATCGGCCCTAAGAGCTACCGGCTTGATTGCGAAGGCGAACAACAAGGGGGAGAGGGGACAACCCTGCCTAGTACCATTTTTGATACTTATAGATGGGAGTGTCTCTCCTGGAAGCCTTATCCATGCTTTGGGGTCTTTATAGTATAAATGAAGAAGATTTAGAAACTATTCTGGAAAGTCGAATTTTCCAAAGATATATCGAACGCTTTCTTAATATCCAGAGATAGGAGGCATAAGGGGTATTTTTCCGCTAAATTTAATATATTTAGGCACCTCCTCACATTGTCACCAGCTTGCCTGTTCGGGGTGAACCTCACCTGGTCCTTATGAATTAGCCATATTTTTTGCTAGGAATTTAACGTGTTCGTTAAGGAGCGAGATCAGCCTGTAGTTCCCCACATTTAAAGGATCTTACCCTTAGGAAAGAAAACCAGATTAGCCTGGTTAAGTTTAAGGAGGAAGGCCTTTGAGCATGTTATTGAAAAGATCTGTCAAGTGTGGCGCTAATAACTCTGAATAGTTTTTGTAGTACAGATTTAGTTAGTGATGGGGGCCTTTGTTAGATCTATTTACTTAAATGTAAGGGTAGGCAGGTCTCAGGTACCCAAAAAGGATGCTAATTGACTATCATGAACCTTGTGGGGAGATAAATATAATTGTTGAAAAAATTTGCAAAGACTTTTTGGCTATGGGACGGGCTAGTAGTAGACTTACCAGGGGGGTTGTCTAATCTGAAAGATTTTTGATTGATTCAATTTATTTTTCAGCTTCCTCACTAGCATCGCATCCAGCTAATTGGCTTTTAAGTAGTAGAGGTGGTTGGTCCTCCTCGTGGTCTTCTCCATCTGATTGGAGAGAATTAGATCAAGCTCTAGCCTAGTTGTTTCTATCCTTTTCCGCAGGCCATCTGAGGGGGATTTCCGATTTTCTAGCTCTAGCGTCTTAAGTTCCTTTTGCAAAAGGGATTCTTTAGCTTTTTGAACTCTCTTGTGTGCCAATTTAATACATGTGCCAAGAACAAACGCCTTATGGGCTACCCAAACCCAGCCGGCATCTGAGTCCTGTTGTATGTTTGTTGAGAAATAGAATTCTATTGTTTTGGCAATTTGGTCTTTAAACTGGGTAGTTGACAGGAGCATGTCATTTAACCGCCAAGAATACGGTGTTCTAAAAGCTGTGCTTAAGTCTAGAGTGCAACTAACAAAGGAGTGGTCCGACCAGGAGCACAGATGGATCCTCGATTTGACCACATTATCTGAGCAGAGTCAATAATAGCAGTGTCTATTCTAGAGTACATTTTATGGACTGCCGAATTGAATGTATATTCCCCTTCAGTACCGTCAGAACTTCTCCAGGCATCGACCAGGTGGAGCTGATCCAACAGGGAAATCATTTGCTGTTGCCTATTTGTGGGTCTGCCCAAGGCTAGATGGTGACAGAACAAGGTTTACGTCCCCACCCAGAATCACCCGCCGTAGGCCATGGGATTTTATATAGCTTAACAGTTTGAGCAAAATGTTATGCATTATGTGCGTTGGTGAGTAAATGATGGATACTTTTTGCCAAAGTAGGGACCACATCAGAATTACATAGTGGCCTTCAAGGTCTATTTTCTTTTATTCTAGTATAAATTGGAGATCTTTGTGAAGCAGGACAGTAGTCCCCGCTCTCTTAGTAGAGTGGCTAGTTGCGAAAAAGGTGGGATAGAATTTAGAGAGGAATTTAGGGAGTTTATTCTGCACAAAGTGTGTTTCCTGAAGGAAAAGGAACGAAGGGCAAAATGGCCTGTAAGTGAGAAAGGCCTTTCGCCTCTTGAATTGTGAGTCGAACCCTCTGACGTTATGAGTTATTAGTGTGATAACCGTGTCAAGTCATGTTAATTAGTCGTGTCAGTTTGGGATAGCACTAAAAACACAGACCACCTTCTGTCGTGGGGAGGCAGGATCAAGAGCAAGGACTTCCTCTGTTGGACACCCCATCGGGATGCATCTACTCGTAGGTTCTGCAGGGGCAGGCTGCCTCTGTGACTGTGGGGGGGGGGGGAGACATCGGGGGAAAAAGAAAAAAAACATAAATAACCCAAACATGAAAGATTAATTTGGTTCCGATTCCTCCCAAAACACCATTAGGCACGTTGAGACCTGGGGATGGGTGACAGCTCAAACCCTGCTGTGAGGGGCAAGGCAGGACATATTTAAATAGAAATAGCAATAGGCTAATTGACAGAAATAAAGGTTATTCACACTTGCTTATGGGCTTGTCTGGCATTTTGCCTCTGTGGTCTGTTAATGCTGTATAACTGATAATCAGGAAAAGACAGTAAGTGCTAGGTTTACTAACAACAAAAGAGAGATGTTATCCTTATACAGCATTATCCGAGCTATCTATTAACCTTATTACACTAACATCTAAACCATAATTATTAACTTTCAACCATCAGAGAGAACTAGACCACAACCCCTGCCTGTAAAAACATCTGACATTCATTATTAGCAGCGGAATTAGGACAGCTATGTAGAGGTAGCCATTTCAATTACACAAAAGCCATATGCCGATAAGGCTGGAATGCCAGGTGCAGACTTTGCATAGAGTCACTTGTAAGCCCCTGGGCCCTTCCTTACAAATGAAGCAGTATACTGGGCAAGAATCTTGCAGGAGTTGCCCAACAATTTTAAACCATATAAACACCTAAAAGCCAATGGCTTCTAATTTCAACTAGTCCTAAGAACCCTTGGAAAGGGTCCCATGCGAAGCATGTTTTGAGGTTGTCTCAAGCTGCAGAAGATTTGATAGAACAGCTGGAAACAATTGTTGAAGGGTGGAGCTCCTGGTCCGAACGCTGTTGTTGTTGTCTTTTAGATATTGGAACCTCCGACCATTCCCTCTATGGTCTGGGGGGGCGGGTATGTCGGTCTGTTGAAGCAGCATCTCCTCCTCCTGCAGAAGAAGCCTCTGGCACTACTCCAAAGAGTGGGTGTTGTGTGTTGTAGCCACATGTTGAAAGGACAGGCTGAAGGGGAAGCCCTATCTATATTTCAACATGATGAGAAGCGCCGATTTCATCTGTTTACATTTCAGTAGCGATGTTGGAGCCAGGTCCGCGTAGACTTGTAAAATGGCCCCATCCGGGCCACAGATGTAGGTCATTTTTCTCAGCGCTTGCAATATAAGGTCCTTTATCTTTTGGCGCAGGAATCAAACGGATACATCCTTGGGCTGACTGTATGCGCCCGTTCAATTTCCTAGGACGCCTGGGAGCGAGAAGGCAAAAGCATGGCAACCACTGCCTCTAGATAAGGAGTAAGATCCTGAACTGCCATCGGAACCCTTCTCAATCTTATATTATGACTCCTTGACCGGTCTTCAAGTTTTGTCTCAAGACTCTGGATTTGAGATGTATTAGCGGAGATCTCAACCCTATCATTGGACTGTGTTTCTATAATCCGGTCTGTGGTGGACTCCAGAACATGTGTCCTCTGTCCTAGGTCATAGATTTCTTGTTTCAGCTCTTTGACCCCCAGGGATAGGAGGTTTTGTAGTAACTGATCAAATTTTGCTAAGGACGAGTCATATTAGGGTATGATTTTTCTGAAAATCTTATCCCCTTGGCGTAGAGTTGGGAGTTTGCCTTAGGAAATGGTCCGCTATACTTTTTGATGCAAGATTTTTTTTTGTTTCTGATATTCTTTTAGGTTGATACAGTCAACTCTAAAAAATGAGTAGAACACCTTTTGTGGTTATTATATTTGTAAAATACCATAACTCACGTTTCATGCGATTGTTAAATCTCAATCATCAGCCCCAGGAGCCCCGATGATTGAGATGTAACAGTCTCATGAGACGTGCGTCGGGAGCATACTGATGATGTCACAACCAGGAAGTAGCCAAACAAGCTAATACAGAGAAGCGTGGTCTAACAAATGCAGCAAAGAGATAGCGAAAAGTAGGCAGAGGTATTGAATGATCAATATAGGTATAAGGGATTGCCAGAATTTAGAGAACCTCCCCAATAAGACTGCATTTATAAATATAATTGTTATAACTAATGGGATAGTAATATCAGAGCAAGAGCAGTGGAATTAATAGTGCCACTACCACAGAGCAATTCACAGTACAAGAAAAGGGTATGTGCAATATATCCAAAGAACAAAGAAAAAACTGTGTCACAACTATAAGAGCACTTTAAGGGAGTCTTATTCACATCACTCTCCTTAAGCACTAAAGCACTTTTAAAAAAGTCACACTGACATGCAAAAAAAAGAAGTACAAATTAAAGATTCACTAAGAAGAATTCAGGGATAAGACACAGAGTGCTTACTACGGCACAAACACTGAGACGCTTCAGTATAAAGAGATGTTATCAATTTAATACAAGCACGAGCACTTTACTTTGCAACAATTGCACAAATAAGTTATTCAGCACCTTTAAAGCACCTTAAATACCTCAAATAACTACTATAAAACCCTACCTAAAAACAAAGACCATTACTAATATATGAAAGACGGAGTTATTATTAATAACTAAGAATTGGGAAAGTTGAGACGTCATCACAATTGAGTTAAAAGCTAATTTTTAAATGTCTTAATTTGAAAGGAAAATAGATTTTAAAGAAGTTATAATAAAATTTACATTTTAAACAAATTAGTTATGGTATATAACAAATATGATAACCACAGAAGGTGTTCTACTATTTTTTTTAGAGTTGACTGTATGAACCTAAACGAATATCAGAATTTATATAAAAAATGAACACCTTAAGGTTAAAAGACAATAAACCTAAAAAGGTAAAAAAAAAGAAAAAGATAGGATTTTTTTAGGCTTCCACATCTTTTTCCCTTCGGGGATGCTGTATTTAGTTGGGGTATGTGCTATAATAATGCTGTTGCTTCCGTGTAGATGCTGTTGGGGCCCGACACCCCCCCCCCCCCCCCCCCCCCCACCAGACCCTCAGAGAAGATCATTGAGAATCCTGACAATGGCTCCAGGTGAACTTCCTATTTACATATTGATAAAGTTCAGGTTATATCTATCTGGGGAAAGTAACTCTTTTAGACCCTTCCACAGGCTTATAGAATTGCTTAAAGTAAAGTCCAGGTTCTATTTAGCTGAAATATGGATTAGTGCAGATGCTGGGAGAGCTGGGGGAAAACTGCTCGCCTTTGCCCTTCGTTAGCCAAGACTGTATGTTTGCATGGAAAAGTATCCCAACCTGTAGGCTCTAGTGGGCCCCCTCTTCTTTCTACACATGTTTATGTATTATAAAAAAAATTGGGGGCGACAGTATGGGCTGTTGCCAACTTCCCCAGACTTTCAAGCTTGCTAGAAAGAGCTGGAGTGGTATCTAGGTTCCCCGTATAACTTGATCTCAACTTCTATTTTTTAATATACTGTAAGCTCACTAATATGCTTAGGTTTTAATAAACTTAAAATTATTGTTCCTCAGACCATACATGATTACAACTTTAAATTTTTAATACAGACTTATTAATATAATTGTAATCTAAAAAATATTATTTCTCAGATCATCTAATACTTAACTAATAATATTAATGGGTAATTCCCAATTATCACATATTTAGAGCCTAATATTCAGTTGCTTTTATAATATATTTAATTTAACAAGTATACAATTTTTAAATTCCCCCAATAATGGGTAATTCCCAAATCCTGAGCGTTATCCAATATATGACTTGATTTATATAATCTCATTTTATGAATATATAGTTGTTTAAATAATTGTTACCAACATACTCATATACTAATGATAGTACCTCACATCCTCTGGCCCTCATTTAATTTCAATTTGGCCAATTGAATAGGGCTCTAAATAAGCACATAGCATATTTTTTTAAAGAAGTTTTTAGTTAGTAAGCATCTATCCAAAAGCAAGGTTTTCACTAACTAAAAACTTCTTTAAAAAAATATGTTATGTGCTTATTTAGAGCCCTATTCAATTGGCCAAATCGCAATTGAATGAGGGCCTCTATAATTAGGTTATATCCCAATGATAGTACATCTTGTCCTCTATAATTCTATATAAATAGGTTGACAAGAGGACATCCCTTGAGGTTAGAAGTAAAAAGATTTCACCTTAAAGAAAGAAAAGGTTTCTTCACAGTAAGGGTGGTTAATCTGTGGAATTCTCTACCAAAGGAGGTGGTGACAGCGGATTCGATAGATAACTTTAAAAGGGGACTGGATTTATTTCTAATTAAAAAGGGAATTCAGGGTTATCATGGATAATTAGAGACAGTATTGATCCAGGGAGAAATCTGCCAGTATCTGGGGTCAGGAAGGAATTCATTTATTTTTTTCCCTTTGAGACGATTGGCTAAGTCTCACGTGTTTTTTTTTTTTTGTTTGCCTTCCTCCGGATGAATTAAAAATTACAAATAAAATAAAAAATAAATAATTAAATAATTGATTAATAATTAATTAACAACTAACTAATTCATATTTAATCCGCATATTGCAGATCAGAGAAGATCTTAAAAAGTTGAACTTGATGGACTGAAAGTCTTTTTTTAACCTTAAATACTATGGGCCTCATTCTATTAGCGGCCGTAGGCGCTGCGGGGCCACAAGGACCGGCCGCAAGCTATTCGGCTATTCTATTCCCTTACGGCCGGGGGCTCCGGCAGGCTTGCGGCCTGCGCCTTGCTATCTCTTGCGGCCGCTCGCGCCAGAGGAAATCCTTTGATCTTAAACGGCCGCAAGGAAATCGGCCGTAAGAAATTCCTATTTGCAATTCAATTGCTCCGGGAACCCTCTCTGCAAGGCTAAAAGCGAGCCGCAGCTTACTTGCAGGAAAGAGGTCCCGCTAGCACCAATTAAGCACATAAAATAGCTCAAATAAAGCCATCCTGCACTTTGTGAAGACTATAAAGTGATTGTAGGTGTTAGCAAAAATAGCACATAATTATCCTGTACTCAAATCCGTAAAATATTTTATTTTTAATATCCGTAAAATATCCATGTAAAAAGTCCAGAGTGCTTGGAGCACCTCAGACCCGCCCACGCCGCAGCCGGAGAATAAACAGTTAATTTGAACTCGGCTTTGGGCTGATGTGCAAGCTTGAGAGTGGGTTCCTTTTAATCCTCATGTCCCCCAATATGATCCCTAGCATTTACAGAGCTGTACAGTGCAGGCTTGAATTTATTTTTGCGTTTTTAGATTTCTGAGCTTACGGCCGGTTCCAAGATATGCGGCCGGCCGTAAGAGGAGATCCTTGCGGGGCCGTATAATAGAATCGCGAGTTAACAGAGCCCCCGCAAGGAATCGCAGCCTTACGGCCGATTTACGGCCGATAATAGAATGAGGCCCTATGTAACTATGTAACTATAATAGCATGAAAATTAAATAGAGTACCATAAAAAAAAATAAAAAAAAATAAAACAAACAATATATCTTTATATTATAATTTATTGCTACTTCGTAGTGTTGAAAATTAGACGTCCTGATGATTCTCCTTTTTTTAGGGTTTGGACAAGGCCTATAAACACAAGGAATAAATGACAATATGCAACAGATCAGGACAAATCCATCATACTCCAGAAATTTCCGAGACAGACACAAGTGGGATTACAGGAACAACGATAGTCAGAAGAGAATCACAAACTGGCCCAAGAGGCAGAGATGGTAACAAATGACGAGTTATCTATAATAAATCTGTCTGATAGAGAAATTGGGGTGAATCGTATGTAAGTATTAAGTAAAGGCCTATCATTCTTACCAACACAAAGCTTTATTTTTTTGATGTAGTAAAAGATCTACATTTATTTGCAAGGGGACTATTGGTCAAAAAAAAAATCTTGAGAGGACTTCTGATACAGTAACAGAAAATATCAACTAAATTAATAAAAATTAGTCAGATTCAACACATAGATTGTGTCCGAAATCAACCTTTAATCCTCCAATTTCCAGCTGTTCAGTTGTTGAAATTTATGTGAAAACAGTTATAGAGGAATTAGTGATCGGGGACAGTGATAGGGACATCATGTGCTCCCACCTACGCCAATATCTATCTAGGCTGGTGGGAGCAGGAGCATGTATTTACGGATGGAAATTCAGAGTATACACACAGAAGGTGAACTTTTTGAATTTCACAATCTCTAAAAACTCAAGTGGCAAATTACAAACTGATATTTTTCGCAAAGCGACTGCCACCAACAGCACGCTAAAAAGCTATACCAGTAAGGGAATTTCTGTGCACACACAGAAATTGTTCCGAGATGGATGTCTTTAAATCAAGATCTAAAGAATTAATATCCAGACTGCGTAAAAGGGGATATAGTCATAAAAAAAAAAGGCATACCATTGTGCATTGCACACACCTAGGGCCTCATTCTATTATCGGCCGTAGGAGATGCGGGGCCGCAAGGACCGGCCGCAGGCTATTTGCCTATTCTATTCGCCTCCGGCCGGGGATTCCGGCAGGCTTGCGGCGGGCGCCTTGCTATCTCTTGCGGCCGCTCGCGACGGAGGAAAGCCTTTGATCTAAAACGGCCGCAAGAGTTTCGGCCGCAAGAAAATCCCGGTTGCTATTCAATTGCTCCGGGAACCCTCTCTGCAAGGCTAAAACCGAGCCGCAGCTTACTTGCAGGAAAAAGGTCCCGCAGGCACACAATTAAGCACATAATAAAGCCAAAATAAAGCCATCCTGCACTCTGAGGAGACTATAAAGTGATTGTAGGTGTTAGCATTCATAGCACAACATTCCCCTACACTCAAATCCGTAAATACATTATTTTTTGATTTATGTCACATATCCATTTAAAAAGTCCAGAGGGCTTGGAGCACCTCAGACCCGCCCACGCTGCGGCCGGAAAATAAACAGTTAATGTAATCTCTGATTTGGGCTGATGTGCAAGCTTGAGAGGGGGTTGCTATTAATCCTCATGTCCCCCATTATGATCCCTAGCATTTACAGAGCTTTACAGTGCCGTCTTGAATTTATTTTTGCATTTTAAGATTTCTGAGCTTACGGCCGGTTGCAAGATATACGGCCGGCCGTAAGGGGATAGCCTTGCGGCGCCGTATAATTGAATTGCAAGGTAACGGGAGCCCCGCAAGGAATTGCAGCTTTGCGGACGATTTACGGCCGATAATAGAATGAGGGCCCTAGAGAAGAACTATTACTATCTAAGAAACAAAGCAATTCATTCAGAACTATTAGTTTGATCGGAACGTATAACCAACAATGGAAGGCAGTTCAAAATATTATAAAAAAACAAGCTTATATCCTCAAAACAGATGAAACGCTTAAGAGAAAAAATAGGAGTTACCTGTAGACGTTCTAAAATTCTTAGAGATCAATTAGTGGAATGTCACTTTAGAAGAAAAACCAAAACATCAGGATCTCTCCCCAATGGCTCAGATGGTTGTGGACATTGCAGTTTTTGCCCATTTATCCACAAAGTGCTTACAAGGCCAACATTGGAAGATCAAGGGCTTATTCAACTGCGCAAGCACTAATGTGATTTATTGTCTTGAGTGTACCTGTAAATTGAAATACATAGGTATCACCACAAGAACACTATGACGTAGATTGGGGAACACCTTTGTAATATAAGGAATAGTGTCAAAGAAAGGAATAAAGTACTAACTTTAGTGGCACAACATTTCCACGACAAACATCAAAGTCAAACCCTTATCAAATGCTGGGTCTTGCAACAAATACATTTGGGGATCAGAAAGGGCAATATAGAACAAGAATTCTTATGTGCTGAAACATGATGGATTTTAACAACTGCTCCATTTGTTCTAAATGAAAATGTATTTTTTACAGCATGTCTATAAATATTTTCAATAGTATGTGAGGAGGGTAAGCAATGCAAAGGATGAAAGACATTGGAAACACCAATGATATTGACGTGAAATTGGTTAAAATGAAAATGTTAATTTTATGGCACTTTTCTTAAAATCGTATATAAAGATGGCCAGTAATGTTAAGGATATTAGATATTGACAACACAAATGATAGTAACATATATTTCTAATCTGATAAATGAAAAGTGCAAGGATATCTTTTTGAGGAAGTATCAGTCAGCAATAAATTATAATTTAAAGATATATTGTATTTTTTTTTTTTTTTACTGTAATCTATTTAATTTTCAGGCAATTATAGCTATTTATATAGAATTATAGAGGACAAGATGTACTATCATTGGGATATAACCTAATTATAGAGGATGTGAGGTACTATCATTAGTATATGAGTATGTTGGTAAAAATTATTTGAACAACTATATATTCATAAGATGAGATATCATACATGATTATATAAATCAAGTCATATATTGGATAAAGCTCAGGATTTTGGAATTACCCATTGTAATGGAACCCATCATTGTTTTACCCTGTTTTATGGTTATGGTTAAAATATGATCCTACTGTTATACTGTATGTATGTTGGTTTATGCTCTGCAGAATATTAGCCCAGACTATTGCAGACCTTGGCATAATAGATAATCCTATTACAGAGAATCCTCATAAGATAAGGAAGTCTATTGTATAAAGTGTTTTCATTCTCAGACATAAGAACAAAGTAGCATGAGCTAATCAATGTCTGATTGTATCAAAGTTGCCCGGTAGCCTCAGGGAGGTGTGACCCACCTATTGTCCCTCTATGTGTATTGTGTGGCCAACTATGGGGGATGTGTATTGCCTGTGGGAAGAGATGTGTATATATATTTCTGCACATAACAAAATAAAGTCAGTATTCATTTGACTCCCAGAATGAGTGTCGTCCAATATGGGAGGTTGGGAATGGTGAGACTGTAGTGCTTCTTGGATATTTTACTGTATACCAGCGGAGATATTGGACTGCGTGTTCCAACTCCGTTACACCCATTATCGGGGAATTTCAAAATTGTATACTTGTTAAATTCAATAAATTTTAAAAGCAATTGAATATTAGGCTCTAAATATGTGATCATTGGGAATTACCCATTAATATTATTAGTTAAGTATTAGATGATCTGAGAAATAATAATTTTTAGATTACAATTATATTAATAAGTGTGTATAAAAAATTTAAAGTTGTAATCATTTATGGTTGTGTATTATATGGTCTGAGGAACAATAATTTTAGGATCATTAACACCTAAGCATATTAGTGAGCTTATATTAAAAAATAGAAGTTGAAATGATTAATTTACAAGGTTAACAATATACCACAAGAGACATGAGACACTATTTATGTTTGTATTCTTTATTTATTATAAATCTTGTTGCTATTATTTTTATAAGTATATATAAATCCACTGGTATACTCTATATTTCATCATTGGAGTTCGATCTATATTCCTGCAATTGAATTTAACTATCCAAATCAATATGACATAATTTGTGCTTTTATTTATAGATGCTACTGTAAATATCATCATAAATATATATGCAATGGATGCCATATTTAACTTTCTTATATGCTGTATAATTCATCTGTGTAATATAATCTATAATCTCAAATACATATTAAATATATATTTTCTTCTTCTGCATGTCTCACATCACATCAGTTGATTGAATGTTCATTTGCCTGTAAAGAAAAAAGAGCAAAGAGTTAACTGTTGGAGAGGGACAAACTATATAAGGACTTACCTGAGAATAAAATATTCTGGCCCGGAAGAAGCAGCCGCGAAACGTGTGCGTCGGCCACCATCCTTTCACAGTCCACCTTTTGATGATATCATCAACCAGTGCCGGTGGGACAGAGACACAAACCGCGGGAGTATACCAGTGGACTGGTTACTGGGACCTTGCGGCAAAAATAAGATAAGACTTTGTTATTATACTAGCGACTTGCCCGTCAAAAAAGTGACGGTCAATAAAAAAGTGTTGAAATGCTGTTTGTCACACAATGTGAGTGTACTGTGTGCCTCAACTATATAGACCCCTATAACACACTAATGGACGCATCGCATGTAATAACACTATAAGTTCCATGAGGGTCATCCAGGACCCTCATGAACCAAAGTGTAAACACTACACTATTTTAACCCGGTCTCTTATGGGGGTCTATACAGACCCTCCTAAGCCTCTATTTAACGCCATTAGTCCCATAAGGGTATTTAAAGACCCTCATGAGACAGTTAGAAACCTAACATTACCCCGTAAGTGCTATGAGGGTTCTCCAGTACCCTCATGACACTAAGTACAAACACTACACTGCACTATACCCCCCAATAAACCATTAAATCTAAACTAACACCCCTCTACAATAACCTATTAACAGCCACACTACCTACCTAAACTACCTACCTACCCCCTAATAAACCCCCCACCACTCTAATTACAGAAAAAAAAAAACATAAGTCACCAAAAATAAAAAAGGAACACTGCAGAAAATAAAAAAAAACATTACAACCCCCCCCCCCCACTACAGGAAAAAACAAACAAAATGACACATCTGAAAAGGAAATGCATGGAATACATAGAATACAATACAATACAAATAAAATACAATACCCTCCTACCTAACATACAATCAATACTATCTGTCTAAAATACATACCCCAATCTATCTAATATACAATAAATCCTATCTAAAATACATACCCCATCTAACATACAATAGTATATAATATAAAATACATCTTATCTATCTAAAATACATAACCCTATCTAACATACAATAAATACTAATTAAATTTACAATAAATCCTAACCATCTAAAATACATACCCCTAACATACAATAAATCCTAACTATCTAAAATACATACCCCTATGTAACATACAATACTATATAATATAGAATAAATCCTAACAATTTAAAATACATACCCCTAACATACAATAAAACCTATCTAAAATACATACCCCTATGTAGCATACAATAAAAGCTATCTACATATACAAACCCTAATTCTAAGCTAAAATAAAAAAATTAAGACCACTTACCTTTGAAGATGTCCCTTCAGATCAGCAACCTAGGGGAAAAGAAAAAACAAATTAGCACAACACATTTACAGAAAATAAATAAACATTCTAAATATTCTAAATATTCTACTCACCTTTCCAGCATGTCCCCGTCCTTCTTCTTTTCTTCTTCTCCGGCGCGGCCCCTGTTAAAAAAAAAATTACATTACTACAACATACATAAACTTTAAAAAAAGTAAAATAAACATAATATACATTGTACTTACCTCCCCGCGATGTCCCCAGCCTCCTCCTCTTCTGCCCCGTCCTCGAACAATCCGCGCTCTTAAATAAAAAATAAATAAAAAACAAACGGAGGTCAGCACTCCCGGACCTCCCCGATGCTAATGAGCCTCCTACAGAGTTTTCCAGAAGAAAATTGTCAATTTGATGGAAACAATGTCTATCAAATTCAGCCAATCAGAAGGCGCCAATGTGTGAGCCAATCAGAAAGGGATACACCCCAAAATCCCACCCTGATTGGATAATGCACCTGTCAATCTTTAACCAATCAGAAGGCTTTATTGCCAGCAGCGAATCACAATGGGATACATCCCCACGGGGTGATTGGCTGAAGACATCTGCACCTTCTCATTGGCTTTAATACTGATTGACATTGACAACAGCCAATCAGAAGGCGTAAATGCCTTCAGCTAATCACTGCATGGGGGTGTATCCCATTGTGATTGACTATTGTCACTGCAACCAATCAGAATGCGCAGATGCCTCCAGCCAATCACCCTGTGGGCGTGTATCCCATTGTGATTGGCTGAAGGCATCTGCGCCTTGTGATTGGTTTAAATAAAGATTGACAGGTGCATTATCCAATCAGAGTGGGATTTTGGGGTGTATCCCTTTCTGATTGGCTCACACATTGGCACCTTCTGAATTTAATAAACAGCGTTTTTAGGCAATCAGAAGGCTCCATTGCCTATTATCTTCCGGAAAAGGCTCTAGAAGGCTCATTAGCGTCAGGGAGGTCCGCGAGTGCGGATCTCTGTTATTGTTTTGTTTTAAGAGCGCAGTTCCAGGGTGGGGCAGAAGAGAAGGAGGCCGGGGACATCGCGGGGAGGTAAGTACAATGTATATTATGCTTTTTTTGATTTTTTTTATGTTTATATGTATGTTGTACTAATGTAATGTTTCTTTTTAACAGGGGCCATGCCGGAGAAGAAAAAAAGAAGAAGGATGGGGACATGTTGGAAAGGTGAGAATATTTAGAATGTTTTTTTATTTTCTGTAAATGTGTTGTACAATTTTTTTTCCCCTAGGTTGCTGATCTGAAGGAACATCTGCAAAGTTAAGTGGTCCCAACTATTTTATTTTAGCTTAGAATTAGGGTTGGTATATAGAGATAGCATTTATTGTACGTTAGATAGGGGTATGTATTTTAGATAGTTAGGATTTACTGTATGTTAGGGGTATGCATTTTAGATAGTTAGGATTTATTGTATATTATATAGTATTGTATGTTAGATAGGGGTAAGTATTTTAGATAGGATTTATTGTATATTAGATTACGGGGTGTATTTTAGATAGTTAGGATTTATTGTATATTAGATAGATCGGGGATGTGTTTTAGATAGATAGGATTGATTGTATGTTAGATAGGGGGTATTGTAATTTATTTGTATTGTATTGCATTGTATGTATTCTATGTATTTCCTTTTCAGGTGTGTAATTTTGTTTTTCTGTAGGGGAGGTTGTAATGTATTTTTTTATTTTCTGTAATGTTCCTTTTTTTATTTTTTGTGATTAAGGTTTTTTTAATTTCTGTAAAGTAGATTTTTTATTTTTTGTGAGTTAAGTTTTTTTATTTTATGCAATGTAGATCAGTTATTTTTGGTGACTTTAGTTTTTTTTCTGTAATTAGAGTGGTAGGGGGTTTATTAGGGGGTAGGTAGGTAGTGTAGGTAGGTAGTGTAGGTATTAATAGGTTAGTGTAGAGGGGGGTTAGTTTATATTTAATGGTTTATTGGGGGGTATAGTGCAGTGTAGTGTTTATACTTAGTGTCATGATGGTCCTTGAGGACCGTCATGGCTCTTATGCGGTTAATGTTAGGGTTGTAACAGCCCCATAAGGTTCATAATATACCCTTATTGTACTGATGGGGTTAAATAGAGGCTTGTGAGGGTCTTTATTAATCCCGATGAGTGACAGGGTTAATTATGTGTTTATGGGTGTCTGTATTGACCCTCATGGGTGCGGGGCTAATTAAGTGCTTATGAATGTCTATATTGACCCCCAAGAGTGACAGGTTAATTTATAGGTTTATGGGGCTCTGTATTGACCCTCATGAGTGACTGGGTTAATTAAGTGCTTATGGGGGTCTGTATTGACCCCTATGAGTGACAGGGTTAATTAAGGGTTTATGGGGGTCTGTATTGACCCCCATGAGTGCTAGGGTATTTATTGGCTTATGGGAGTCTGTATTGACCCCCATGAGTGACAGGGTTAATTAAGGGTTTATGGGGCTCTGTATTGACCCCCATGAGTGACAGGGTTAATTAAGGGTTTATGGGGGTCTGTATTGACCCCCATGAGTGATAGAGTTAAATAATGTATTATGGGGGTCTGTATTGAGCAAACATGAGTGACAGAGTTAATTATGGTTTTATGGGTGTCTGTATTGACCCCCATGAGTGAGGGGGTTAATTTAGTGCTTATGGGGGTCTGTATTGACCCCCATGAGTGACAGGGTTAATGAAGGGCTTATGGGGGTCTGTATTGACCCCCATGAGTGACAGGGTTAATTAAGGGCTTATGGGGGTATAGAGCCCCATAAGTGATAGGGTTAATTTTTTTCCTTAAAGGATCCATAAGGCGGGAATTTTGAATTTTCATTGCAGTGGGGGTCCCCGATCGCACGCGATCGGGGACCCCCACTGCAAAGGTTAATGTGGGGTTAATGCGGGTCTCCGAGCTTATCTCGTATCCCTTCTTGGGTAAGTTGTACATGGCTGGGCGGTCCGTGCTCGTGGAACCTCGTTTTCCTTTTTTTCGGCAGACATTTTTTCTCTCGCTTAGAGGATTTTTGGGTGTCTAAACTCTGTAATTTGGACTTAAATTGAGGTGTAACGTCACTTGCAGAGGTCCTGGGTACCCCTCCTTGCTGTGGGTAAGCTTTTTATGTATTTTTTAGTGTATCTATTGTGTTTTTAATGAGCTGAGCGCGGATTGGCCGTTAAGGTCGTATTTTTGCCAGGTTGTAATGTCCCGCGTCTCGTATTTTTTTGTGTAAGTCTGTATGTAGTGATTGTGTTGGTGTTTGTAACAGCATGTGAGGCGCCATAGAGCCTCCACCTCCGCAAATGCCGCCCCTCGCGTGACAACGATTCGTAGTTTGACAACTATTATATGTGATGGATTCATGATGACATTTATGCCAGATAGATACGCAACAACTGTATTTATTTATAGAGAGGCATTTGTAATACTGCATTTTATGTTTAGATAACTTGATATCCATACTCTATATTAAAGTGTGTCTCCTCAGTGGTATAGACATATTAGGATAACAGACATATATCATATTGTGAACTAGAATGTTATGAATAATGGGTAATATTGCTAGTGGGATGATATATATACATTTATGCAGAACACAGCAATCAATTTGAGTAGCGATGAGTCCTTAACTTACCAATATTTATATTATTGTGATGCTGCGTATGACAGAGCACATGTTTATTGATATCATTTGAATAACTGATTAGTTATCAACCCTTGTTCTGCTTTTTTATAGTACTGCCCTTATATCTTTAGATTTTAGCCTAGGTATATTAGTGTAGTCAGTTAGATATGTTATTAGATTATTTATGGGGTAGGTCACAGGCCCACAGTTCCACCACACGTATATAGCATGTAACACCAGCTTAGTATAGTTATCAGCACTAGTCAAAGGGGTAAGTGGAGGGTCCCCAGCTCTGTCACAGATTAGGGACTGACCCTTATTCTCATTGATAGATTAGTCTTTTTTTTTTACCAGGATTCACTTCCTTTTAGTACTCTATAGCACTTCCTTTTAGTACTCTATAGCACTTTATGCATTAAGCACTTATTTCATTGGCAATAAGCACTTTTTAGGGGATATCACAATAGTAGATTTATTATACTTATAAATTAAGGATAGCTCTTTATAATTGGTCACTGGCAGAATGGATTGATCCTAGACAATAAGATCCCAATATATTATTTAAGGGGCATTATCATATATCATTGCAAATGTGTATTGACCCTTTTTGTTGCTTTTTATACTGTATATCCATCTATATGTCCAACCAGTCTTGCTCAACACTTAAATTATACTCTAATTAATATATTATATTGTGTATATAAATGTACAATTATCAACTTCTATGAAATAAATGATATTATATCAAGTTTGTGTAGATTATTTGAAATACATCAGTCAATGACATGAAGTGAGAGTCTCTGTATTTGCTAAATCTCCCTAATTTTTTTGAAATTATATGCAACAATTTATATTTTTAAGATGGTTATCCTAAGGCTTATAGTTGCCTTCTCTACCATCAACCTCTTTAGAAAATATGGATGTCTTTTCTTTTTTTTTTCTAAAAGTGTCCTAATTATTATACACGCTTTTAAGCAATTTATTTCATATTGCTTTATATAATATATTATGTGATAGATCAATATCTATATACTTCCATATAACAACCCACATTCTTTCCCTTTCCTACAATTGTATATTTACACTGACAACCTGGGAGTTAGACCCTTTAATCAGGATATCACATGGTACAAGCAGTAATCAACACCGTTAGTTAGTGCATCAGACTCACTTTAATTCTCTTTCAGAGATATATAACAAGTCCCCAAAAATTAAAAGAACCTCCCCCAGTCCATCCCCTCTTGACCACTCAGGGTCTGTTTGATTGCCCCCCCCCCCACACACACACACACACAGGCCCTCATTCAATTGCAATTTGGCCAATTGAATAGGGTCCGAAATAGGCACATAACATATATTTTTTAAAGAAGTTTTTAGTTAGTAAGCATCTATCCAAAAGCAAGGTTTTCACTAACTAAAAACTTCTTTAAAAAATATATGCTATGTGCTTATTTAGACCCCTATTCAATTGGCCAACTTGCAATTGAATGAGGGCCACAGTTTCCAGATGTCCAGGAAGGAGTCCTGAAAGTTCCCTCTTAACAACCCTGGAGAGGGCAATAACTATCCAGGGTCTGGTGTTTTTATGTTTATGTTTCAGTCCATTGGTCTGCTCTGCTTAAGATAGGGGGGTTTGAATTTGAGTCATTTTGAGAGTTTATGCAGCCAGGGGTCGCTAAACAGTCACAATGGTACCCAGCTAGGCAACATGGCTTCCAGAGTCCTGATACTCCAGCTCAGGGGACATCTGTCAGAGAAAGGTAGAATAAATTATGTCCCACAAGTGATGGTTCAGGCCACCTCTCAGTCCAACAGTCCTCAAAAGTCCAGTGAGCGCTACTGAAAATGACAACATCTCCCTTCCCTTCCATAGTGTAGCTTAGGGATCAGTCCTGACGGATTAGTCCTGACGGATTAGTCCCTAGCAACACTTACTTTCTTTACTTGTCCTCCTGCCTTGAGAGGCCATCCAACTTTTGATGGACCTTCAGCCCTATTAAATTCCCTTAGCGTGTAAAACCGTGGCCCGTTAGACTTGCGGCTATTAAATTGGCCGCGTAAAGCAACCCGCCAACGACTTGAGGGGTCAGGGTGAAAAAAACCCTACGGGAATGTCAAAAATTGCACTCCGTGGCCGCAAATCCTTTGTTCTTTCAAGCCCGTAACTTTTACCTTCTAATCACGCTCTTAACTTGTAACAAATTCACTGGCGTTCAAGCCCGTAACCCGCAAATGGAGCCAACAACCAACGGGTCTAGAGAGGACTTGCTAGGGTGGTAAAGCACTGTAAATGCAAATATCCACACACTACTGTACTTATAATGAAAGGGAAAGTGATGAATAGCACAACATTCTCAAGCTCGCAAATCTGCAATATAAAATACATTATTTTCAGTTTCATTTCTGTTATATCGATCCCGGCAATCAATGTGTTAATACATATCATGGAACTCGCACGGACTAGAATATAATATTTACGGCTTTATTAATATTGCATTATTTCTGGAATGTGGGTCCAATCGAAACCCGTACTTGAACCCTGTAAGACTTTGAAATCCAACCTTCATTTTTCAGTGAAGTAACGATGACGATCTCATTTGCCATTGGCTCCATCTAAACCCGAAACTACGGGTTTGACTAATTGATCATGTTCACGGCAGCATATCTAAGGTGGGAAAAAGGGTTTACGGGTTTAACTCGGGCATGGTATAATTTAATAGCTCTGTAAGGCCGCAGAATTTCGAACCCGCAGCCTTTGCCGACTTACCGATGCCGCTACGGGCTTCAAATTTAATAGGGCTGCTTGTCCTTTTCGCAGCATCGTCCAATGCCACTTTAGACAGCTAACATAGGGGTTATGGCTCATCTCCACAGTGAACTTCCTGCCACGGTAGTATACCAGGGAATACATTTTTGATAATACCTTGTGGTTCCCAAGTAAGTCATCACCTGCTTCGTTGTCTGGGGTATGGGCCAAGTAACTAACTATTCCCTCAACCTTACCTAGCTCTGACCTAATCTGCCCTTTGCCCACCCCACGGCCCATGTAATGACCCTCTGCCCGAGCCCACTGGCACTGATAAGCTAAACGGTTTTGGTGGTCCCACTATGTCTTCCTGTACATCTTACCTAGCTGGGGCTAGTGAATTTGAGGTCCCCCCTCTGGTTCACTGCCTGTATCTAGCACTGCCTGTTCCGCTAAAAAGTTCTGTGGCCCTTTCTGGTACTCCTTCAGCCTATTGATATGGGTCACTCTGGTGACTTTTCTGGCAGAGTCTACAGTCACTACATATGTGTGGGAATCTAACTTTTTTGTGACAGCCTTCCCAAGTGGCTTGTAATTTATCCAGGGACTGGGGTATAAGTATCAACACCCCCTGCCCCACTTCCATGTGCCTGTATTTAGCCTCCCTGTTATCATATCATCTATTTCTGGCTGGGCCCCTGGTGTGACCCACCCCAGTTAGCATAGCTTGTTTCTCCTAGCAGGCCACAACATATGTCACAATGGTACCCAGCTAGGCAACATGGCTTCCAGAGTCCTGATACTCCAGCTCAGGGGACATCCCTGAATAAATAGTGATGGTTCAGGACACCTCTCAGTCCAACAGTCCCCAAGAGTCCAGTAGGCCCTTCTGTATATGCAATTATGATATGGCCAAAATATTTGAGCTTCAGTCTAATAATCAAACCTTCCAGTCAACAGTTTCTCTTGATTTCATGTAGTACTGATTTATTGGATCTTCTTGCAGTCCAAGGGACTTTAAGCAATTTTCACCAACACAATTCAAAGGCGTCAATTGTGCAGCGCTCAGACTTCTTTATGGTCCAGCTTTAACATCTGTATGTTACTACTTGGAATACCATAGTTCTGACTATTCAGACCTTTATTGATAGTGTAATAGCTTTACTTTTTACTAGCCTGTCCAAGCTTGCCATAGCTTTCCCTCCTAAACGTCTTTTAATCTCATGGCTACAGTGACCGTAGGAAGAGATCTTGGATTCTAGGAAAATAAAATCTGTCACCGCCTCTAATTCTTCCCCACCTATATGCCAGCAAGTGAGATTGCTGTTTGCAATGATCTTTGTCTTTCTAACGTTGAGCACCAGGCCATCTTTTGCACTCCCTTCTTTTACCCTCATCAATAAGTCATTTAGTTCCTCCTCACTTTCAGCCAGCAGAGTAATATCGTTGACGTATCTGAGATTGTTGATATTTCTTCAAGCAATATTTATTCTGCTGTTTGGATCTAGCCCGGCCTTATGCATGATGTACTTTGCATATAAGTTGAATATATAAGCTATCAATATATAACCTTGTTGCACTCCTTGCCCAACCTTGAACCATTCTGTTGGGATGTAGACATTTTCCGGTCTATTGACTACTGTTGAGATTTTTCAAATGTGTTGGCATAAGACAAGCAACACTTTTACAGCATCATCTTGTAGGATTTTGAATGGATTCCATCAACTCCTTCAGCCCTATTATCAAGTTAAAGTTACCTGGAGGCTTTTTGCAAGTTACCAGCAGCCTGCGAGTCTGGCTATCTGGCTCAAATATCATCCAGGGAAACATTAAGTTGCAATTTTTTAATTTCTGTGGGACAGCCTCTCAGGAATTAAGGAAATGACGAATGTTACGAACACCCCAATGGCATTTCTCAGAGGTTATATTTTAGCATCAGTAGTGTTTTCCTAGTGAAATGCACTTGGATTGTATAGTATGGTGGCAGAATTGGGAGCAGTGAGGGCGGGAATGGAAGATAGATAGATAAGGTCTACAAGGATATTTAAAACCTCATATATGTTATATATCATAGGATATTGTAATGCTAAAGTAGGAAATCAAAACATACCTGGGATAACTGGCAAGTTTGGAGTACAAAAATAAGCAGGTCAGAGATTAGTAGAATTCTGTCATGATAATTCTCTAGTCATAGCAAACACCCTCTTACAAAAGCATCCAAGACAACTCTACACATGGACATCACCAGATGGACAATATAGAAATCAGATTGACTATACAACTCCTTAAATTAGATATGAGTGGATAGAATTCATAGAATCCCTTTGTCCAGACTCTTAAATAGAGATCTCCAGAGAGATTGGGTGTCAGTTCCTTAAATCTGGAGACAGACATATGGTAGAATCTACTAGCAAAAAGAAAAACACAAAATTAAACAACTGACCCCATGCAAATTGGAATATGTGGTTTATATCATCACCTGCAAATGTGGCCTTCAGTATGTGGGCTGCACAAAGCGGAGATTCAGAGAGCACCTTTATAATGTTCAAAAGGGGATCCTCATGAACGGCTTCTCTGCTCGCATTATTATATAGCACAATAAATATGTTTCTGGGGTTAGGGTTCGGGCAGTAGAGCAGATTAAACCTAGCATGAGAGGGGGGAATACACTCCTATATTTGAGACAGAGGGAAACAAAATGGCACCCTCTTAGACCTGGCAGCCTTTCCAGAGGGTTAACAGGAGTGATAGTTTTACACATAGTTTTAGACTATTTTTGGTCCAGTTTACACCTCTTGTACCATGCAAGCTCTTATGAGTAGTTATATATTGCTATAACTATAGAAGATAGGGGATGGTCACTCTACTTCCCTTCTATACATCTGTATTTACAGATTAACCTGCTGTATTGAGTCTAGTCTAGTATAGTTCCTATCTTTATTGCCCTTTTGTACCCTTTTGTCCCCTTTTTTTTATTTTTTATTTTTTATTACTCATCTTGATAGCCGAATATGGACACTTTTTATGTGGACCCCCTTGCAAGATTTTATTTGAGAGCGGTACAATGTACTCTTTCTATCCTTAATAGAGGGCACAAAATACATTCCCACCCACCCTCTTAGTTATGCTTATGACCTTCTTCTCTCCTCCTCTCTCATCACCTCCTCTCACTCCCGCCTTCAAAACTTTTCTTGTGCTGCCCCTATTCTTTGGAACTCCTTACCTCGCTCCACCAGAATATCTTCCTGCCTCAAATCCTTCAAAATCTCTTTAAAAACACATCTATTCAAAAAAGCCTATCATCTTTAGCCTCTTCCTTCACTATGCATCTATCACTCTCCTGTACCTCACCCACACCCTTGAGAATGTAAGCTTGTGAGTTATCAATCTTGTGAGGTGCTTTAGGGAAAACACAGTGTATATCTAATTGAAAGCACAATAACAGGGTCTTCCATTATTGTCATTGTGTAGAAATTGTTTATACTTGCACCTAACCCCTGTGTAGGGCCACAGAATATGTGGGTGAGTTACAAATAAAGGATAATATTAATACTAATGTCCTAGTAGTAGATAGGAGATGTGATGATGTCTGACACATTAGATAGGGGTGAGATAATGTCTGACACATTAGATAGGGGTGTGGTGATGTCTGACACATTAGATAGGGGTGAGATAATGTCTGACACATTAGATAGGGGTGTGGTGATGTCTGACACATTAGATAGGAGATGTGATAATGTCGGACACATTAAATAGGGGATGTAATGATGTCTGACACATAAGATAGGAGATGTGATAATGTCGGACACATTAAATAGGGGATGTAATGATGTCTGACACATTAGATAGGGGGGGTGATGATGTCTGACACATTAGATGGGGGATGTGATGATGTCGGACACATTAAATAGGGGATGTAATGATGTCTGACACATTAGATGGGGGTGTGACGATGTCTGACACATTAGATAGGGGGTGTGATGATGTCTGACACATTAGATAGGGGATGTGATGATGTGTAAAACATTAGATAGGGGATGTGATGATGTTTGACACATTAGATATGGGGTGAGATGATGTTTGACACTTTAGATAGGGGGTGTGATGATGTCTGACACCTTAGATATGGGGTGAGATGATGTCTGACACATTCGATAGGGGATGTGATGATGTCTCACACATTAGATAGGTGATGTGATGATGTCTGACACATTAGATAGGGGATGTGATGATGTCTCACACATTAGATAGGTGATGTGATGATGTCTGACACATTCGATAGGGGATGTGATGATGTCTCACACATTAGATAGGTGATGTGATGATGTCTGACACATTCGATAGGGGATGTGATGTTGTCTGACACATTATATAGGGGTTGTGACGATGTCTGACACAGGTGGGGGATGTGATGATGTCTGACACATTAGATAGGGATGTGACAATGTCTGACACATAAGATAGGGGATGCAATGATGGCTGACACATTACATAGGGGATGTGACGAAGTCTGACACATTAGACAGGGCATTTGCTGATGTCTGACACATTAGATAGGGGGTGTGATGATGTCTGACACCTTAGATATGGGGTGAGATGATGTCTGACACATTCGATAGGGGATGTGATGATGTCTCACACATTAGATAGGTGATGTGATGATGTCTGACACATTAGATAGGGGATGTGATGATGTCTCACACATTAGATAGGTGATGTGATGATGTCTGACACATTCGATAGGGGATGTGATGATGTCTCACACATTAGATAGGTGATGTGATGATGTCTGACACATTAGATAGGGGATGTGATGTTGTCTGACACATTATATAGGGGTTGTGACGATGTCTGACACAGGTGGGGGATGTGATGATGTCTGACACATTAGATAGGGATGTGACAATGTCTGACACATAAGATAGGGGATGCAATGATGGCTGACACATTACATAGGGGATGTGACGAAGTCTGACACATTAGACAGGGCATTTGCTGATGTCTGACACATTAGATAGGGGGTGTGATGATGTCTGAACATAAGATAGGGGGTGTGACGATGTCTGACACATAAGATAGGAGATGTGACGATGTCTGAGACAATAGATTGGAGACTTAATGATGTTTGACAAATTAGATAGGGCATTTGCTGATGTCTGGCACATTAGATAGGGGGTGTGATGATGTCTGGCACATTAGATAGGGTGTGTGACAATGTCTGACACATAAGATAGGGATGTGATGATGTCTTATACATTAGATTGGAGATGTGATGATGTCTGACACATTAGATAGGATGTCTCATTTCATAGGGGTGTGATGATGTCTGACACATTAGATAGAAGATGAGATAATGTCTGACACATTAGATAGGGGGTGTGGTGATCACTGAGACATTAGAGAGGAGATGTTATGATATCCCAACAATAGATAGGAGGTGTGATAATGTCTGACACATTTCATATTGGGTGTGATGATGTTAGACACAATAGATAGGGGGAGTGGTGATCGCTGACACATTAGATAGGAGCTTGTGATAAAATACTGACATTAAATAAGGGATGTGATGATGTCTGACACAGTAGATTGGGTGTGTGGTTATCTCTGACACATTAGAAAGGATATTTGATGATATCCCAACATTAGATGGGGGTGTGATGATGTCTGACACATTAAATAGGGGATGTGATATGTCTGACACATAAGAGAGGGGATGCAATGATTTCTGACACATTAGATAGGGGAAGTGATGATGTCTGACACACAGGATAGGAGATGTGATGATGTCTGACACATAAGATAGGGGATGTGATGATGTCTGACACATAAGATAGGGGATGTGATGATGTCTGACACATAAGAGAGGGGATGCAATGATTTCTGACACATTAGATAGGGGAAGTGATGATGTCTGACACATAAGAGAGGGGATGCAATGATTTCTGACACATTAGATAGGGGAAGTGATGATGTCTGACACACAGGATAGGAGATGTGATGATGTCTGACACATAAGATAGGGGATGTGATGATGTCTGACACATAAGATAGGGGATGTGATGATGTCTGACACATAAGATAGGAGATGTGATGATGTCTGACACATAAGATAGGGGATGTGATGATGTCTGACACATAAGATAGGAGATGTGATGATGTCTGACACATAAGATAGGGGATGTGATGATGTCTGACACATAAGATAGGGGATGTGATGATGTCTGACACATAAGATAGGGGATGTGATGATGTCTGACACATAAGATAGGGCATGCGATGATTTCTGACACATTAGACAGGGGATGTGATGATGTCTGACTTAAGATAGGAGATGTGATGATGTCTGATACATTAGATAGGGGATGTGATGATTTCTAATAAGGGGTGTGGTGATCTCTGACACATTCGATAGTGTATGTGTCAATGTCTGATACATATAATATACAGGATGTTATGATGTATGACACATTAGATAGAGGATGTTATGATGTATGACACATTAGATAGGAGATGTGATGATGTCTGACACAGTAGATTGGGTGTGTGGTTATCTCTGACACATTAGAAAGGATATTTGATGATATCCCAACATTAGATGGGGGTGTGATGATGTCTGACACATTAAATAGGGGATGTGATATGTCTGACACATAAGAGAGGGGATGCAATGATTTCTGACACATTAGATAGGGGAAGTGATGATGTCTGACACACAGGATAGGAGATGTGATGATGTCTGACACATAAGATAGGGGATGTGATGATGTCTGACACATAAGATAGGGGATGTGATGATGTCTGACACATAAGAGAGGGGATGCAATGATTTCTGACACATTAGATAGGGGAAGTGATGATGTCTGACACATAAGAGAGGGGATGCAATGATTTCTGACACATTAGATAGGGGAAGTGATGATGTCTGACACACAGGATAGGAGATGTGATGATGTCTGACACATAAGATAGGGGATGTGATGATGTCTGACACATAAGATAGGGGATGTGATGATGTCTGACACATAAGATAGGAGATGTGATGATGTCTGACACATAAGATAGGGGATGTGATGATGTCTGACACATAAGATAGGAGATGTGATGATGTCTGACACATAAGATAGGGGATGTGATGATGTCTGACACATAAGATAGGGGATGTGATGATGTCTGACACATAAGATAGGGGATGTGATGATGTCTGACACATAAGATAGGGGATGTGATGATGTCTGACACATAAGATAGGGCATGCGATGATTTCTGACACATTAGACAGGGGATGTGATGATGTCTGACTTAAGATAGGAGATGTGATGATGTCTGATACATTAGATAGGGGATGTGATGATTTCTAATAAGGGGTGTGGTGATCTCTGACACATTCGATAGTGTATGTGTCAATGTCTGATACATATAATATACAGGATGTTATGATGTATGACACATTAGATAGAGGATGTTATGATGTATGACACATTAGATAGGAGATGTGATGATGTCTGGCACATAAGATAGGGGATGTGATGATGTCTGACACATAAGATAGGGGATGTGATGATGTCTGACACATAAGATAGGGGATGTGATGATGTCTGACACATAAGATAGGGGATGTGATCATGTCTGACTTAAGATAGGAGATGTGATGATGTCTGACACATTAGATAGGGGATGTGATGATGTCTGACACATTAGATAAGGGATGTGATGATGTCTGACACATTAGATAGGAGATGTGATCATGTCTGACACATTAGATAAGGGATGTGATGATGTCTTGCACATTAGATAGGGGATGTGATGATGTCTGACACTGCAGTTTATTATGTTAGATAGGGAAGTGAAGAGCACAACAGGGGATGGGTCCAAATCTTGGAATCTATAGGAAATCATAAATCAAAATAAACATGTCTACTTCCCGCTTTCTATAGTTTTGGGGACTTGATATTTTCTTTAGCAAATAGGACACATTATGGGCGTGCACATACCTGGCAGCTGTTTTCGCCCTCATCCTCATAGCCCGCACACAGGTTGTAGGTCTTGATAATCCCATTGTACCAGTCGGTGCTATTACAAATCTCTTTGGAGAACAGTATCACATGAGCATCCTTCATGACATCTGAGATTACATTAACTGAAAATAAGAAAACCACAGTCACTTTTAGCAACCCCTTTGTACCCCTCAAGAAGCAGTCTTTACCCGATGCAATCTGCAAGTATCCAAACAATATAACAATAACACTTGGTGTCATTTCCAGCCGACTGCATGAGTTCCAAGACAGTCTCAGTAGACACAAGGCGTCTCTCCTTGTCACCGGTTTCTCTCATCCTTTTTTATAGTTTTAATAATTTATTAGGTATTCTCAGGTTCTCCTCATGGAATTATTTTTATGTTGCGTAATTTAAACAGTAAGGATATATCACATATAATAGTTGTCAAACTGCGAATCGTCATCACGCTTTGCTTGCATTGGGTTATCCACACTGACCCTGCCTAGGGTTATCCACCCTGACCCTGCCTGGGGTTATCCACACTGACCCTGCCTCGGGTTATCCACACTGACCCTGCCTAGGGTTATCCACCCTGACCCTGCCTGAGGTTATCCGCACTGACCCTGCCTGAGGTTATCCACACTGACCCTGCCTGGGGTTATCCACACTGACCCTGCCTGGGCTTAAACACACTGACCCTGCCTGGGGTTATCCACACTGACCCTGCCTGAGGTTATCCACACTGACCCTGCCTGGGCTTAAACACATTGACCCTGCCTGGGGTTATCCACACTGACCCTGCCTAGGGTTATCCACACTGACCCTGCCTAGGGTTATCCACACTGTCCCTGCCTCGGGTTATCCATACTGACCCTGCCTGAGGTTATCCACACTGACCCTGCCTAGGGTTATCCACACTGACCCTGCCTCGGGTTATCCATACTGACCCTGCCTGAGGTTATCCACACTGACTCTGCCTGAGGTTATCCACACTGGCCCTGCCTAGGGTTATCCACACTGACCCTGCCTAGGGTTATCCACACTGATCCTGCCTGAGGTTATCTACACTGACCCTGCCTGAGGTTATCCACACTGACCCTGCCTGGGGTTATACACACTGACCCTGCCTGAGGTTATCCACACTGACCCTGCCTAGGGTTATCCACACTGACCCTGCCTGGGGTTATCCACACTGACCCTGCCTAGGGTTATCCACACTGACCCTGTGTAGGGTTATCCACACTGACCCTGCCTAGGGTTATCCACACTGACCCTGCCTAGGGTTATCCACACTGACCCTGCCTGAGGTTATCCACACTGACCCTGCCTGAGGTTACCCACACTGACCCTGCCTGGGGTTATCCACACTGACCCTGCCTAGGGTTATCCACACTGTCCCTGCCTCGGGTTATCCATACTGACCCGGCCTGAGGTTATCCACACTGACCCTGCCTGAGGTTATCTACACTGACTCTGCCTGAGGTTATCCACACTGACCCTGCCTAGGGTTATCCACACTGACCCTGCCTAGGGTTATCCACACTGATCCTGCCTGAGGTTATCCACACTGACCCTGCCTGAGGTTATCCACACTGATCCTGCCTGAGGTTATCCACACTGACCCTGCCTAGGGTTATCCACACTGACCCTGCCTGAGGTTATCCACACTGATCCTGCCTGGGGTTATACACACTGACCCTGCCTGGGGTTATCCACACTGACCCTGCCTAGGGTTATCCACACTGACCCTGTGTAGGGTTATTCACACTGACCCTGCCTAGGGTTATCCACACTGACCCTGCCTAGGGTTATCCACACTGACCCTGCCTGAGGTTATCCACACTGACCCTGCCTGAGGTTACCCACACTGACCCTGCCTGGGGTTATCCGCACTGACCCTGCCTAGGGTTATCCACACTGACCCTGCCTGAGGTTATCCACACTGACCCTGCCTGGGGTTATCCACACTGACCCTGCCTGAGGTTATCCACACTGGCCCTGCCTGAGGTTATCCACACTGACCCTGCCTGGGGTTATCCACACTGACCCTGCCTGATGTTATCCACACTGGCCCTGCCTGGGGTTATCCACACTGACCCTGCCTGGGGTTATCCACACTGACCCTGCCTGATGTTATCCACACTGACCCTGCCTCAGGTTATCCACACTGACACTGCCTGGGGTTATCCACCCTGACCCTGCCTGGGGTTATCCACCCTGACCCTGCCTGGGGTTATCCACACTGACCCTGCCTGAGGTTATCCACACTGACCCTGCCTGAGGTTATCCACCCTGACCCTGACTGGGGTAATCCACCCTGACCCTGCCTGGGGTTATCCACACTGACCCTGCCTGATGTTATCCACACTATCCCTGCCTGAGGTTATCCACACTGACCCTGCCTGAGGTTATCCACCCTGACCCTGACTGGGGTAATCAACCCTGACCCTGCCTGGGGTTATCCACACTGACCCTGCCTGATGTTATCCACACTATCCCTGCCTGAGGTTATCCACCCTGACCCTTCCTGGGGTTATCCACACTAACCCTGCCTGAGGTTATCCACCCTGACCCTGCCTAGGGTTATCCACACTGACCCTGCCTGAGGTTATCCACACTGACCCTGCCTGGGGTTATCCACACTGACCCTGCCTCAGGTTATCCACCCTGACCCTGCCTGAGGTTATCCACACTGACCCTGCCTCAGGTTATCTACACTGACCCTGCCTGGGGTTATCCACACTGGCCCTGCCAGAGGTTATCCACACTGGCCCTGCCTCAGGTTATCTACACTGACCCTGCCTGGGGTTATCCACCCTGACCCTGACTGGGGTAATCCACCCTGACCCTGCCTGGGGTTATCCACACTGACCCTGCCTGATGTTATCCACACTATCCCTGCCTGAGGTTATCCACACTGACCCTGCCTGAGGTTATCCACCCTGACCATGCCTGAGGTTATCCACACTGACCCTTCCTGGGGTTATCCACACTAACCCTGCCTGAGGTTATCCACCCTGACCCTGCCTAGTATTATCCACACTGACCCTGCCTGAGGTTATCCACACTGACCCTGCCTGGGGTTATCCACACTGACCCTGCCTCAGGTTATCCACCCTGACCCTGCCTGAGGTTATCCACACTGACCCTGCCTCAGGTTATCTACACTGACCCTGCCTGGGGTTATCCACACTGGCCCTGCCAGAGGTTATCCACACTGGCCCTGCCTCAGGTTATCCACCCTGACCCTGCCTGAGGTTATCCACACAGACCCTTCCTGGGGTTATCCACACTGACCCTGCCTGGGGTTATCCATTGTTAGTCTAGTGACTTCTTCAAGCCCAACGAAGCAGCAGATCGTGACAGTATGTTTCTCCTTGGTCTTTGCTGAGTTTAATTAGGGACCATTATTGCGCCCCAGCAAGATATCATCCTATCCACTTCATTTATTTAGGTATCTAATCATATTCACTGTGTCAATTATTATTTCATCTTATATTTAGGGAGAGCGCATTAAGACGAGTCTGATTACAATGAGCTGCCAAATGGGAAACCTTTTTGGGGGCTTTACAGTAACCCTTTATCCTTGGTGAGCACATATCGGGTTGTGAAGACTTTATTTATATTTAAGCCCTTTTTGTACTAATTATTTGTAATGATTTGTTTACATTTATCACTTTGTCTATTTTAATCATCATCTTCATTCTCTGAACAGATTTAGCAAAGTGTTGGGCTAATGCTGAGCTATCTTGCAAATTAAGATTGTGTCCTGCCCTTGTGGGTATCTAAAACTTCTGTCCTTCATGGAAGGTTGAGCTCGGAACAATAAGCTCAGGACAATCCTTGGTCAGGAAGGGTAGTGAGCAATGTGTGTTTAGATAGATAAGAAGCAGTCTAAGATCAAGATAAGTGAGAGTCGTGATATGTGGTAAGCACAGGAGCTCAGCACAGTAAGTGGTCAGGAGAAATAGCAAACAAATGTGTGGTCAGGAAATAGGGTCATACGTGTTCACGCAGGAGGAAGTCTAAGAACAAAATCTAAGAATCAGGACATCCAGGTGAGAAAAAGTTGTTGTCAGAAGAGATAGCAAGTTATACAGTGTCATGCAAGACTGGAACCATGCTAAGAGCAAGACAAGCCATAGTAGGGACAAACAGAAAGCAAATGTGTGGTCAGAAGAGACAGCAAATAATGTGTGGCCAGGAGAGACAGCAAACAATGTGTGGCCAGGAAAGTCAGAAAACAAAATGTGGTCAGGAGAGACAGCAAACAAGGTGTGGTCAGGAGAGACAGCAAACAAGGTGTGGTCAGGAGAGACAGCAAACAATGTGTGGCCAGGAGAGACAGCAAACAATGTGTAGCCAAGAAAGTCAGAAAACAATGTGTGGTCAAGAAAGTCAGAAAACAATGTGTGGTCAAGAAAGTCAGAAAACAATGTGTGGCCAGGAGAGACAGCAAACAATGTGTGGCCAGGAGAGACAGCAAACAATGTGTGGCCAAGAAAGTCAGAAAACAATGTGTGGTCAGGAGAGACAGCAAACAAGGTGTGGTCAGGAGAGACAGCAAACAATGTGTAGCCAAGAAAGTCAGAAAACAATGTGTGGTCAGGAGAGACAGCAAACAATGTGTGGCCAGGAGAGACAGCAAACAATGTGTGGCCAAGAAAGTCAGAAAACAATGTGTGGTCAGGAGAGACAGCAAACAATGTGTGGTCAGGAGAGACAGCAAACAATGTGTGGTCAGGAGAGACAGCAAACAATGTGTGGTCAGGAAAGTCAACTAACAATGTGTGGCCAGGAGAGACAACAAACAATGTGTGGGCAAAAGAGACAGCAAACAATGTGTGGTCAGGAAAGTCAACAAACAATGTGTGGCCAGGAGAGACAACAAACAATGTGTGGGCAAAAGAGACAGCAAACAATGTGTGGTCAGGAAAGTCAGAAAACAAGGTGTGGTCAGGAGAGACAGCAATCAGTCTAAAATCAAGTCAGAATGAAAATACCTTTGTTAAATTGCCCTTAGAATGTAGGTTTAAAACATAACCTTTATTGGTCCTTATTTTTTAAAAAGTAGATCATAAAAGTAATGAAATACGACGATTAATATCACTGATGACCTATGATGGATGGTGGCCTTTGATAAGTAAATTTCTTCCCTGAATTTTTATATTTGAAAGTGTCTTATGTCCTTTTCTCAGTCTCTCTATTAGTCACCTGTTTGTTTTAACTCCTCAGATAATAAAATTATTGTGATACCAAAATGGTGTTTGTGTTTTATTGTGTTTTTGTGTACTTTAACATCTTAGTCCTGTCTTCAAACACAATAAATTATACTTTTCTTGATACTATGTATCTTGATGTTACTTTTAAGCAGTTACCTTTTGTTCTATTGGTTACTATAAAAGTAAAGAATTTAAAGATATATTTGGATACCACGTGTCATTAAGTTTGTAACAGTGTCCGTGTTTTTTTTATCAGAGCTATCTCTAGTGAATCTCATATGACATAACCAATGGCATGCTAGAATCCCTGGGCGTCATCAGTTACTAAGGAATGATAACCAATCAAATTTTCTCAGTGTACTATACACATATAAAGAGAATCATCATCCGTTGCTCAATGGGGATATTGGCTGTCTAGCACGCTCCTGATTGGTTTAAATAACCAGTAAGTGTTATTAAGCATCTAACGTTGCTGAGCAAAAACAGACCAATCAGCATCGGCCATGGGTTAACAATGATGTAATTTTAAGCAATAAATAAGATGTCAGTACACACATTCTGTTCCCCCTGAAGAGGTTGGCGTTTTGTCCAACGAAACGCGCGTAGGGCTTAATTTTTAAACATTTTAGTAGGGCTGCACTTATTCCCTGTCCTAATTATAAGATAGCTTAATGTTTGGGATTCCAACCACAAGCTTATCTGCCCTCGGCATCACTCATAGCTTTCTGTGGGTGTTGGTGCATGGCACAATGGACGCCATTAGTCAGTTCATAGCATATCCCTTCCTACTGCCAAAAGTCTTCCATACAAGGTTAGAGCCAGCAGGAGAAGTCATTTGGTACTATCCCATTCCTATCCTACACCGACCCCTTTACAGGTGATATAGGGATGAAGATTGCCATTTCCTTGTATTTCATGACTTTACCATCATAGGATCCCCTCTAATTTTCTCTGAGATAACATTAATGCAAGATACATTTTGACCTCAAGATACATTTTGACCTCAAGATACATTTTGCTTAAAGCAGGGGACATCACCAATGAGGCGAGATAACTTCCATATTCCTGTATCTTGGTGCATTTCTTATTTATTTTCATTTTCTTTTTAGCATAACAAGTAATAAAAGATATGTTGCCACTTCAAAGGAACTCGCTCATACAGACAAAGACAAATCAGCATCTCAGCAATGTATTAATATAGAAAAAGAGTGTATTTATTCAGGTTTCAGTATCCAAACGGACACTGTTACAAACTTAATGACATGTGGTATTCCAAATATTTATTTAATTACTTTACTTTTACAGTAACCAATAGAACAAAAGGTAACTGCTTAAAAGTAACATATTGGTTCATCCAGATACATAGTATCAAGAAAAGTATCATTTATTGTGTTTGAAGACAGGACTAAGGTGTTAAAGTACACAAAAACACAATAAAACACAATTTTGGTATCACTATCATTTTATTATCTGAGAGACCGAGAAAAAGAGAGCCCGAGAAAAAGAAATAAGACACTTTCAAATATAATAATTCAGGGAAGAAATGTACTTATCAAAGGGCACCATCCATCCTAGGTCATCAGTGATAAAGCTGTAAATAGTGGTATTAATCATTGTATTTCATTATTTTTTATAATTTACTTTTTAAAAAATAAGGACCAATAAAGGTTATGTTTTAAACCTAATTCTAAAGGCGATTTCACAAAGGTATTTCTATTTTGACTGGTCTTTCAGTCAAATTTGTCAAATCTTAAGATTAAGATACCTAGGATAAATATCCAAATATAGGCTGTAACGGAACCCCATCACTGTTTTACCCTGTTTTATGGTTATTTCATTCTTATGGTTAAAATATGATCACATTGCTATACTGTAGATATGTTGTTTTATGTTCTACAGTATATATTGGCTCAGAATATTACAGCTACTAGGCTAATAGATAATCCTATTACAGAGACTCGTCATAAGATAAGGAAGTCTATTGTATAAAGTGTTTTCATTATGTGACATAGAACAAAGAGAAGTATAATATGATCAATGTCTGATTGTATCAAAGTAGCCAGGTAACCTCCGGGGGGTGTGACCACACCTATTGTCTCTCTATGTGTATTGTGTGGCCAAATATGGGGGATGTGTATTGCCTGTTGAAAGAGATGTGTATATATATTTCTGCATACCAAAATAAAGACAGTATTCTTTGACTCCCAATTGAGTGTCGTCCAATATGGGTGGTCTGGGCAGTGCTTCTATATGGATATTTAACGGTATACCAGCGGAGATATTGGACTTCGTGTTCCAACTCTGTTACATTTGTTGGCAGTGACGGGATAGAAGCCAAGCCTCGGAATGAAACAAGCAGTGTTATACGAGGAGGAGGACCTGGATTACAGGGATGCATTAAGGAAAGGCATCTGGTACCAGGCCCTTGATAATGTACAATACCAGCGGGGTGAGAGTCTCCCCAGTGAAGAGCAGCGGTGGCAGAAAAAGTGGCCCTGCGGATGCCCTTCCTGGGGGAGCAGCCCCTGGAGGAATGGGTGAAGGAACTAGAGCACTGGGTATGGCAGGAGCAATGGCTGGAGGATGCCTACCAGGCGCTCTGGTGGGATATGGCACAGTATAGACCCTGAACAGCTGAGCATGACAAGCCAGAGGGAGAGGAGTTTGATGGTCCAGGCTTGTTATGGGAGTCCTTTGCAGAGCCTGACTTCGGGAGCCCTGCGCAGACCAGACTTCAGGACATTTTCTCAAGAGGAAGGCTAGGCATGACTGGGATGACCCCCAGGAGGTAGAGCAAGACCTGGCTCACCTAGCAACCCTGGAGTGGGAACTGAAGCAGGACTACCAACACCTGCTCAGCTTCGTGCAGCCCCAACCTACCCGACAAGCAGAACCAGACCTCATTGACTGGTCCTGGGATGACCTCCAGATGGCAGGTAGAGATGGGACCGAGGTCTCTCTACCGGCCCTACAGGGAGCCGAAGGTGTCGTCCTTCCTCCCCAGCAGCAGTGTGTACCCCAGGGGGCAGAAGGTGTCGTCCTTCCCCCCCAGTGGCAGTGTGAACCACAGGGAGCAGAAGGTGCCGTCATTCCTCCCCAGCAGCAGTGTGAACCCCAGGGGGCAGAAGGTGTCGTCCTTCCCCCCCAGCGGCAGTGTGAACCACAGGGAGCAGAAGGTGTCGTCCTTCCCCCCCAGCGGCAGTGTGAACCACAGGGAGCAGAAGGTGCCGTCCTTCCTCCCCAGTGACAGTGTGTATCCCAGGGAGCAGAAGGTGCCGTCCTTCACCCCCAGTGGCAGTGTGAACCCCAGGGAGCAGAAGGTGCCGTCCTTCCTCCCCAGTGGCAGTGTGTACCCCAGGGGGCCGAAGGTGTCCTCCTTCCCCCCCAGCGACAGCTTACCTTAACAAGGGGAGACACCAATCTCCCAGATGGCGCAGATGGGACCGTGGTCTCTGTGCCTGACCTACCGGGATGCTGGACAGCCTGTCCAGATCCCCAACTACTCTCACTGGGACAACCGGAGGAGGGGGTAAGTACAAGTTCCCCTCCCCAGCTAACTCCTAATGTGGCCCCAGGGTTAACAGAGGAAATGTTAACCCCCACTGACCCCCACCTTTCTCTGGCTACTGAGCTGGAATATGTCCCAAGTACCCCAGCAGAAGAGCTGACAGCGAGGCAGAGTGCAGTCGGCCTCTGCCCTCCCTTTGTCCCTTGTACAGAGCAGGATGTCCTGCAGGTTATACCAGCAGAAGAGCTGGCATCAGGGCAGAGTGCCGCTGGCCTCTGCCCCTCAAGTCCCCTCAGCGTGTTGCCCCATCACCACAGCAAAATATCCAGGTGCCGGGTTAGACTTCCCCCCAAAGGGGAGATGTGTGACAAAGTGCCCTTCGCCACTTTGTCTTGGAGAGGACTTATTGCCAGCCTCCTGCCCTGCAACTATGGCCCTGGGACATATTGCCCTTTAAAAACAGTATTCGGCCATACCAGAGTGTATGTCACTCATTCTGGCTCTTTACATACAGGGGGGTCATTCGGTACTTGCCCTGTGTGAGCGGTGATACCCCAGATAGCTATGCCATGGAGCCCATTCATATAATAAAAGACTATGGGAAAGACTTTAGCTACATGGCAATTTAACTGTGTGAAGAGGAACTGAGCGCTATTCGGCAGTTTTGTGCGCTCAGATCCCAGCCATCTGGGGATATGTGAAATGTGAGTAAATGTGAATTGCAGTAATGCTGATGGGTTGTCAAACTAGAGAATTGACCAACAAATACTTTTGTCCGGACATCCCCAGGCCGATCCGTTGGGATCAGACCGTGTATGCCCTGCTTATGGTCACGGGGTAGGTGTGTAACGGAACCCATCACTGATTTACCCTGTTTTATGGTTATTTAATTCTTATGGTTAAAATATGATCACATTGCTATACTGTAGATATGTTGTTTTATATTCTACAGAATATATTGGCTCAGAATATTACAGCTACTAGGCTAATAGATGATCCTATTACAGAGACTCCTCATAAGATAAGGAAGTCTATTGTATAAAGTGTTTTCATTATGAGACATAGAACAAAGAGAAATATAATTAATCAGTGTACAGGTGAGAGTGGGTGTGGCTTGGTCTGTGTAGTTATATCTGGGTGCATTTGTGTGAGTTTCTGTTTGAATCTGCTCTAAGTCAGTGCAGAGTTTGTCTGCATTAATGAGTGTACAGGTGAGAGTGGGTGTGGCTTGGCCTGTGTAGTTATATCTGGGTGAATTTGTGTGAGTTTCTGTTTGAATCTGCTCTAAGTCAGTGCACAGTTTGTCTGCATTAATCAGTGTACAGGTGAGAGTGGGTGTGGCTTGGTCTGTGTAGTTATATCTGGGTGCATTTGTGTGAGGTCTAGTTTGAATCCGCTTTGTAAGTCTGTGCACAGTTTTCTGTCTGTTGCATTAATCAAAGTACAGGTGATAGTGGGTGTGGCTTGGCCTGTGTAGTTATATCTGGGTGAATTTGTGTGAGTTCTGTTTGAATCTGCTCTAAGTCAGTGCAGAGTTTTCTGTCTGTTGCATTAATCAGAGTACAGGTGAGTGTGGGTGTGGCTTGGGCTGTGTAAGTTATATCTGTGTGTATTTTGTTGTTTTCTGTTGAATCGGTTCTGTGGGGCAGGACCGTGTTTTCTATCCTGTGCTCTTTTATCATTGTACAGGCAAGTAGGCGGGGTCTATTTTAACAAGGGAAGGGAGAGCTTGGGAGCTTGCAATCATTTCTAGTATAAGTGTAGTTGGTGTGTAGGAGATTAAATAAAAGGAGGAAATCCAAATAAGGGGTATTATAAGAAAAAACAGAAAACAAACGTACATATTGTTTCTGTTTTGTTTGGTTTAAGGTGTGGAAAATAAATCTTTATACAAATACATTGATTTGTTTTCTCAATGTATTTTTGTAACTGATAATCATGAGTCAGTCCAGTGGAAACCTCACTCAGTGTACATCCTGCCAAATGTATGCACTACTGGAACAGATGATCCAGGGTCCATACCTCTGTGACAGGTGTGAGCATGTTGCCTCTTTGGAAGCTCAAATTGAAGATCTGGAGAGGAGAATTGCAGCACTTAGTGATATTGCTCCACTGGAAAGGGAGTTGGTGCTCACGGAGCACAGTTTAGCTGGGCCTAGTATGGAGGGAGGAGCTGGGGCTAGTGAGGATGGCCAGGGAGGTAGCTGGGTTACAGTTAGAAGGGGAATCAGGGGGTACAGGAGGAGGCAGGCCAGTTCTGAGTTGGCAAACACCAACAGATTTGCGAGATTGAGTGAAACTGTTGGGGATGTCCATTCAGGAATGGCAATGCCAGATAGAGCTGTTCCCTCTAACAGCCGGGAGAACAGTTCTACTGGAGGAGAGGGAGGGCAGAATAGGCAGAGCAACAGACATGTTTTGGTGGTAGGGGACTCTATTATTAGGAAGGTAGACAGGGTAATTTGTCACCCAGATCCCAGCAATCGAACAGTTTGCTGTCTCCCGGGTGCTCAGGTTCGGCATGTTGTGGATCGGGTGGATAAATTATTGGGAGGGGCTGGTAATGAACCGGCGGTCTTGGTACACATTGGTACCAATGACAAAGTTAGTGGAAGATGGAGCGTCCTAAAGAATGATTTTAGAGAATTAGGGAATAAGCTTAAAGCAAGGACCTCCAAGGTAGTATTTTCTGAGATACTACCAGTGCCACGTGCTAGCCCAGAGAGGCAGAAGGAGCTTAGGGAGGTTAATGCGTGGCTAAAAAAGTGGTGCAGTGCAGAGGGTTTTGGGTTTTTAGAGCAATGGGCTGACTTCTCACTTGGGTACAATCTCTATAGCAGGGATGGATTGCACCTTAATGATGAGGGTGCTTTTGTGCTAGGGGATAGGATTGTAGAACGGCTGGGGGAGTTTTTAAACTTGTAGGTGGGGGGGAGGGACTATATAGAAGTATTGGGGTAAATAGGGTAGAGAGGGAAAAGGATGAATTATTTACCCATGGGGGAGGAGAAGGGGGGAGGGTTACAATAGAAAGTAGGGAGGTATTAATAGGGGCCTCAAATACAGTGGCAGGCACTTCACAACAGCAGAGCCATAGCAACATAAAGTGTATGATTGCTAACGCAAGAAGTTTGCCTGGGAAAATGGATGAGCTAGAAATATTAGCAGTACAAGAAAAATGGGGCTTAATAGGCATTACAGAAACATGGTGGGATGAATCTCATGACTGGACTGTTAATCTGGATGGTTATAACCTATTTAGGAAAGATAGGGGAAATGGTAAAAGAGGAGGAGGGATCTGTCTTTATGTTAAGCCTGAATTTAAGCCTATAGTTAGAGAAGATATTTATGCTGGCACTAACGGCATCATTGAATCCTTGTGGGTTGAGCTAAATAGTGGAGGAGCTAACTCTAAACGCATATTGGTGGGAGTATGCTATAAACCCCCAAATATAGCTGAACGTGAGGAAATACAATTATTGTTACAGATTGGAAATGCAGCAGCACAGGCAAGTTCTAATAATGGGAGACTTTAATTACCCTGATATAAACTGGATAAACGAGACCAGCAGCTCAGCTAAGGGGAGCAGGTTCTTGAGTACACTCAGGGATCATTATCTAGCCCAGGTAATACAAGAACCTACTAGAAATGGGGCCATTTTGGATTTAGTCATCACAAGTAATATTGATATAATATCAAATGTAAAAATAGGGGAACCCTTGGGGAACAGTGATCACAACACAGTCTCATTTGAGATTGAATACAAAAAACAGAGTTGTAAGGGGCCAACAAAAACTCTAAATTTTAAAAGGGCTAACTTTAATGGGCTACGGGCAGCAATACAACATATAGACTGGGACAAAGAACTTACAGGGAAGAATACTGAAAATAAATGGACAACATTCAAATCCTTACTAAATAAACATACTCATCAGCATGTACCATGTGGAAATAAAATAAATAGGAGTAAATCACATCCCATGTGGCTTAACAATGACTTAAAGATCATGATGAGGAAAAAGAAGTATGCATTTAAATTATACAAGAAGGAGGGAACAGAGGCATCTTTATGTGACTATAAGGAAATCAACAAGGCTTGCAAAAGGGCTATTAGACTGGCTAAAATAGAAAATGAGAAGTCAGTTGCAATGGAAAGTAAGACTAACCCTAAAATATTTTATAAATATATTAATGGGAAGAAGGCCAGGAAGGAATCGATAGGACCATTACAATGTGACACAGGCCATCTGATAATTAGTGACCAGGAAAAGGCAGATGAGCTAAATAGGTTCTTTTCTTCGGTTTACACAAGGGAGGTACCAGTGGTTGGGACACTGCAACATAATGGGGCTACACTACCTTCACTAAATAATTGGTTAACGCAGGAAGAAATACAAAAGAGGTTGGAGAAAATAAATGTTAATAAAGCCCCGGGTCCTGATGGAATACATCCAAGGGTACTGAGGGAGCTGGTGTCTGTAATAGCCAAACCATTATATCTAATCTTTCAAGACTCACTCACTACAGGGTCTCTACCAGATGACTGGAGAAAAGCAGAGGTGATACCTATATTTAAGAAGGGATCTAGAGCAAATCCGGGGAATTATAGACCAGTGAGCCTCACTTCTGTAGTTGGGAAGCTTTTAGAAGGGTTAATAAGGGACAGAATACAAGAATATCTCTATTTGAACAGGATCATAGGTAGCAGTCAACATGGATTTATGAAGGAAAGGTCGTGTCAGACCAATCTAATTAGTTTTTATGAGGAGGTTAGTAGGAACTTGGATCAGGGCAACTCAGTGGATGTAGTCTTTTTAAATTTTTCAAAGGCATTTGATACAGTGCCACATGGAAGACTAGTGAGCAAACTAAGGGATACAGGAATTGCAGTAAATATCTGCTCATGGATCGAGAGCTGGCTAAAAGACAGGAAGCAAAGGGTTGTTGTAAATGGAACATACTTCGATTGGTCTAATGTGATAAGTGGGGTTCCTCAGGGCTCAGTATTGGGTCCTCTCCTTTTTAACATATTTATTAATGACATTGAAGTAGGACTCGAATGTAGTGTCTCCATTTTTGCTGATGACACTAAGTTGTGCAAGGTAATAAAATCAGATAATGATGTACTTTCCCTACAAAAGGATTTGCATAAATTAGAGAAATGGGCGGCTAAATGGCAGATGAGATTTAATACAAATAAATGTAAGGTTATGCATTTGGGAAGGAACAATAGCCAAGCAATCTATAATCTTAATGGAGCAAATCTAGGGGTATCAGATATTGAAAGGGATTTGGGAGCTTGTGGACAACCACCTAGGTAACAGCGCTCAAAGCCAAGCAGCGGCTGCAAAGGCAAATAAAATATTAGCATGTATTAGGAAGGGTATAGAAGCCAGGGAAGCAAATATAATTCTGCCACTATACAAATCCCTAGTACGCCCTCATTTGGAATATGGAGTACTATTTTGGGCACCACCTCATAAAAAAGACATTTTAGAGCTGGAAAAAGTACAGAGAAGGGCTACAAAACTAATAAGGGGAATGGAGGGGCTAAGTTATGAAGAAAGACTAACAAAATTAAACTTATTTTCGCTAGAAAAAAGGCGTCTAAGAGGAGATATGATTACGTTATATAAATACATCCAGGGTCAATATAAGGCTTTGTCAAGTGAACTTTTTGTAGCAAGAGATTTTCAACTGACAAGAGGACATCCTGAGGTTAAAAGGAAAAAAGATTTCACCTTAAACAAAGAAAAGGGTTCTTCACAGTTAGGGTGGTTAAACTGTGGAATTCTCTACCAAAGGAGGTGGTGACAGCGAATTCGATAGACAACTTCAAAAAAGGGTTAGATATATTTCTGAATAAAGAGGGCATTCAAGGCTATCCTAGATAACTAGCAAGGAATATTGATCCAGGAAGAAATTTGATCGCCAGTTTCTGGGGTCAGGAAGGAATTTTGCTTTTTTTCCCCCTTATGAGACAATTGGCAAAGTTTCAATGGTTTTTTTTTTTATGTTTGCCTTCCTCTGGATCAATTAACAATAATAATAAATAGTCCAAATTAAAAAGATCAATAGAGATCTAAAAAGGTTGAACTTGATGGACTAACTCTATTCATCCTCCAATACTATACTATTAATAATTATTTAATCAATAATTTAATTAATAACTAATCCGCATATTGCAAATCAGAGGAGATCTTAACAGGTTGAACTTGATGGACTGAAAGTCTTTTTTCAACCTTAATTACTATGGCCCTCATTCAATTGCAATTCGGCCAATTGAATAGGGGTCTAAATAAGCACATAACATATTTTTTTAAAGAAGTTTTTAGTTAGTAAACATCTATCCAAAAGCAAGGTTTTCACTAACTAAAAACTTATTTAAAAAAAATATGTTATGTGCTTATTTAGAGCTCTATTCAATTGGCCAAAATAGCAATTGAATGAGGGCCTATGTAACTATGTAACTATATAATAAGATCAATGTCTGATTGTATCAAAGTAGCCAGGTAGCCTCAGCGAGGTGTGACCACACCTATTGTCTTTCTATGTGTATTGTGTGGCCAAATATGGGGGATGTGTATTGCCTGTGGAAAGAGATGTGTATATATATTGCTGCATAACAAAATGAAGACAGTATTCTTTGACTCCCAATTGAGTGTCGTCCAATATGGGTGGTCTGGGCTTCTGAGACTGCGCAGTGCTTCTATATGGATATTTAACGGCATACCAGCGGAGATATTGGACTTCGTGTTCCAACTCCGTTACATAGGCTAATTATCAAACAAAAGTTGTCAAGTCAGGATGACCAGCAAGTTCAGGAACTCAGGAAAAGATGTGGTCAGGAGAGGTATTAAGCCATGTGTAGTCAGTGAAGTCTTGGCAAGCCAGATTCAGGGCAATAATAAAGAACAGGAACTCAGGATAAGCCTTGGTCAGTAGAGATGGCATGCAATATGTGGTCAGTAGAGATAGCAAGCAATATGTGGTCAGGAAGATAGCAAGCAATATGTGGTCAGGGAGATAGGAAACAATATGTGGTCATGAAGATAGCAAGCAATATGTGATCAGGAAGATAGCAAACAATATGTGGTCAGGAAGATAGCAAGCAATATATGGTCAGTAGAGATAGCAAACAATATGTGGTCAGGAAGATAGCAAGCAATATGTGGTCAGGAAGATAGCAAACAATATGTGGTCAAGAAGATAGCAAACAATATGTGGTCATGAAGATAGCAAGCAATATGTGGTCAGGAAGATAGCAAGCAATATGTGGTCAAGAAGATAGCAAACAATATGTGGTCAGGAAGATAGCAAGCAATATGTGGTCAAGAAGATAGCAAACAATATATGGTCAGGAAGATAGCAAACAGTCTAAAACAAAGACAAGCTACTACCGACAGGTCACAAATCAGGGGTGTCACTCAATAATGCAACTTTTTCTCTGTCCTCACTCCCAGTCAGCATCCCTCAAGTGTCTGTTCTTGGACCTCTGCTTTTCGCCCTCTACACATCACCAGCCATGAGTGGCACCATGCTTCCTCAGTTTTATTCCTTCTCAAAGGGAAATTCTTTACTTTCCATCTTGAATCATGCTCCACTGTCTTTCTCCCCACACTCTCTCCCCACCCTGTCACCTTCAACATCACACTTCCTCTCACTAATCATATAACCCTGACTACTCACATATGCAAATTCCACTTTCCTCTGATTCAATCTTTTATCTTCATTTGCCTGGTCTACTGTAACTCACTTCTGATTGGTCTCCCAGCCCATGCATTCACCCCACGCCTTATACACATAATATGGTTTCCTGTGCGGGGTGACATCTGCTGGCCAAACTTGGAACATAGTGTACGCTTAATTGTGGACTGACAAAATTTGGCGGGAGTCTCAACTGAAGGGTCTTATCCGGCTGATAGAGACACCAGAGTGAAGAGAGAAAGTTTCACCAAATACTGCATATGGATCGTCATCTCTATGGTCTCCGGAGGACCCCCCAGTAAATCCATGTCTGCAGCGTGTGCTCTGATACTCCTCAGAAGACCCAGGGGAAAGAAGCGTGTACAAGGAGCGTGAGGCACGCTTTAAGGGAGACAAGTCTTATGAGACAATACTATTACATCTGCTTAGCTTTGAGAACATTAGAACACATTACAATTATAGGATTATAAAAGCACATTATGGGCCTCATTAAATTAGCCCTCGTAGTTCCCTCGGTCCTCGCAAAAGGCAGTTTTTTTGTAGTTTGTGAGGACCGATTCCCCAATACGTCCTTCGAAACCTCCTTTGCCAGATGACTCTGAAAAATGGCCGAGAATAAGCTCAGAGAGAGCTACGGAGTAACACGCAGCCATAAATCTATGAGGTGAATCTCGCACCTGGGATGAATCCCTACGGGCACAAAAAGTGCCAGCAAGGGATCCTAAACCACAAGACCACTGTGTGAGGCTCCCCCTCCCTATACACATCCCCATGCTGCAGGGGTCCCTATAAGGCCCGCGGCACACTATTAACAATCCTGGCCTCGGCACCTAAAAATAACCCCCCTCTATGCTGGGGGTCCCCATCGGGACTTCCGAAGTGTACCCACATTAACCCCTTGCTGCAGGGGTCCATAGGGGCCTCTGCAGCTCCCCCACATTAACCCCTTGCAGCGGGGGTCCCCGATCGGTCCCTATCGTGACCTGCTGCATTTACATTTTTACAATTCCTGCCTTGCGGGTCCTTAAAGGACTTGCACTAAAAAATATTAACCCCAGGCAACTAAAATTAACCCAATAACTCATGGGAGTCAATACAGACCCCCATAAGCCAATAATTAACCCCATATCTCATGTGGGTCAATACAGACCCCCATAAGCCAATAATTAACCCTATATCTCATAAACCAATAACTAACCCCATAACTCATGGGGGTCAATACAGACACCCATAAGCCAATAATTAACCCCATAACTCATGGGGGTTAATACAGACCCCCATAAGCCAATAATTAACCCTGTCACTCATGGGGGTCAATACAGACCCCCATAAGCCAATAATTAAACCTATAACTCATGGGGGTCAATACAGACCCCCATAAGGCAGTAATTTAGCCTATAACTCATGGGGGTCAATACAGACCCCCATAAACCAATAATTAACCCCATAACTCATGGGGGTCAATACAGACACCCATAAGCCAATAATAAACCCAATAACTCATGGGGGTCAATACAGAGCTTTTCTCCTACCTAAAAATCCTAAATTTTCCCATAAAACAAGGAATAATCACGCATAGACTACTTTGAAAATCAAAAAGTTATACATGACTATATTAGTCTTTTTGATCCACATGAAGAAACAAAACTAGAAGTTAAGAAACTCAAGATTAAGATCAATCAACTAGAGGATCAATCCAGGAGAAATAATAAGAGGCGTTCCTGAGTCCATACTCTCAAAGGATCTATCACTTTTTATTGAAACGTATTTTGCCCAATTAACATTATTACATCAGTGAGAAATGAAAGTCGATAGAGTACATAGACTTCCGCTACCAAGATTGTCAAAAAAAGAGGTACCAAGAGATATTATAGTTAATCCGCACTACTATAAACAAAAGGAGCTCATTGCACTGCGAGCCTTGCGAAGCATAGCAAGAAGTTGAAGCACGTAGCGCGCAACTCCAAAACCTCGAAAAACAAGCAAAATAATAAAAAAAATTAAAACACTCTCACACACAACACAGAGGGAGAACAATGAAGCCTGGGGGTGAGGTTGCAAGCGATTTTGAGCCATATTTGTCATTTTTTGCTACTCGAAAATCGGCTAAGCGAGAAAAAAAATTACGAAAAACGTAAAAAAAATCGGAATCAGGATGATAATGAGGCTGAGCAAAGCCAGGCACGTGGCACTTAGAGAATACACAATGGCAGAGACAGTAACACTTACACCAACAATGGCAGGCTTAGAAAATAAACAAACGCCATTCAGCGCGTAACACGCAGACACACAGAGGAGATACACACAGGGAAGGGACAGGAGACACACATGCTATTCACAAGCACAAAACATGCAGGTTAATGAGCCCTGCAATGAGCGGCCTGTACACTCATCGCAGGGCTCTTCATGAGCACTGAGAGAGGGAGAGGCTTGCGATGAGCGCCGAAGGTGATCATTGCTGTAACGGAACCCATCACTGTTTTACCCTGTTTTATGATTATTATGGTTAAAATATGATCCTACTATATGTATGTTGGTTTATGCTCTGCAGAATATTAGCCAGACTTTTGCAGACCTAGGTTAATAGATAATCCTATTACAGAGACTTAAGAGATAAGGGAGTCGATTGTATAAACTGTGTTCATTCTCAGATAAGAACAAAGAAGGCTGATTTAATCATTGTCTGATTATATCAAGTTGCCTCAGGGAGGGGTGACCACACCTATTGTCCTATATGTGTATTGTGTGGGGGATATGTGAAATATCTGTGTGTTATGTGAAAAAGATACTTTTACTAACTTTTGAACCCCTGGTCTGATTCATGCCATTTTTTAATATGTTGTTCCCCTGGGTGAGAGCTATTGAACGGTGCTGGACTTAAAGGTGTACCCCCTGTTTTTGGGGTACATCCAGAATGTGGTTAAAATTGTGTCTGTTTTAATTGTGTTACCTGTTATCTGAGGGGAGGAGACGTGGGGGTTGAACCATGTATATAATTGGCTGTGATAATTATGTGGGTGTAGCCCTTCAGAGGGCACCATTGCATAAAAGGAGATCCCCTGTCATTAAAGATATAGTTCTACTTGACCCTTCAAAACGTAGTCTCGTCTCGTTATTGGAGGGGATCGCTATCATACTGGGGATTGCTATGCTTTTGCATACTCCCTTGAGCTGTAACTACTGAACGCTTGTTCCTGATGTACTATCCTTGGAGTCTGTGGTGGTTTTGGTGTCCGGTGCAGTGCTTGTAGGCCTCGACGCAAACTAGGACGCGTCCATCAACGGAGGTACCCGGTCGGGGTGCCAGTAGATCCGTTACAATTGCAAAGCAGGAAAGATGAAGTACACGAGGAGAGAGGCTCGCAATGAGCGCCGAAGGTCCTCAGAGGAGCAAAAGCCTCACATTGTGTGGCAAACAGCATTGCCATCCTTACAATTTTATTCCTGTCATTTTTGACTGGCAAGTTCCTAGTCTTCATATACAGTAACAGAATAGCATTGACCTAGTTTATGGTGTACTATATGTGGATGGGGAAGAAAGAGTTATGATAGAATAGTAGCCATTACAACACTATTTATAATATGTCACACTGGAGGATAAAGCCTACATAAGGGGTTATCTAATTAAAACTTTGATTAAACAGAAAAGAGAGAAGAATGCTTCATTAAGAGAGTTATACCTAAAACCCACTAAACTCCAGAGACTTCATAAAATGAATTTAAATAATAAGATCAGAGATGAAATTACGAATATTAAAATCCAGATTAGAAAGGCAAGCTCAAGTAGACAAGAAGGTCTGGTCCTACCAACAGAGGCTTAACTTTCAAGGAAATAGTGTGGGTAATTATTTGAAGAAACGAGAAGTAAAAAAAAAGAATAACTAACATCAGATGAACATGGTGTAATTCAAACTAGTCCAGAAAAAAATAGTGACGTTTTCTACAAGTATTGTATTGAAAAATTCTTCAATCAACGTAATATTCCTAAAGTTTCCAATACTGATGATGAATACCTGAATAGAGAAATCTCTAGTAAATAAGTTAAAATGATCCACCGCTCCTGGTCCTGATGGGTAATAATCGTTATTATAAAGTATGCTCAGATAATTTAATTCTGTATCTGAAGGATATGTTTAGTGAAATCAAAAACTCAGGTGTAGTACCAACTGGGAAACTTAGAAGCAGCAATAACAATGATTCCAAAACAGGACAAAGATCTCTTAGAGGCTAAAACTATCGCCCCATTTCTTTGATGAACACCGCTATTAAGCTATACGCCAAAATTCTAGCATCAAGATTGAACCCAATAATTCACAAACTGGACCAAACAGACCAAACAGGTTGTATGCCTCAAGACAGGGAGCAGATAACACCAGGAGCCTTATCAACGTAATATCAAAACAAGTCGCCTGCAATTATAATGTGGCAGTATATGAATAATACCTTTAAAAAAAACTTGGCTAGAAGACTATGGCGCCAAGGCCATTAGAGCATTATACTCAAATCCCACGGATTATGTTGCAGGTTTAGATTTGAAACCCCTTAACTTTAATGTCAACAATGGAACCCGACAGGGATGTCCATTGTCCCCTTCAGTATTTAATCTAATTTACCCTTGTCCCCTTCTTTCCATTCAAAAATTTCAAGCTATGAATAATGGTATGAATATAGCCAACTGGAACAAATGGGGGATTACTAAGATTAAGAACTAGTTTGTCACTATGGCCTCCCCTCCATCATATGGCTAGAGTACTCATCTATCCAAAAGAACTAAATCTGTAACTAGTTAGAACTAAATCTGTAACTAAGGTTAATAGAACATTTTCCACCTTTGAAAGCTTTTGTAATAAAGCTACAGAGTACACCTTAAGTCTCTGAGAGAAGTAAACAAAACTAGAATCAAGGAATGGGAAAAGGAAATAGGTAATTTGTGGCCTGGCAAGAGGTGGCTTCAAGCTTTCCAAATTACAGAGAAGTGTGTGAAATCCGCACAATATAGGGAGATCTAATTCAAGGTGGCACTGGACGTCAAAATAAGATTGATAAATAAGCAAAAGATAGAAATTTAGATAAATGCTGGAGACATTGTGGAGGAAAAGGAACATTCAAACTTATCTGGTGGGACTTTATTTCAATCCAATCCATTTGGAAAGAATGCTATCTACAGATGTCCCTTATTTTGAAAAATCAGCTTTATACCAATATAGAGATGTCTCTTTTCCATATTTTCCCAGATACATTAACTCATACAGAGAAAGCACTATGTGTCCAGATAAAATGGTGGCTAAAAGAGCGATTCTGTTAAATTGGAAACAAATTACAATTCCTAAATTGAGTCATTTAACATTGGAGATAGGAACAGATATCTAGAAAGAGATTTCTAACAAGCTTTACAGCTTCCACCAGATACATTTAGATGGATTATCTAGCCATGTTCCAGAGATCTGCCCTCCACCCTTCTCTACTTATCTCCAATCGCCACTACTGGGTCATTTTTTTTATTTTTTTCTTATGTGTAGTTTTTTTTTCTCTCTTTTTGTTTGATTTTCTGTTAAAAAAAACAAAACAAAAAAAAGCATGTTGCCTAGGAACAAACACTCTAATGCATTGTTTATCATATTTTAACACAAAATAAACACAACTTTATTGAAGCTATACTGTATATACAATTGTCATATCTTTTTAATATCAAAATATATTAATAAATAAAAACCATTACTTCTTTAAATGGATGCATTTTTAGTGAGGCTTTGAAGGCTTTGAGGCAAGGAAATAGTCTAGTGGAGCGAGGCAAGGAGTTCCAGAGAATAGGAGCAGCCCGAGAAAAGTCCTAAAGGCCGGAGTGAGAGGAGGTGACAAGAGTGGTGGAAACAAGAAGGTCATTAGCAGAACGAAGAGGGCGAGTGGGGCTGTACTTAGTGATGACAGCAGAGATATAAGAGGGTGCATTATTATTGAGGACTTTCTACGTTAGGGTCATGATGTTATTCTGGAGGCTACGGGAAGGCAGTTATGAGTATGGTAGATGAGTCTAGCGGAGGCGTTCATTATTGTTTGAAGTGGGATAGATGGTTGGTGGACAGGCCAGCAAGAGTGGCTGTAGTCAAGATGAGAAAAGATGAGAGAGTGTAGTAGAGTCTTTGTTGTGTCTTGTGTAAGGTAGTGACGTATTTTGGAACTGTTTTATTAAATGGAGAAGACAAGATTTTGTCAGTGATTGTATGTGAGGGATGAAAGACAGGGTGGGGTCCAGTAGAACCTCGAGACAATGGGCCTGGGAGATGGGAGTGATGATGGCAGTGTTGACAGGGAGAGATGTGAGGAATTGAAGCTGTAGTAGAGGGTGGGAAGATAAGGAGTTCAGTCTTGGACATGTTGAGTTTGATGGTGGGTGGACATCCAGGAGGATATGCTAGAGGGGCCATTGGAAAGTTGTGCTAGAAGAGTGGGGGATAGATCTGGTGCTGAGAGGTAGATTTGAGTGTTATCTGCATAGAGATGGTACTGGAACCCAACAGAGTTTATTAAGGTACCAAGTGAGGATGTGTAGATAGAGAAGAAGAGGGGCCTAGAACTGAACCTTAGGACAGAGGGTGAGGAGAATAAGAGTGCCAGGGAAGAAGACACTAAATGTTCGATCTTGTAGGTATGATGTGAACCACGAGAGATCAGTGGCCCAGATCCCGAGGGAGCAGAGGATTTGGAATAGAAGAGGGTGGTCTACTGTGCTGAAGGCAGCAGAGAGATCCAGAAGAAGTAGAATAGAAGAGTGACCCTGTGACTTGGCATTAGGGACTTTTGTGATAATTTTATTTTTGCCATGTACTTAACCCCCTGCATAGCGCTATGAAATATGTTGGCGCGTTACAAATAAAGATAATAATAATGGAGACATGCCATTATTCAGGGAAAGGTTGAAGAGATGGTATTGTCTCATATTGCTGTTCTTACTATACAAACTTTTCAGCCAGTCTCAAGCCCAAGATATAATCGTTTTGCTAAGAGAGCTGCTTTCTTCCTAGCTCCAGTATTGCAATGCCCATTAGGATAGTACAGGTAAGATTCCTACATCCCAAATGTCTTCTTTATCCTTAGACCTTTCATACAAGATTATGAGCTACATTCAATTCCAAGCCCGCAGCTCGATCACAAACGGCCGCATGTCTGCAGGTGTGCTGCTGGCTCCCGTTCGTCTCCGATTACGATGCTATACAATTACTCAAGCCCGCAAGTTACGGTCCCCAAGCCAAAACCGTAAACCATGCACTGGCTCGTAGAAGTTCAAGGCTGGAACATGATCAATTAAGCAAGCCCGTTACCTCCCATTTTGAATCAGCCAGTAGACAATGAGACTGTTATGAGACTGTCATTAATAATGCAGTAAACCATGGAGGTTACGTGTCAATCAATTAGGTTCGGGGGTTTGATATGCGATGGGACTCGCAAACCCACAAAATAAAGAATTATGAAAATGAATGCCAATACTGTTCTAGTCCATGTGGGTGACCTGATATGTATTAACTCATTGATACCCAAGATCAATTTAACCCCAAAATGAAAAAATCAAATAAATGTTATATACTGGCGATTTGCGGGCTTGAGACTGTTGTGTAATTAATGCTAATGTCTATCATCACTTTCCCCGTAACTTACAGTGCAATAGTGATTTTTTTATTTGCATTTACAGTACTACGAATAGGTGTTTAACCCCTTGCGGGTCCTCTCTCTAGTACTCGTAGGATTTTCTCCTTCTTTTGCCATTTACGGGTGTGAAAACATTTGCGGGCTTGGGGAAATTGAGCAATTGAATAGCGATTTTCGATTTTAGCCTTGCGAAAGTGACAGATCAAACGCTTCTGGAGGCTGTAAGTTACGAGTTTAACCACCGCAATGTTTTCGTGGCCATAACTCGTAACCTGTTTGGAGCCCGCAAAAAGACGCCAATTGAATAGCAAATTAACTTGCAACCTCACTTACGGGCTACCGGTTTCGCCCAAACCCTCAATTGAATGGGGCTCTATGTACTAAGTAGATAGAGAGGTTCAAGCAGTAACTTGTGCAGATCCTGATAATCGTCCTTATGCTGAGAGGTGGAACCTGTCCTAAGCCTTGATCTATATCAAAACCATGATAAGTCAACAGGGACATAGAGTTTGAAGTTGAGTTCAATCTGGATGTCTACAGAACTTGGGGCTGTCTCGAGTATCTAGAACAAAGGAATGAAGGATGTTCCTGGGAAGCAGAGATCCATATCCATGATGTTTTCTTAAGCCCTTCACTGATCCCTTCCCTGCTGTGGATATACTTAATGCCATGAAGACTTGCTATCGCTGCGGTGAAGCATTGGCAGGGACATATATGGCACCCAGATAAACATATATAAATGTGCTATGCATGCTAAGTACAGTGTAATCATTTGATGCCATAGAGAATGTGCTACCTGCTGGACTCTCCATGCTGTCTGTGACCTGCTGGACCATGTGAGGACACTGTGTGTTTGTGTGGCCCATCGGGACCTGTGTCTTATGCAGTATCAAGAATTCTGAGAGTCCAAGTGGATTTTTAATATCTTCCTTCAGTAATAAACAAACAAATATCAGTCCCAAAAGTCATGCCACCATTTTCCTCAGACCATTTATCTTTTTTCAGGGCCTTTCTTCCCCCAGACTGACTTTCTTACAAGCTAAGAGAGTTTGAAGAGCCCTTCCCTCCCTCGGCTGCTCACACACCGGTCCCTGCTTACACTTTATTTATAGAGGCATGGACGCCACTTGCCCCTGACCAATCAGAAGCATGTGCTATCACTCAACCCACCACACACATCCTGTTACCTATCAGTGCTCTCTCCTGTGCGTGGGGTAAAGATAATACAATATGGTAGCCCCACAATCCCTCATATTAGATTTCTATTATCTCCTACTAAATGGAAACATCTCTTTTGGATCACTACCTTGTTATGATGAAGGGGCTTGAGTACCTCAATGAAGCTGTGAGCTATACCATATAGGGTCACCCAAGATGGGAAGGTCATAGCAGAGAGGTCAGACAAATTGCAGTCAACCGGATAAGAAACTGGCAACTCCCTCCAGTACTTTGCCAAGATAACCTAATGGATTATCAGAACCAGACACAAGATGTGCCTGGCATGCTGAAGTCCACAGGGTCACAGACAGTCGGACACCACTGAATGACTGGACAACAACAACAAATGGAAACAACTTCTCAACTTTGTACATCTTCTACCCAAGTAAACTCTGTGCCTGTCTTACAGCAACATAAGTGCCTTCTCTTTCACTCTCCATCACTCTCAGGTTTCTTTCTCTTCCTCCTTCTTCCAATTTCTTATCTGTGTTTCTTGGAGTTTTTGCCTTTCCGAGTCCCTTAGATTGTAAATTTAAGAATTTTCTGCCTTGTGTCTTTGGAAAAAGCGCCATGTATGTAAAAGTTTAAACTCAAGGACAGGGATCTCCACTTTTTGTGTTGTGTTTAATATTATATTTTTCTTGCAGAATATGGTAGGAGTAACAAATTAAGGATAACAAGAGGGGCGGCTGGTGCATAGGGGCAAACGGGCAACCACCCTCCCAAAATAAATGCACTGATCCCCCCAAATAACTTACTTACTTGTTTAATTTAAATAATATAAAAATTACAATTAAGTATATCATGTTCAATCTTCTATTTTTTTATTATATCTGCTGTGTCACTTTAAATTACAAAACCCTTTGTGCAGCAGACACTGATTTACACACTGACTTATTACATATCTCCCCCTGCTGGTAACTGCCTAGCGCTACAGATCAGGGGACATGTGACAATTAAAAAAAATCTGTGCTCTAAACTATATGACTGAGCCTGTCTGTCACATGCATCATCACCCAATCAGAATGTCCAAAAGGGAAAACTCCTGCAGGGACAGGCCCTCTCACTGTCCCAGCCAATTAGGACCATATGCAGTGCATTCTGGGAGATGGAGTTTGGTGAGAGAGCTGTTAAACACTGGGTGATATTCTCCCTGCTTCTTGTCCTCTGTCTCTCTTATTCTCTCTCTCCCTGACTTATTTTATTTGTTCATTATTTTTTTTTATTGTCACATATATAAAAAAGTTATAACAGAGTAAAAATATATGTTTCAAATATCCAATGTTTGACATTCAGGTCAATATATGTTTGTGAGACAATTATCATTGAAATATTAAAGTACAAACATATTGTGACTTTACCTCAATCTTTTTCCGTTTTCAACATTAACAATCCAGATAACAGGATGGAATATTAAATTATCTACTCTCTTACCTTTATATTTTTAGGATATCCAATCCATTTTCTGATATAAAATTAAAATTAAAAAAACAAGTCGTAAGACTGTGAGCATAAACCATAATCAAGCGGCTGTGGGGGGGGAATAACTAAAACCTCTGAGAAAGACATGTAGATTGTCAGATATTCATCTATACATTGTAGATATACAATTCACCCCTTCTCTCTCTGTCTTGTAGTCTCACACATTCTCTCTTCCCCCCGTCACCCTGCATCGGAATAGATAGATAGACAGAAAGAAAGATAGAGGCAACTTCATAATGAAGCCTAGTAGTTTTATGATGATAGTTTGCTTTGAATTCAAAACTGAAAAAATGGTTTGCATTTAGTGTAAAAAAACAAAATTTTGTTACCATGTGTGAGTATATAGTTCATATACAATTTTTTTTTTACTTAATACATTTTAAATGATTAAAGCAGTCTGTGTGCATTCATCGGCATAGGAACTGAATACATTGGTGCAATACTGACAATCTGAATAAAGTTTATTGGGGGAAAAAACAACCTCCCGGCTCACCGTGCATGCAGAGGCTGCATGTAGAGCTTCAGCTTTCTCAGTACTCTGATGGTCTTATGGTTTCTGACTACCCAGCACCACACACCAAGATTGTAACCTATCTGTCACCACCCTGGCCTATACCAGACAGTAGCAGCTGCAGAGCTCAGGTGAGTCCATACCCCTCTTTGTGTGTCACTCTTAGGACACTCTCACCCTGTGTCAGTATCAGGTCTGTGTGACTCCATAACCCTCTGTGTGTCACTGTCAGGACACTCTCACCCTCTGTCAGTCTCAGGTCTGTGTGACTCCATATCCCTCTCTGTGTCACTGTCAGGACACTCTCACCCTCTGTCAGTCTCAGGTCTGTGTGACTCCATATTCATCTCTGTGTCACTGTAAGGACACTCTCAGCCTCTGTCAGTGTCTTTCTAGCCATTCCTCTCTCTCTTTATACATCTCTCTCTCTCTCTATCCCTCTCTTTACCTCTCTATCATTATCTCTCTATCCCCCTCTCTCTCAAAGCATTCCTCTCTGTTTCTATCCCTTCCTCTCTCTCTATCCCTTCCTCTCTCTCTAACCCTCTATTTACCTCTCTATCATTCTCTCTCTATACCTCTCTCTCTTTCTATCTCTACCCCCTCTTTATACCCCTCTCTCTCTCTATCTCTATTCATGTCTCTCTCTATGGGATCACTTTTGTCTGTTTCCATGAGCTGCCACGGCCACACGTCCTAATCTAACATGTTTTTTATGTGTTCTATGTAACTATTTCATGGAGGCTTTTCCCAGCATAGGAAAAGTGAGCAGAACCGGCACCATCTCACCCTCATCAAGATAATAAGTAAACTGATAGGGGAAAACATCAAGTAAGTGGGTGGAGTCTCTGTCTCTGGGCAGGGCCTATACATGTAACATGTTGTGAAGGGGAGTGGTTTATATTGTTAGGTGGAGTCAATGTAAGGGGAGGGGCCAGGTCTCTATCTTTCCCACCAACTTGGAAAGTCACCAGGCGCCACTGGATAACCATAATAATACTGAGCCATGCGGCCCAATAAGGTCCTTAAAACAAAAGAGGTCATACCTAAAGAAACAATGTTTTCACTTTTGTGGGATCTAAGACTGATAACCCTCACCATTGCTTTAAATGGAAAGTAGATAAGAACTTGTTTCCCCAATATCATGATGGAGGATGAGGTTGAGCACACATGGCACATTTGTAGCAAGGTCTGATGGGGAGGCAGGAGGTTGGGTTATCTAGGGATGAAGACCATAGGCTAATGTCTACATCCAAGCCAGTCAGTATTAAGAGAAGAGCAACTATACACAGACTGAACTCAGTGAGCAGAGCACTGTGACTCCTCCCCCTGCGTCAGGATCCTCTGAGCAATCTCATGTTTCTATTATAAGTTACCGTACTTTCATATTGCTGTTTATAGTCCTATGTGGGTTTTTGTGGCCTGAACTAATAGTTTCTGACACTAGCTACATTATTCTGCCCTATATTTTGGAATTTCTTTGGTTTAGGGCTTTCTTGGAAATTGACTCCAGGAACCCCTTGGGGTACTTGAGCAGGATTAATGCTTCATTAATAGAGTATGACACCAATGTGGGTGTTGGATGTAGTACAGAGGAGCGTGAGTTTGTGGACCAGTGGTTTATGAATAAAACTAGAAATAGTAGGATATGACTTTGTGATTAGAGTATCCGTGAAGAATAGATGGTGACTCACCCTGGTCTTTAGCCATGAAGCCCCAGCCGGCAATGTAGCAATCGGTCATAAGGTTCAGATCGACCGAGGCTTGAGGAAGACAGGCTGGTTGGACATAGTCGCTGTAGTTGACTGGTGTGTCTACCTTGAGAAGAGCAATATTATTTTTTTCCTCCAATGAGTTGTATCCCTCGTGCCTGATCTTCTTCTCTATGTGTCGAATCTGCGTCTCCGGCCCCAGACTTGACAGCGTATTCACTCCAAACACGATTCTCCATTCATTTAAGTTACTGAAATCAACAGGACACAAGTTGGGTTACGACAATCGCTGACCATGCGGGTCCTACTAAACGGGTCTGTAAATGTACGTTTCTATTTCATTATTTTGGATGTGGCCCCCATGCCTTATGTGCCAGAAGTATAAGTAAAACAAATGTAGGGAAAAAACATCAAGCGATTCTATTAGGCGCTGAGAGTTATGCTCAGCCTTTTTAAATTGTAATTCGGCCAATAGAATAGGGCTCTACATAAGCACAGAGAATATTACAGAAGGTTTTAGTTGGTGATCTTCCACCCAAAAGCCAGGTCGTCACTAACTAAAACCTTCTGTAATATGCCCTGGGCTTATACAGAGCCCTATTCTATTGGCCGCATTGCAATTTAATAAGGCTGTTAGTGTTTAAGAACTGAATTCATAAAGAACAAAAAAAGAATGAAAAAAACCCAACTATTAATGAAATACTTTGTAATCTGTATCATAATCTTAAATTCCGTACATTCAGATTGCTCTCAGGTATCTCACGGCTGTGAATGGGTTCGGTTTCTACCCCACTATCTGGACGAGCAGTTAACCCTCCACTAGCTCACAATCTGAGACAGACGGGCACTCTGGGATATATGGCGATGGCTGTGTCCAAACAAAACTCAGTTACTCTCAACGCGTTTCTCATTCTCTGCAGGCCTGCTTTGTCAGGATTACTGATTATTATTACTGGGACAGAGGCATGATGGGTAAAAACACTGACCATAAATGGACATTCAAATCCTTACTAAATATACATACACATCGGCATATACCAAGTGGGAATAAAGTAAAAGGAGTAAATCACAACCCATGTGGCTTAGCAATGATTTAAAGATCAAGATACGGAGTAAAAAACAGGCATTTATATTATACAAACAAGAGGGGACAGAGACGGCTTTACGGGAATACAAGGAAATCACCAAGGAAAGGGCTATTAGACTGGCTAACATAGAAAATGGCAAGTTATATGTAAAGGAGAGTAAGACTAACCCTAAACATGTGTATAAGTATATTACTGGGAAGAAGGCGAGGAAGGAAGCTATAGGAACATTACAATGTGACACAGTCTGATAATTAGTGACCAGGAAAAGGCAGATGAGCTAAATAGGTTCTGTTCTTCGGTATACACAAGGGAGGTCCAGTGGTTGGGACACGGCAACATAATGGGTCTACACTACCTTTGTCGTATAATTGGTTAACACAGGAAGTAATCCAAAAGAGGTTGGAAAAAATAAATGTTAATAAAGCCCCAGGTCCTGATGGAATACATCCAAGGGTACTGAGGGAGCTGGGTTCTGTAATAGCAAAACCATTATATGTAATCTATCAAGACGGCAACATAATGGGGCTCCACTACCTTCACTAAATAACTGGGTAACGCAGGAAGTAATCCAAAAGAGGTTGGAAAAAATAAATGTTACTGGTGCCACATGGAAGACTATTGTGCAAATTAATGGATAGCGCTGTTTTTTGTTGTCTTCGTTGCTATGGTGACAAATTTGTTTGCGTCATTCAGTAGTTTCCGACTCCCAGTGACCTCATGGGCTGTAACACACCAGAACATCTTCATATCGATGGTCATGCTGATCCACTTGTTGTTCATGGTAGAGATACTGGAGTGGGTTGCCAGTTCCTTCTCCAGTGGGCCACAACATACAGCTCCTAGGTGTTCTGCTATCCCAGTACTGACCAGGCCCAACCCTGCTAAGCTTCAGGGTGGTGTGACCTCTTGTTTCCCTGAAGTTTCTGTTGTTTTTTGGCAGGTCTTTCGAATTCCATGGCTTTTGGCCCTCTGAGTACCTTCAGCGCTTGTTGTGAGCCTTTGGCACTCATCGCCAGCCTCTCCTCTTGTGTAGTCTTGCTCCTCTGAGCACCCTCAGCGCTCATTCTGATTCTCTCCCCTGCTTTTTATATAAATATATATTGTTTTTTTAATGATAATACATTAATTAATTAAATAATAAATTATTATACTTTACCTATTTGTAATTAATATATCCAACAATCAATATCCTGATTCTGGTTTATTTTTCCTGCAGCATACAATATGCAGTGCCTTGCAAAAGTATTCACCCCCCGTGACTTTTTATCTATTTTGTTACATTACAGCCTTACGTTCAATGGTTTGTTAATCTGTATTCTATAGTCTAAGTTGTTGAAGTGAAATGAGAAAAATATATACATAAAACATGTTTTAGAAATAGAAAACAGAAGATTGGCATGTGCGTATGTATTCACCCCCTTTGTTATGAAGCCCATAAAAAGCTCTGGTGCAACCAATTACCTTCAGAAGTCACATAATTAGTGACATGATGTCCACCTGTGTGCAATCTAAGTGTCACATGATCTGTCATTACATATACACACCTTTATTGAAAGGCCCCAGAGGCTGCAACACCTAAGCAAGAGGCACCACTAACCAAACACTGCCATGAAGACCAAGGAACTCTCCAAACAAGTAAGGGACAATGTTGTTGAGAAGTACAAGTCAGGGTTAGGTTATAAAAAATATCCAAATCTTTGATGATCCCCAGGAGCACCATCAAATCTATCATAACCAAATGGAAAGAACATGGCACAACAGCAACCCTGCCAAGAGACGGTCGCCCACCAAAACTCACAGACCGGGCAAGGAGGGCATTAATCAGAGAGGCAGCACCGAGACCTAAGGTAACCCTGGAGGAGCCGCAGAGATCCACAGCAGAGACTGGAGTATCTGTACATAGGGCGACAATAAGCCGAACGCTCCATAGAGTTGGGCTTTATGGCAGAGTGGCCAGAAGAAAGCCATTACTTTCAGCAAAAAACAAAATGGCACGTGGGAGACTCACAAAATGTATGGAGGAAGGTGCTCTGGTCTGATGAGACTAACATTGAACTTTTCGGCCATCAAAGAAAACGCTATGTCTGGCGCAAACCCAACACATCACGTCACACAAAGAGCACCGTCCCCACAGTATAACATGGCGGTGGCAGCATCATGCTGTGGGGATGGGACTGGGAACCTGGTCAGAGTTGAGGGAAAGATGGATGGTGCTAAATACAGGGATATTCAGGAGCAAAACCTGCACCCCTCTGTGGTGATTTGAGGCTAGGACGGAGGGTCACCTTCCAGCAGGACAATGACCCCAAACACACGGCTAAAGCAACACTTGGGGGGTCTAAGGGGAAACGTGTAAGATGTGGCGAGCTCATAGAGACTTATCCAAAGCGACTTGGAGCTGTGATTGCCGCAAAAGGTGGCGCTACAAAGTATTGTCTTTAGGGGGGTGAATAGTTATGCACAGGGACTTGTTCTGTTATTTTGTCCTATTTGTTGTTTGCTTCACAATAAAAAAAAAAAAACATCTTCCAAGTAGTGGCAGGTTCTGTAAATGATGCAAATCCTGAGACAATCCGAGTTACTTCCAGGTTGTGAGGAAACAAAACACAAAAATGCCAACAGGGGGTGAATACTTTTGCGAGGCGCTGTACATTTGGACTATTGCTGACCTGAGGTGTAAGTGTCAGCAATGTGTGCAGTGTAAATAGGCTGCGTGTGCGTGGCTAAACCGTTTGTGTAGCTGTGTAAATCACCATTTTGTAATAGCAATGTTATTAGTTGCAAGTTAGTGTTGTAAAATGGCGGCGATTGTCTATGTGTTACATGGTTGTGGATTATTTTGTGTCCATTATATGGCCAACTTATCAAGGTTATCATAATTGTGCTATATATATTTGATATTAAGCAGCAACTATACCTATATGATAAATAGAGTTAAGTAAATTCTATCTATGTGTACCTAGGCATTATGATACTGAAGCCCATTATTCCATATACACATATACCATATTATGTTGCTATATGTTTTTTCCAGTATCATCATTATATTAGCCCTTCCATGCTTATCATCTATAGACTGCTTTCATTCTAATGTATTTTCAACTTATAGAGTCTATTTACTACTAATTTTAATCGCATACATTGAGGAATTTATATTGACATTATTTTCCTCTGGTTTTTAACTCCGTTTCGTTGCCATGACTACGCCAGCCTTTAAATAGGCTCAAGAGAAAGTCTGGCGTAACCCTTGATGAAATACTAGAAACGTGCGTCGGGTACACGTAGGAACGCAGTCGCGAGCCGATGAAGTCACTGCTGTGCGTCTAGACCGCGGCGTGCTAAGCAGAGAGCTAGCGTGGTTTCCATCTCAGGCCCATAGTTTAAAGTCCCTTCCCCGATGGTTAGAACCAGCTATTCAGCACATTTATATTCAGAAAGGCACAGCTTTACTAGTTGGATCCTGTGGAACCACGCAGTATCTAATTTCAAATTTCAGGTAATATTGGGTCTATATTCCTATGGTCCACACTGTCACTCTAGGACAGGAATTCATATTTATTTAGGGTCCAGCTTAGAGACTTGTATTATTCTCGGGGCATTTCTCCCCCTATATAGGGTACAGTGGTTGTTATTCAATTCCAGCATTGAAGCCGGACTACCTCATGTTCTAACCCATATAGCTTGCTATATTTACAATATCTATATATTAATCACTTATTTTGGTGCACACCAATAGCTGTGTACCTTATATACTATCAGCACTTGGCACTTTATATTTTGCACCTTTTTTGCACGACTATCACTTTATCTGTGATTTACACTAGCACTTTATATTGAATATAGCTTGCATACAAGCTGGCCCCTTCAGGAATTTACATACACCAATACTGCCAATTACAACATTATTACCTCTCTGCTACCTATGTGCATATATTTTAATAAGGATTTTAAATACCATTAAATGTTAAGTTTTATTATTTAGTTTACTCTCTTGTTTCTTAGATTTGGATTAGAAGGTGTGCCCTATAATAGGATCTTTGTCCTCCCTCCTGTATGTATTTATTTTGCGTCCTTCCTAATAGTGTATTTTGTACCTCGTACGTTCCTGGGTATAAGTCTTATGCGCTTGGTGTTGTTAGGGGTCATGTTTTTCTGCCATTTTTTTCTTGCATAGCGGATTTTCAAGTGGGAAAAATGCTTAAATTTGACTGAAATCTGCGCGCAACCTCACTCCCAGACGTCCTGGCTGTCCCCCCGTGCTCTGTGTTTTTTTTTTATATATTTTATTGTTATTTTGCTGTGTTTTTGTTGTTTTTGGATGTAAACATTTCGGCCGTTTACTTCGTATTTTTGCGACCTCGTATTTTTTTTTCTAAGTCCCGTGGGTCGTATTTATTTTAAGTTTTTTTTATGTCCGCTTATGTGCGTTTTTTTATAGCAAGAGTGAGGCGCCGTAGAGCCTACACCCCCGCAAATGCGGCCAAAACGGCTGTTTATGGGGGTCTGCATTGACCCCATTAATGACAGGGTTAATGAAGGGCTTATCCGGGTCTGTATTGACCCCCATGAGTGACAGCGTTAATTAAGGACTTATGGGGGTTTATTGACTGCCATGAGTCACAGGATTAATGAAGGGCTTATGGGGGTCTGTATTGTTCCCATGAGTGACAGGGCTAGTTAGGGGCTTATGGGGCTCTGTTTAGAGCCCCATGAGTGATAGGGTTAATATTTTTTATTGTAGGTTCTATAAGGATCCGCTAGGAGGGAAATTTGAATTTTGATTGCAGCGGGGTCCCCGATTGCACGCGATCGGGGACCCCCACTGCGAGGGTTAATGTGTGGTAATGTGGGGACCCCCAGGTGCCGGTGGTGGTACTTAAAGTACCCCCGCTGCCGGCCTTAACTGTTAGTAAGGACCGCGGCATGGACTTAAAACCCTTTTTAAATATAGTGGGGGACACAATCGTGACCCCCACTGCAAGGGTTGATGTTGGGATAGGAGGGAGGGAGAGGAGGAGGGGAAGAGCGACACTTGGGAAGGAGAGGAGGAGGGGAAGAGAGACACAGGGGAAGGAGAGGAGGAGGGGAAGAGAGACACAGGGGAAGGAGAGGAGGAGGGGAAGAGAGACACAGGGGAAGGAGAGTAGGAGGAGGGGAAGAGAGACACAGGGTAAGGAGAGGAGGAGGAGGGGAAGAGAGACACAGGGGAAGGAGAGGAGGAGGGGAAGAGAGACACAGGGGAAGGAGAGGAGGAGGGGAAGAGAGACACAGGGGAAGGAGAGGAGGAGGGGAAGAGAGATACAGGGGAGGGAGAGGAGGAGGGGAAGAGAGACACAGGGTAAGGAGAGGAGGAGGATGGGAAGAGAGACACAAGGGAAGGAGAGGAGGAGGGGAAGAGAGACACAGGGGAAGGAGAGGAGGAGGGGAAGAGAGACACAGGGTAAGGAGAGGAGGAGGATGGGAAGAGAGACACAAGGGAAGGAGAGGAGGAGGGGAAGAGAGACACAGGGTAAAGGAGAGGAGGGGAAGAGAGACACAGGGTAAGGAAAGGAGGAGGGGAAGAGAGATACAGGGGAGGGAGAGGAGGAGGGGAAGAGAGACACAGGGTAAGGAGAGGAGGAGGATGGGAAGAGAGACACAAGGGAAGGAGAGGAGGAGGGGAAGAGAGACCCAGGGGAAGAGAGGAGGAGGGGAAGAGAGACACAGGGGAAGGAGAGGAGGAGGGGAAGAGAGACACGGGGGAAGAGAGGAGGAGGGGAAGAGAGACACAGGGGAAGGAGAGGAGGAGGGGAAGAGAGACACAGGGGAAGGAGAGGAGGAGGGGAAGAGAGACACAGGGTAAGGAGAGGAGGAGGGGAAGAGAGACAAAGGGGAAGGAGAGGAGGAGGGGAAGAGAGACACAGGGGAAGGAGAGGAGGAGGGGAAGAGAGATACAGGGGAGGGAGAGGAGGAGGGAAGAGAGACACAGGGGAAAGAGAGGAGGAGGGGAAGAGAGACACAGGGGAAAGAGAGGAGGAGGGAAGAGAGACACAGGGGAAAGAGAGGAGGAGGGAAGAGAGACACAGGGAAAGAGAGGAGGAGGGAAGAGAGACACAGGGAAAGAGAGGAGTAGGGAAGAGAGACACAGGGGAAGGAGAGGAGGAGGGGAAGAGAGACACAGGGGAAGAAGAGGAGGAGGGGAAGAGAAACACAGGGTAATGAGAGGAGGAGGGGAAGAGAAACACAGGGTAAGGAGAGGAGGAGGGGAAGAGAAACACAGGGGAAGGAGAGGAGGAGGGGAAGAGAGACATAGGGGAAGGAGAGGAGGAGGGGAAGAGAGACACAGGGGAGGGAGAGGAGGAGGGGAAGAGAGACACAGGGGAAGGAGAGGAGGAGGGGAAGAGAGACACAGGGGAAAGAGAGGAGGAGGGAAGAGAGACACAGGGGAAGAGAGGAGGAGGGGAAGAGAGACACAGGGGAAAGAGAGGAGGAGGGGAAGAGAGACACAGGGGAAAGAGAGGAGGAGGGAAGAGAGACACAGGGGAAGAGAGGAGGAGGGGAAGAGAGACACAAGGTAAAGAGAGGAGGAGGGAAGAGAGACACAGGGGAAAGAGAGGAGGAGGGAAGAGAGACACAGGGAAAGAGAGGAGGAGGGAAGAGAGACACAGGGGAGGGAGAGGAGGAGGGGAAGAGAGACACAGGGGAGGGAGAGGAGGAAGGAAGAGAGACACAGGGGAAGGAGAGGAGGAGGGGAAGAGAGACACAGGGGAAAGAGAGGAGGAGGGAAGAGAGACACAGGGGAAAGAGAGGAGGAGGGGAAGAGAGACACAGGGGAAAGAGAGGAGGAGGGAAGAGAGACACAGGGGAAAGAGAGGAGGAGGGAAGAGAGACACAGGGAAAGAGAGGAGGAGGGAAGAGAGACACAGGGAAAGAGATGAGTAGGGAAGAGAGACACAGGGGAAGGAGAGGAGGAGGGGAAGAGAGACACAGGGGAAGGAGAGGAGGAGGGGAAGAGAGACACAGGGGAAGGAGAGGAGGAGGGGAAGAGAAACACAGGGTAAGGAGAGGAGGAGGGGAAGAGAAACACAGGGTAAGGAGAGGAGGAGGGGAAGAGAAACACAGGGGAAGGAGAGGAGGAGGGGAAGAGAGACACAGGGGAAGGAGAGGAGGAGGGGAAGAGAGACACAGGGGAAGGAGAAGAGGAGGAGGGGAAGAGAGACACAGGGGAAGGAGAGGAGGAGGGGAAGAGAAACACAGGGGAAGGAGAGGAGGAGGGGAAGAGAGACACAGGGTAAGGAGAGGAGGAGGGGAAGAGAGACACAGGGGAAGGAGAGGAGGAGGGGAAGAGAGACACAGGGGAAGGAGAAGAGGAGGAGGGGAAGAGAGACACAGGGTAAGGAGAGGAGGAGGGGAAGAGAAACACAGGGTAAGGAGAGGAGGAGGGGAAGAGAAACACAGGGGAAGGAGAGGAGGAGGGGAGGAGAGGCACAGGGGAAGGAGAGGAGGAGGGGAAGAGAGACATAGGGGAGGGAGAGGAGGAGGGAAAGAGAGACACAGGGGAGGGAGAGGAGGAGGGAAAGAGAGACACAGGGTAAGGAGAGGAGGAGGGGAAGAGAGACACAGGGGAAGGAGAGGAGGAGGGGAAGAGAGACACAGGGGAAGGAGAGGAGGAGGGGAAGAGAGACACATGGGAAGGAGAGGAGGAGGGGAAGAGAGACACAGGGGAAGGAGAGGAGGAGGGGAAGAGAGACACATGGGAAGGAGAGGAGGAGGGGAAGAGAGACACAGTGGAGGGAGAGGAGGAGGGAAAGAGAGACACAGGGGAAGAGAGGAGGAGGGGAAGAGAGACACAGGGGAAGGAGAGGAGGAGGGGAAGAGAGACTCAGGGGAGGGAGAGGAGGAGGGGAAGAGAGACACAGGGGAAGGAGAGGAGGAGGGGAAGAGAGACACAGGGTAAGGAGAGGAGGAGGGAAAGAGAGACACAGGGGAAAGAGAGGAGGAAGGAAGAGAGTCCCAGGGGAAGAGAGGAGGAGGGGAAGAGAGACACTAGGGAAAGAGAGGAGGAGGGAAGAGAGACACAGGGGAAAGAGAGGAGGAGGGAAGAGAGACACAGGGAAAGAGAGGAGGAGGGAAGAGAGACACAGGGGAAGGAGAGGAGGAGGGGAAGAGAGACACAGAGGAGGGAGAGGAGGAAGGAAGAGAGACACAGGGGAAGGAGAGGAGGAGGGGAAGAGAGACACAGGGGAAAGAGAGGAGGAGGGGAAGAGAGACACAGGGGAAAGAGAGGAGGAGGGAAGAGAGACACAGGGGAAAGAGAGGAGGAGAGAAGAGAGACACAGGGAAAGAGAGGAGGAGGGAAGAGAGACACAGGGAAAGAGAGGAGGAGGGAAGAGAGACACAGGGGAAGGAGAGGAGGAGGGGAAGAGAGACACAGGGGAAGGAGAGGAGGAGGGGAATAGAAACACAGGGTAAGGAGAGGAGGAGGGGAAGAGAAACACAGGGTAAGGAGAGGAGGAGGGGAAGAGAAACACAGGGGAAGGAGAGGAGGAGGGGAAGAGAAACACAGGGGAAGGAGAGGAGGAGGGGAAGAGAGACACAGGGGAGGGAGAGGAGGAGGGGAAGAGAAACACAGGGGAAGGAGAGGAGGAGGGTAAGAGAGACACAGGGGAAGGAGAGGAGGAGGGGAAGAGAGACATAGGGGAGGGAGAGGAGGGGAAGAGAGACACAGGGGAGGGAGAGGAGGAGGGGAAGAGAGACACAGGGGAAGGAGAGGAGGAGGTTAAGAGAGACACAGGGGAAGGAGAGGAGGAGGGGAAGAGAGACATAGGGGAGGGAGAGGAGGAGGGGAAGAGAGACACAGGGGAAGGAGAGGAGGAGGGGAAGAGAGACACATGGGAAGGAGAGGAGGAGGGGAAGAGAGACACATGGGAAGGAGAGGAGGAGGGGAAGAGAGACACATGGGAAGGAGAGGAGGAGGGGAAGAGAGACACAGGGGAGGGAGAGGAGGAGGGAAAGAGAAACACAGGGGAAGAGAGGAGGAGGGGAAGAGAGACACAGGGGAAGGAGAGGAGGAGGGGAAGAGAGACGCAGGGGAGGGAGAGGAGGAGGGGAAGAGAGACACAGGGGAAGGAGAGGAGGAGAGGAAGAGAGACACAGGGGAAGGAGAGGAGGAGGGGAAGAGAGACACATGGGAAGGAGAGGAGGAGGGGAAGAGAGACGCATGGGAAGGAGAGGAGGAGGGGAAGAGAGACCCTGGAGAATAGAGACACAGGGGAAGGAGAGGAGGGGGAAGAGAGACACAGGGGAAGGAGGGGACTAAGTGCTGCGAGTTAACGGTTGGTGTGGGGTGGTTTTGTTACAAAGTGAGGGGCCATAGAGCCTCCACCTCCGCAAATGCGGCCCTCGATTTGCGTCCCTCGCAGTTCTGGCAAACTTGCTTTGCGAGCTCATAGAGAGTGACGACGTCTCACAGTTTGACAACTATTATATGTGATATTTTTTTTTATATTTTCACATATATTTTTGTATTATTACCAATTTTCAGATGCATTTGCATTTAATTATTTTTATATATACTCATTTTTTCTTATCCCTTATGGATTAATTAATGGTCTGTTAAATAGATAACAAGGTATTTTACTTAATTTTACTTTGTTTCCTTGTACATATGTATATACATTGTCATGACTGATTTTGGGACTCCCCTGAACCCCACAAGTGACCCTGTTATTTGGGACTCTATCACATCTAATTGCTATCACAATGGCCACGAGACTTGTTGTAAGGACTGTGACAATTTCTCTTTCATTTATGTGTCGTGTTTAACTAATGAATGTGTGCATATAATTACTGTCATGGATGTAACGAACACCATGTAATGTGGCTCACGGGCTCTAATTTATGATATTGGGCCTTACCGGTTCTAGTGGTACTTATTATAAGGCCCTAATTGTGGTGCCATCTTGACTGTTGAGTTACCCCTGGCTGCTTAAACTCCCAGGTCTCTTAGCTAGAAATACTAACCCCCCACCCTGCCCTAAGTGGAATAGATCACTGAACATAGACATACGTCCCAGACCCTGGATAGCTTATTTCCCTCTGGAGATGTCAAAGGAGAATAATAATGAACAGACGAGGAAGAAGAGATAAAGAGTATTGATCAAAAATGTGTAATGAAACCTTGCAGACCCCCCTATAGATCTGGGAACCATGGAGGGGGGGATGAAACAAGCCTCTCTGGTCCAAGAAGATGGATGTTAAAATGTGTCTGAAAGATAATTAAAATGGCTGGTCTGCCTCTAAACAAAAAAACGGTGTGGTCTAATTTCTCTATCTCTCCATGAATTATGTTCTGATCTGAATGGCTGAGCCTTAGATGAATATAAAGTCACAACCTGCAGATTGCTCCTATAAGCTACAGTAGGACAATTAGGGGTGTACTGAGCCCCTTGTCTCTGGGTTGTGACATCTGGGCCAATCAGAGGGACTTGCAGGTTCTTTACATAGACCACACTGTCCTCCATAATCCAAACAGACCATTTAAAAGTAATTAGCAGAATCAACAAACATTATTTAAACACATCTCTTCAATACAACAAATTTTTCTGATTGGTGGATACATCCCCAAACTGATACGGATATCAAAAAACAATGTTACGGTGCATCCGGCATGCCCACATGACCACCAAAGATGTCACACGCCTCTGATTGACCAACAGATCAAGCAGCAACCAATGCACATTTCTAATTGCCCCGAGGTTGCTGGGTAAAGGAGGATGCCGTGGGACGCGTTGGACATGCACTTTAAAGCGCCCAGTAGCACAAAACAAATAAATAGTGCCAGAAAAATGGTGACCACTTACTAAAGCTACAAAACATTGTTGCTGCTTTAACTACTTTACATAGATATTGAGAAAGCTGTAAAATTCAGAGAAACGCGTTGGACACTTTGTTTTAAGGCTCCATGATGTCATTTTTATTGTGAAAGACTGGGATGAAGTTTTTATTAACGCAAGATGTAACCATTTTGAGACACTACCTGTGACCAGAGAATCCCTGTGTTGGAGCACTTTAACACTGATTAAATACCTTATGGTGAGAGGTAGGAACATGCGAGTGCGCAATTTTACTATTTAATATTATTGTTTCATTTTAATGCATTGGATAATGTTTTTTTTTTTATATTTTTTATTCTAATAATAGTGAAATACAAATAATGTTGTAAATATACATCAATATAGAAACGTCGATGTATTATGTGTAGTGATAATATATTTCCGTATCTATGATAAACTTATTGACGTGTCCTATTAGAGGGTGGCGCCATCTTTGTTCCCCTTCCTTTTATTTGGTTCATATCTTAGAGTTCTGGATCTGAACACAACAAGAAGTCTTTGCGTGATCAATTTGAGGACCCCCAACTGGAGTATTCATCCTGGAGTCTGATACAAAGTACCAATGACACATGAGAAGACTCACTACGGGACTTAGACACCAACTGGGACTACACCAGGTTGGACTGTGAACACCCAGCATTTATGGGACCCACTGGGATTTTGTTATCTGGACATTCATGGACTATATTTACTTCTTTATAACATAACATTGCACTGAGCAAGACAAAGACCACCTCCTGCGCCTCAGCGGGACACCATCAAGCAATCCGATGCCCTTTATTTGTAAGCTCTACGGGAGGGCCCTCAGCGCCTTCTTTATGTAGCACTTGTTGTATTTACTGAATTATCACTATAATAGTTTTCATAGTGTGTAACGCTGATGTCATCAAGGGGCGGGGTTGTGACATCACCAGGGCGAAGCCTAAAAGCAGGAATTAATAGCAGCCGGCAGCCATGATTTAGTTCAGAGACAGCACAGAGATACAGACAGCAAAGTGAGGGAGAGAGGTACAGAGAGAGAGACAGCACAGAGAGGAAGAGAGGTACAGAGAGAGAGAGAGAGAGACAGCACAGAGATACAGACAGCACAGTGAGTGGGAGAGGTACAGAGAGAGAGAGACAGCACAGAGAGATAGACAGCAAAGTGAGGGAGGGAGAGAGGTACAGAGAGAGAGAGAGACAGCACAGAGAGATAGACAGCAAAGAGAGAGAGGGAGATAGAGAGGAACAGAGAAAGACAGCACAGAGAGGAAGAGAGGTACAGAGAGAGAGAGGCAGCACAGAGAGACAGACTGCAAAGAGCAGAAGCGAGAAGTACAGAGAGAGAGACAGCACAGAGAGGTAGAGAGGTACAGAGAGAGAGAGACAGCACAGAGAGACAGACAGCAAAGTGAGAGAGGGAGAGAGAGAGAGGTACAGAGAGAGAGAGAGGCAGCAAAGAGAGACAGACAGCAAAGAGCAGAAGAGAGAAGTACAGAGAGAGAGACAGCACAGAGAGAAGGCACAGAGAGACAGACAGCAATGTGAGAGAGGTACAGAGAGAGAGAGAGAGAGTACAGAGAGAGAGAGAGGTACAGAGAGAGAGAGAGAGAGAGAGCACAGAGAGACAGGCAGCAAAGTGAGTGAGTGAGAAGGAGGTAGAGACAATTCAAGATAACAGTTTGTAACATTGTATTCTTCCTTGTACTTATCCCCTGTACAGCGCTATGGAATATGTTGGCGCGATACAAAAAAAGATTAATAATAATAATAATAATATTTTATAATACCGTCATTTATTATGGATAAATAATAATAATAATAATAATAATAATAATAATAATATCATTGAAGTAGTGGGGTGACAGGTAATGCCCCCCCCCCCCCCCCAAAGCTCTGATATAGCCTATGCCCCAAGCCACCACTAGGTGGAGCTACCCAGAAACACATTTCTTACAAAATAGTAAATAAAAATAATATGTTTCTGTTTCATGAACTTAAAATCCTTTCTTTTCATGGAAAAATAAAAATATTATTTTTGACAATATTATTTTTTTCATTTTTGATAGAAACTTTGCACTTAATTAAAGTAAACACCCCAACAAGCAGTCCAGTTTAACCCATCGTTACACCCCATATCATTCATTGTAAAGTTCCTTATCTTTAGTACCCCGATGTAGTACAGACGCACACATGGCCTCCCAGCTTAGTTTTTGTTCTATGTCCATCCCTCAGGGTTTCAATAAGAAGGAAAGAGTAACCCAGATGTGGCCCCTAGGGAGAGCAGAGCCATTGACCAGAGCCAATTATATATACAACACGTGGGGTTGCTGTTTATCCCGTAGAGCGGACACTTGTCAGGTATTTGGGGTTTTGGTTGACCTCTACGAGTAGGAACAGACGGATATGTTTCTCCACTATAAGTGTGCAAAACTTGAAAGACTACATCCTAAGTGGACACTGTCCGACAGGGTACCATATCAAGTCATGTCAGTTCTCAGGTATACACAACCACACTGGACATTCAGTGCTTTCTAAACATGGCAGGCTCCTGATTAGTAGTGCTCCTGCCTCCGGGACTATGGCCATTACCCCATACCATGACCCCTTACGCACCACGGCTCACCCAAACTATACCTCACAAGACAATATTGTTATCCATGCTCCCAAAGACCAGGCTGCCTGGAAGGACTCACACACACACATTGGCCCATATTTTGGAGGGTCTCCTTATCAATCCCCCAAGACAGGTAGTTAAGATATTTCTTACGTTCCTTTCTCGCCGAAGCAGTGGGCGGCAGTGAGGACCCAATTATTATTCAGGAGAGCTCCTCCACATCGATGGATGTAATTCTTTTTGATTAACTGTTGGAGACTGACCATCCATGGCCAGGTCCCAGGTTTTGTAGTCTCTGGTATTACCACTTCAGAAGCAGGCCTCTCTACAAACAGTGGATGTTTCCCACAGGCTGGAGAAAAAGAGAAGATGTCAGCTTGGCAGAGAACATGTGAGACAATAAGAAAAGGAGAGAGAATGAGAGATGAGAGGATGAGAGATGAGAGGATGAGAGGTAAAAGAGAGTGCACAAGAAAGAGATTCTGTTATTAAACCAAGCACAATTCTCAGACTATAGTTATCAGATGAAAGCTACTCCCATCAGCATGGCTCCACTCAGTGCTAGTCATGGCCATGGAATGGGATGGTCACTCAGGGGGATAAGATTAATTGTACAATTGTTGGTATTAGAGATGACTTTCTTGCTAATTTTATAAACTGGTGGACTGGCTCTTGCTGTGTTCTACTTAGGCAGAATAATGTCATCTCCACTGTCATCATGCTTACTTCTCCTCTACCTCCTCTCTACCTCTACGTGGAATACAGCACATACATGTATAGATCATGCGCTTAGCCATTTTTTATAGAGCCCAGACCTGATATAATCTGAATATCTTTAGGTCAAACTGCACAGTATTCTAGCAAAAAAAAAGTCCTATTCAGGCCCATAATGGAGGAGGAAGAGAACAAGAAGGGAACCTCTGAGTCGTGGGCAACAGAGCCTGGAACCTGGTGCTGATGTGGGGTCTTTCTACTAATGTACAGGTCCAGTGAGTGGGGGGGGGGGCTTAATATATGCATCTAATGTGGGTTTGTGTATTATCCTGTGGATCAAGATGGCTCAACCACCACCAGACCTAAAACACATTCTGACCACTCAATGTCTGTGTCAAGATTCAACTGAGGACACTTGAACTTATTACACCCTCCAGGCAGGTTCCTTTCCTAAAGCTCATGTTAATGGAGACGTCATTAAACTCACAAAAAAAATTGATTTGGAGACAGAAAAGAACAAAACCCCTGTTAGTTTTCCCATTCCATCTACCTAGAATGGCTAAATTAATCCTAAGAATAGGCTTAAATTAATTTCTGGTGAAGATTCCAGATGGGGGCGCTATTCAGCTCCAACACTTCCTGCCTTTTATCTACAGGAATTCCCCTTAATATGCTGGCAATCTTCCTTGAAGGAATGGGCCTCTTGGTGACTGGCAGTCATATCAGTCCTTCTTAAAGAAATACACCTGTCTAGTATAGTATAGTCTATGTATTCGATAAGCATGGTTTTTAATATGGACTCTTACTTCATTTCTAACAGCAACTGAACACAAACAAAAGATTGTCCTCCCCAAGTTACCTCACAGTGGGCTGATTCAAATCCCCCACCCATATTAGCATCACCCAATCACAGCTTGCCCACCTTGGGGGGTGCAATGGGCCAATTCCCCATGGCCTCAGAGCGGCAACATAGAACAAAGGGCCTGTAATTACCCTAAAGCCCTGCAGTGACATCTTGTGGACAAGTATGGGAATTACATGTATTTTATACAGGATTCAAAGTCCCCTGGTCAGGAAAACAGAACTTCACAAGCACTCCCCCCTGCGACTTAGCAAAGAGCACCCCCTTATATCTCTGCTCTTGTTTCAAAATACTCTCCCAACCGCCCCCTTCATTCTTCTTTCCTCCTCTCTCATCACCTCCTCTCACTCCTGTCTTAAAGACTTTGCTTGTGCTTCCCCATCTATTTGGAACTCCTTGCCTCGCTCCATTAGATTATCTTCCTGCCTCAAAACCTTTAAGAAATTATTAAAAACCCACACCTGTTTAAAAAATCTTATCACCTTCAGCCTTAACATGTACAACTGCGCACTCCACAGCGTAATTATACCTACACCCACACTCTACAGTACAACACACAGACCCCTCCACTTGACTGAACCAATTGCTTTCAATTGTATTTGTTACACTCTTGTATCACACATAAACCCTTAGATTGTAAGTTTGCGAGTTTTCAATCTTGTGTCAGTGCCTTGGAAACAAGCTCTATGTACATTTTATGCTCAAAAACAGGGCCCTCCATTCCTTACAAGGTGTTTAATTTGTTTTCTGCTATGTACTCAACCCCTGTACAGCGCTACGGAATATGTTGGCGCAATATAAATAAAGATAATAATAATATTAAAGAGGGGTGATCCCCCCGGATTGCCCCCTTGATGAGCTGACTGCTCCCCTCTGGTGTTAGTCATTGTCGGTTTTAGGAAAACAATAGCCTGCAAGAGTCCATAGTCCATAAAAATGCTTCAATAGGATCAGTAATGACACGCAGCCCATGCATAGTGGGGTGTCCGGGGTATCTGGGGGTTTGTGGGAACAACTTCCTCTTAGGCCCCCAATTGTAATCTAAAAAGCTGAAAGTGGGTAGCACCGGGGGTGACCACTGGGTATCAACTTCCCCCACGATCTTCCAAGGCAAAGGTAATGAACAGTGCGTCCCTCTGAAGAATACAACAAATAACCCACAGATACAGGTTCTCCGGGTCTTGGCCGCCTCCTGCACGTGGCCTGATTCTGGTTGTGCAGGGCGGATTTTTGTCACTATTCTCTTCTACCCATTCCAGGGGAGAAAACAATCCTGGTGGTGACCCCAGCACAAACCCCACTGCCCAGGCCAAGTGTACCTCATTGGCTATTAGGCAAGGAGCATAGTTGCTCCCATCCAAACTATTTTCTTGGCCTGGGTTCTGCCAACAGTCCTCTGTGCCAGGGTATTCAAAACAGTCCCAGGGTGCCATTGCCTTCCCACCCACCCAAAAAACGGCCAATGCACTCTTCTGCCCCACTATTTGGGTAAAACACTCTCCTGGGGTTTCCAGAAAAACAGTAATTCCAAGGGGGAAGGTACTGGCCGGATCTGGAAGCCGGCACCCAATATTGTGACCAGTTCTAAAGGCTCCAATCCTCTAAGTTGCATCTGGATCAGCATATCACATCCTCCTCTCTCTGGAACCAGCGCCTGGGCATAGCACTCACCTCTTTCTGAGTCCATGGTCACGGTGTTTCCTGGCAGGACCTCATTGCTCTCGTCCAGACTTCTCCTTGGGCCATCAACTTGACAGACATTCTCTGTCTTCCCCACCGCCTTGTCCTTAGCAATGGTGTCCCCACAAACTGGACAGGGCCATGCTTCCGGGGCTGCTTGCTGAGCCTGTCCATGGAACTGTGGCTGGCTTTCTGACATTGGCTATCACCTGGAGCCCCATGCTGGGCCCACAGTCCATTCCCAGTGATCATTTGGTTCTTCTCTGACACTAGAAGCAGGGCAGCTTTCCCCCAGGTCTTCCCCTGGGCCGGGCACTGCTGTAGTTTGGCCCTGTCCCCATGCCCTTATGATAGGGCCCAGTTCTTATTCTTCATCCCAGTCAACCCCCAACATGAAGGCATCTTTGTTACTTTCAGAATCCCTGAGATCAGAATTCTCCCAACAATCCATAATATCCTCTCCCCAGACCACTTGAGCATAATTACTCTTGTACATATTGCCTGGTTTGTAGGGGTCTGGTGACCAGACCTCTTCATCCCTGTCTGACTGACTGAGTACCTCCCATCTAGATGGCCAAAATCCCTCCATGGATGTCTCATCCAGCAATATTACATACTCAGCCTCCAGCTGCAGCTCTTGCTGACCCAGCGGTTCTATGAAATTAGCTGCCGGTGACCGTGGCTCCAGCCCCAGAGCTTGACACGGCTTAAAAAAACAAGTTATTCGGCCTCCTTACAGTCCCCAGGCCACACTCAGGATCACCATGCAGGATCTCCCAGAGCCCATCTATTAGCTCCAATTTAAAATAGGGATCCTCTCCAAGGGCACCAACAGTCCTGGCATGATACTGCTTCTCCAAGAAAATCTCTTTCCATACAAGTGGATTTTACTTTTTGCAAGTAAAGGCTGATAAATTGCTGAGTGCACTAATTGTGCCCCGGTGAGAAGGCAGAAGTTAATAGAAACCGGAGAAGGGGAACTTGTGAAAAAGGGGGAGGGGGGATTTATAGTGCAAAGGGGGAAAAAAAAAAAATATATATATATATACACAGTATATATATATATATTTTTTTAATAAAACTTTATACAATTATTATTATTTTTATTCTTGTTTATTTTTCCAACTTAATTTTCGTAGACAATAATAATAATAATTATGAGTCAGTCCAGTGGAAACCTCACTCAGTGTACATCCTGTCATATGTATGCACTACTGGAACACCTGATCCATAGTCCATACCCCTGTGACAGGTGTGAGCATGTTGCCTAACTTGAAACTCAGACTGGAGAGGAGAGTTGAAGCACTTAGTGATATTGCTCCACTGGAAAGGGGGTTGGTGCTCACGGAGCACAGTTTAGCTGGGCCTAGCATGGAGGGTGGTTTGCTGTCTCCCGGGTGCTCGGGTTCGGCATGTTGTGGATCGAGTGGACAAATAATTGGGAGGGGCTGGAAATAAACCGGCGGTCTTGGTACATATTGGTACCAATGACAAAGTTAGTGGAAGATGGAGCGTCCTAAAGAATGATTTCAGAGAATTAGGTAATAAGCTGAAGGCAAGGACCTCCAAGGTAGTATTTTCTGAGATACTACCAGCTAGCCCAGGGACACAGTAGGAGCTTAGGGAAGTTGATGCGTGGCTAAAGATGTGGTGCACTAAGGAGGGGTTTGGGTTTTTAGAGCACTTGGCTGACTTCTCACTTCGGTACAATGTCTACAGTAGGGATGATTGCACCTTAATGATGAGGGAGCTTTTGTACTAGGGGATAGGATGGTATTAAGGCTAGAGGGGTTTTTAAACTAGTAGGTGGGGGAGGGACTAGATATCAGTAATGGGGTAGAAAGTGTAGAGGGTATAAGGGATGAATTAACAACTCATAGGGGAGGAGATGGGGGAATGTTAGTACTAAGGTAGTACTAAGTAACTAAGTAACTCAAGTACAGTGGCAGGCACTTCAGCACTACAGACTCATAACATAAGGTGTATTCTCGCTAATGCCAGAAGCTTGCCAGGAAAAATGGGAGAGTTAGAATTATTAGCATGTAATGAAAAATGGGATTTAATAGGCATTACCGAAACATGGAGGAATGATTTGTCTGTATGTTAAGCCTGAATTTAAGGCTATAGTCAGAGAAGATATTTATGGTAGACCTAGTGATAAAGTTGAATGTTTGTGGGTAGAGTTAAATAGCGGAGCAGCAAATTCCAAAAGAATATTAGTAGGAGTATGCTATAAACCCCCAAATATAGTGAGGAAATACAATTATTGTTACAGATTGGAAATGCAGCTAAGCACGGGCAAGTTCTAATAATGGGAGATTATAATTACCCTGAAATAAACTGGATAAATGAGACCAGCAGTTCATCTAAGGGGAGCAGGTTCTTGAGTACACTCAGGGATCATTATCTGGCCCAGGTTATACAGGAGCCTACTAGAAATGACGCCATCTTGGATTTAGTCATCACAAATAATATTGATATAGTATCTAATGTTGGAATAGGGCAACCTTTGGGAAACATCACAACACAGTCTCATTTGGGATTGAATAAAAAAAACATAATTTTAAGGGGCAACAAAAACTCTTAATTTTAAAAGGGCAGATTTTAATGGACTAAGGGCAGCAATACAAAGTATAGACTGGGACAGAGGCATGATGGGTAATAATACTGACCATAAATGGACAACATTTAAATCCTTACTAAATATACATACACATCGGCATATACCAAGTGGGAATAACAGTAAAAGGAGTAAATCCCATCCAATGTGGCTTAGCAATGATTTAAAGATCAAGATACGGAGTAAAAAACAGACATTTATATTATACACACAAGAGGGGACAGAGACGGCTTTACAGGAATACAAGGAAATCAACAAGGCAGCAAAAGGGCAATTAGACTGGCTAAAATAGAAAATGAAAAATTAATTGCAAAAGAGAGTAAGACTAACCCTAAAATATTTTTTAAGTACATTAATGGGAAGGAGAGGAAGGAAGCTATAGGAACATTACAATGTGACACAGTCTGATAATTAGTGACCAGGAAAAGGCAGATGAGCTAAATAGGTTCTGTTCTTCGGTATACACAAGGGAGGTCCAGTGATTGGGACACGGCAACTTAATGGGGCTACACTACCTTTGCCAAATAATTGGTTAACACAGGAAGTAATCCAAAAGAGGTTGGAAAAAATAAATGTTAATAAAGCCCTGGGTCCTGATGGAATACATCCAAGGGTACTGAGGGAGCTGGGTTCTGTAATAACCAAACCATTATATCTAATCTATCAAGATTCACTCAACACAGGGTCTCTACCAGATGACTGGAGAAAAGCAGAAGTGATACCTATATTTAAAATGGGAGCAAGAGCAAATACGGGGAATTATAGACCAGTGAGCCTCACTTCTGTAGTGGGGAAGCTTTTAGAAGGTTAATAAGGGATAATATACAAAATATATCTATTCAAACAGGATTATAAGTAGGAGCCAACATGGATTTATGAGGGATAGGTCATGTCAAGCAAACCTAATTAGTTTCTATGAGGAGGTTAGTAGGAACCTGGATCAAGGCAACTCAGTCGATGTAGTCCTTTAGGATTTTGCAAAGGCTTTTGATACAGTGCCACATGGGAGACTATTGTGCAAACTAAGGGATACAGGAATTGCAGTAAATATCTGCTCATGGATTGAGAGCTGGCTAAAAGACAGGAAGCAAAGGGTTGTTGTAAATGGAACATACTCCGATTGGACTAATGTGGTAAGTGGGGTTCCTCAGGGTTCAGTATTAGGTCCTCTCCTTTTTAACATATTTATTAATGACTTAGAGGTAGGATTGGAGTGTGGTGTCTCCATTTTCGCTGATGACACTAAGATGTGCAAGGTAATTAAATCAGATAATGATGTACTTTCCCTCCAAAGGGATTTACATAAAATTGAGGAATGGGCATCTAAATGGCAGATGAGATTTAATACGAATAAATGTAAAGTTATGCATCTGGGAAGGAAAAATAGCCATGCAATGTATAATCTTAATGGACAAATCTAGGGGTATCGGACATTGAAAGGGATTTGGGAGCTTATGGACAACCACCTAGGTAACAGTGCTCAATGCCAAGCAGCAGCTGCAAAGGCAAATAAAATATTAGCATGTATTAGGAAGGGTATAGAAGCCAGGGAAGAAGATATAATTCTGCCACTATACAAATCTCTAGTACGCCCTCATTTGGAATATGGAGGACAATTTTGGGCACCACTTCATAAAAAGGACATTTTAGAGCTGGAAAAGGTACAGAGAAGGGCAACAAAACTAATAAGGGGAATGGAGGGGCTAAGTTATGAAGAAAGACTAACCAAATTACATTTTTTTTATCTAGAAAAAAGTAATAATTAATTAACAATTAATTAATTAATAACTAATCCGCATATTGCAGATCAGAGGAGATCTTAAAAGGTTGAACTTGATGGACTGAAAGTCTTTTTTTTTAACCTTAATTACATACAGCCTTATTAAATTGGGATTCGGTAAATCTAAAAGGGCTCTATTTAAGCACAAAGCATATTTTTTTACAGAAGTTTTTAGTTAGTGAAGACCTTGCTTTTGGATAGAAGTTTACTAACTACAAACTTCTGTAAAAAAATATTCTCTGTGCTTAAATAGAGCCCTTTTAGATTTACCGAATCCCAATTTAATAAGGCTGCATGTAATTAAGGTTAAAAAAAAAGACTTTCAGTCCATCAAGTTCAACCTTTTAAGATCTCCTCTGATCTGCAAAATACGGATTAGTTATTAATTGTAACGGATCTACTGGCACCCCGACCGGGTACCTCCGTTGATGGATGCGTCCTAGCTTGCGTCGAGGCCTACAAGCACCGCACCGGACACCAAAACCACCACAGACTCCAAGGATAGTACATCAGGAACAAGCGTTCAGTAGTTACAGCTCAAGGGAGTATGCAGAAGCATAGCAATCCCCAGTATGATAGCGATCCCCTCAAATAACGAGACGAGGCTACGTTTTGAAGGGTCAAGAGGAACTAACTTTTAATGACAGGGAATCTCCTTTTATGCAATGGTGGCCTCTGAAGGGCTACACCCACATAATTATCACAACAGCCAATTATATACATGGTTCAACCCCCACGTCTCCTCCCCTCAGATAACAGGTAACACAATTAAAACAGACACAATTTTAACCACATTCTGGATGTACCCCAAATACAGGGGGTACACCTTTAAGTCCCGCACCATTCAATATCTCTCACCCAGGGGAACAACATATACAAAATGGCATGAATCAGACCAGGGGTTCAAAAGTTAGTAAAAGTATGTTTTTACACATAACACACAGACATTGCACATATCCCCCATACAATACACATATAGGACAATAGGTGAGTCACACCTCCCTGGCAACTTGGATACAATCAGACATTAATTAGATCATTCTTCTTTGTTCTTATCAGAGAATGAAAACACTTTGGAAAATGCAAGGATCCTTTACAACTTTCTTATCTCTTGAATCTCTGTAATAGGATTATCTATTAGCCTAGGTCTGCAAAAGTCTGGCTAATATTCTGCAGAGCATAAACCAGCATACATATAGTAGGATCATATTTTAACCATAATAATCATAAAACAGGGTAAAACAGTGATGGGTTCCGTTACACACCTCCCCCGTGACCATAAGCCGGCATACACGGTCTGATCCCAACGGATCGGCCTGGGGATGTCCGGACAAAAGTATTTGTTGGTCAATTCTCTAGTTTGACAACCCATCAGCATTACTGCAATTCACATTTACTCACATTTCCCATATCCCCAGATAGCTGGGATCTGAGCGCACAAAACTACCGAATAGCGCTCAGATCCTCTTCACACAGTTCAATTGCCATGTAGCTAAAGTCTTTCCCATAGACTTTCATCCTATGAATTGGCTCCATGGCATAGCTATCTGGGGTATCACCGCTCCCACAGGGCAAGTACAGAATGACCCCCCTGTATGTAAAGGACCAGAATGAGTGACATACACTCTGGTATGGCCGAATACTGTGTTTGAAGGGCAATATGTCCCAGGGCCATAGTCGCAGGGCAGGAGGCTGGCAAACAGTCCTCTCCAAGCCAAAGTGGCGAAGGGCACTTCATCACATTAATTAATTGTTAAGTAATTGTTAATTAATTATTACTTTTTTCTATTGATAATAAGTTTAATTTGGTTGGTCTTTCTTCATAACTCAGCCCCTCTATTCCCATTATTAGTTTTGTTGCCCTCCTCTGTACCTCTTCCAGCTCTAAAATGTCCTTTTTATGAAGTGGTGCCCAAAATTGTCCTCCATATTCCAAATGAGGGCGTACTAGAGATTTGTATAGTGGCAGAATTATATTTGCTTCCCTGGCTTCTATACCCTTCTTAATACATGCTAATATTTTATTTGCCTTTGCAGCTGCTGCTTGGCTTTGAGCACTGTTACCTAGGTGGTTGTCCACAAGCTCCCAAATCCCTTTCAATATCTGATACACCTAGATTTGCTCCATTAAGATTTTAAATTGCATGGTTATTTGTCCTTCCCAGATGCATAACTTTACATTTATTCGTATTAAATCTCATCTGCCATTTAGATGCCCATTACTCAATTTTATGTAAATCTCTTTGGAGGGAAAGCACATCATTATCTGATTTAATGACCTTGCACAACTTCGTGTCATCAGCGAAAATGGAGACCCCACACTCCAATCCTACCTCTAAGTCATTAATAAATATGTTAAAAAGGAGAGGACCTAATACTGAACCCTGAGGAACTCCACTTACCTAATACTGATCCCTGAGGAACCCCACTTACCACATAAGTCCAATCTGAAAATGTTCCATTTACAACAACCCTAACAGTTTCAGCCAAGTCCCTCACCGCCATGTTCTACCTGTCTGCTTCTATGTCCTCCAACACTCCCCACCCACACTGTTTAAAAAAATCTGGTATTTAAAGATATTTGTATCCGCTTTCTAGTGGAAGGAGTTAAATCTTCCCAGGACACCCTCCTATCAACCTAATATTGCCCTTTAGACATTTGTCTCATGATTTATTAACGTGGCTAATGAATTAATTGTTTCCTTCTCATAATTATGTAAAATATAGATTTAAATTAAGCGTCTCAGAGAGTAACCTGTTTGCAGCTTCTAAAACCTCCCCTTCCTTACTTTTCTCTTTGAGTGCTGTCCTTTGGTAGAGCTATGAGCTAAAGCCACACCCACAGGGGAGGGGCTTTGTGAAGTTCTGTTTTCCTGACCAGAGGACTTTTGGATGCTGTAGCCATTTTGTATAAAGGACATGTAATTCCCATTCTTGTCCACAAGATGTCACTGCAGGACGTTAGGGTAATTACAGGCCCTTTGCCTATGTTGCCGCCGTGAGGCCATGTGTTAGCAGCCCAGTGGTCCACCCCCAAGGTGGGCAAGCTGTGATTGGGTGATGCTAATCTAGGCGGGGGATTTGAATGTGTTCAGCCCACTGTGATGTAACTAGGGAGGAAAATGGTCTGTTGGGGGCAGTTGTTTTTTAGAAATGAAGTAAAGAGGGTCCATATTAAAAACCATGCTTATGGAATACATAGACTATGGTGTATTTCTTAAAGAAGGACCTATAATACTGCCGGTTGCTGAGAGTACCATTCCTTCAAGAAAGATTGCCAACATATTAAGGGGAATTCCTGTAGATAAAAGGCAGGAAGTGTTGGAGCTGAATAGCGCCCCCATCTGGAATCTTCACAGTGCTACTGCTACACCCAGCATGTCACTGTCTATTTGCTAACAGCGATACACTTGTGCTCTAAGCACAGCCTTAGGTATAAAAGATGGCAGAGGAAGTAAGGGGGGGCTTCTAGGTGCTGACCTGTATAAGACAATGACCCCGAGCATAAAATGAATGAAGTCACCCAGATAACACACTGACATCAGACATGAGGTTACGCCCGCTCCACCGGTCATACTCACTAATTCTATCACTGTCTACCACACCCATCAGTGGCAAGAGGATGTACACCAGGAGGTGGCGGGCCATAGATACCCTAAGGATGGCAAGATGTCTCTATCTAGAGGACTGATAGGATGATTTCATCACAGATATTATGACATCATCAAGAAGAGAGCTGGGCAATGAGAGAGAAACAGATAGGAGGAGCTATGGGACATGGAGTCTGACCCTCCCCCTGTGGGGTGACACAAACAGGAGGAAGCTATGGGACATGGAGTCTGCCCCCCCCCTGTGGGGTAACAAAGACAGGAGGAGCTATGGGACATGGAGTCTGACCCTCCCCCTGTGGGGTAACAAAGACAGGAGGAGCTATGGGACATGGAGTCCTACCCTCCCCCTGTAGGGTGACACAGACAGGAGGATCTATGGGACATGGAGTCTGACCCTCCCCCTGTAGAGTGACACAGACAGAAGGGAGCTATGGGACATGGAGTCCTACCCTCCCCCTGTAGGGTGACACAGACAGGAGGATCTATGGGACATGGAGTCTGACCCTCCCCCTGTAGGGTGACACAGACAGGAGGAAGCTATGAGACATGGAGTCTGTCCCTCCCCCTGTAGAGTGACACAGACAGGAGGAGCTATGGGACATGGAGTCTGACCCTCCCCCTGTAGGGTGATACAGACAGGAGGAGCTATGAGACATGGAGTCTGACCCTCCCCCTGTAGGGTGACACAGACAGGAGGGAGCTATGGGACATGGAGTCTGACCCTCCCCCTGTAGGGTAACACAGACAGGAGGATCTATGAGACATGGAGTCTGACCCTCCCCCTGTAGAGTGACACAGACAGAAGGGAGCTATGGGACATGGAGTCTGACCCTCCCCCTGTAGGGTGACAAAGAAAGGAGGAGCTATGAGACATGGAGTCTGACCCTCCCCCTGTGGGGTGATACAGACAGGAGGAAGCTATGGGACATGTAGTCTGACCCTCCCCCTGTAGGGTGACAAAGACAAGAGTGAGCAATGAGACATGGAGTCTGACCCTCCCCCTGTAGGGTGACTCAGACAGGAGAAGCTATGGGACATGAAGTCTGACCCTCCCCCTGTAGGGTGACACAGACAAGAGAAAGCTATGGGACATGGAGTCTGACCCTTCCCCTGTAGGGTGACACACACAGCAAGAAGCTATGGGACATGGAGTCTGACCCTCCCCCTGTAGGGTGACACAGACAGGAGAAGCTATGGGACATGGGGTCTGACCCTCCCCCAGTAGGGTGACACGGACAGGAGGGAGCTATAGGACATGGAGTCTGACCCTCCCACTATGGGGTGACACAGACAGGAGGGAGCTATGGGACATGGAGTCTGACCCTCCCCCAGTAGGGTGACACAGACAGGAGGGAGCTATAGGACATGGAGTCTGACCCTCCCCCTGTAGGGTGACACAGACAGGAGGAGCTATGGGACATGGAGTCTGACCCTCCCCCTGTAGGGTGACAAAGACAAGAGTTAACAATGGGATATGGAGTCTGACCCTCCCCCTGTAGGGTGACTCAGACAGGAGGAGCTATGAGACATGGAGTCTGTCCCTCCCCGTGTAGGGTGACACAGACAAGAGAGAGCTATGGGACATGAAGTCTGACCCTCCCCCTGTAGGGTGACACAGAAAGGAGAAAGCTATGGGATATGGAGTCTGACCCTCCCCCTGTGGGGTGACACAGACAGGAGGGAGCTATGGGACATGGAGTCTGACCCTCCCCCTGTAGGGTGACACAGACAGGAGGGAGCTATAGGACATGGAGTCTGACCCTCCCCCAGTAGGGTGACATAGACAGGAGGGAGTTATGGGACATGGAGTCTGACCCTCCCCCTGTAGGGTGATACAGACATTTGTAGCTATGGGACAAGGAGTCTGACCCTCCCCCTGTAGGGTGATTCAGACAGGAGAAGCTATGAGACATGGAGTCTGACCCTCCCCCTGTAGGGTGACACAGACAGGAGGAGCTATGGGACATGGAGTCTGACCCTCCCCCTGTAGGGTGACACAGACAGGAGAAGCTATGGGACATGGAGTCCTTCCCTCCCCCTGTAGGGTGACTCAGACAGGAGAAGCTATGGGACATGGAGTCTGACCCTCCCCCTGTAGGGTGACACAGACAGGAGGAGCTATGGGACATGGAGTCTGGCCCTCCCCCTGTAGGGTGAAACAGACAGGAGGAGCTATGGGACATGGAGCATGACCCTCCCCCTTTAGGGTGACACAAACAGGAGGAGCTATGGGACATGGAGTCTGACCCTCCCCCCGCAGGGTGACTCAAACAGGAGAAGCTATGGGATATGGAGTCTGTCCCTCCCGCTGTAGGGTGACTCAGACAGGAGGAAGCTATGGGATATGGAGTCTGACCCTCCCCCTGTAGGGTGAAACAGACAGGAGGAGCTATGGGACATGGAGCATGACCCTCCCCCTGTAGGGTGACACAAACAGGAGGAGCTATGGGACATGGAGTCTGACCCTCCCCCCGCAGGGTGACTCAAACAGGAGAAGCTATGGGATATGGAGTCTGACCCTCCCCCTGTAGGGTGACACAGACAGGAGGAGCTATGAGACATGGAGTCTGTCCCTCCCCCTGTAGGGTGACTCAGACAGGAGGAGCTATGGGACATGGAGTCTGACCCTCCCCCCGCAGGGTGACTCAAACAGGAGGAAGCTATGGGACATGGAGTCTGACCCTCCCCCCGCAGGGTTACTCAAACAGGAGAAGTTATGGGATATGGAGTCTGTCCCTCCCGCTGTAGGGTGACAAAGACAAGAGAGAGCTATAGGACATGGAGTCTGACCCTCCCCCTGTAGGGTGACACAGACAAGAGAGAGCTATAGGACATGGAGTCTGACCCTCCCCCTGTGGGGTGACACAGACAGGAGGGAGCTATGGAACATTGAGTCTGACCCTCCCCCTGTAGGGTGATAGAGACAGAAGAAGCTATGGGACATGTAGTCTGACCCTCCCCCTGTAGGGTGACACAGACAGGAGGAGCTATGAGACATGGAGTCTGACCCTCCCCCTGTAGGGTGATAGAGACAGAAGAAGCTATGGGATATGGAGTCTGACCCTCCCCTGTAGGGTGATACAGACAGGAGGAGCTATGGGACATGGAGTCTGACCCTCCCCCTTTAGGGTGACAAAGACAGGAGGAGCTATGGGACATGGAGTCTGACCCTCCCCCCGCAGGGTGACTCAAACAGGAGTAGCTATGGGATATGGAGTCTGACCCTCCCCCTGTAGGGTGACACAGACAGGAGGAGCTATGAGACATGGAGTCTGTCCCTCCCCCTGTAGGGTGACTCAGACAGGAGGAGCTATGGGACATGGAGTCTGACCCTCCCCCCGCAGGGTGACTCAAACAGGAGGAAGCTATGGGACATGGAGTCTGACTCTCCCCCTGTAGGGTGACAAAGACAGGGGTGAGCAATGGGACATGAAGTCTGACCCTCCCCCTATAGGGTGACAAAGAAAGGAGGAAGGTATGGGACATTGACTCAGATCCTCCCCCTGTAGGGTGATACAGAGAGGATGAGCTATAGGACATGAATTCTGACCCTCCCCCTGTAGGGTGACACAGACAGGAGGAAGCTATGGGACATGGAGTCTGACCCTCCCCCTGTAGGGTGATACAGACAGGAGGAGCTATGGGACATGGAGTCTGACCCTCCCCCTGTAGGGTGACACAGACAGGAGGAAGCTATGGGACATGGAGTCTGACCCTCCCCCTGTAGGGTGACACAGACAGGAGGAAGCTATGGGACATGGAGTCTGACCCTCCCCCTGTAGGGTGGCACAGACAGGAGAAGCTATGGGACATGGAATCTGACCCTCCCCCTGTAGGGTGACACAGACAGGAGGAAGCTATGGGACATGGAGTCTGACCCTCCCCCTGTGGGGTGACACAGACAGGAGGAAGCTATGGGACATGGAGCCTGACCCTCCCCCTGTAGGGTGACACAGACAGGAGGAAGCTATGGGACATGGAGTCTGACCCTCCCCCTGTAGGGTGACACAGACAGGAGGGAGCTATTGGATATGGAGTCTGACCCTCCCCCTGTAGGGTGACACAGACAGAAGGAAGCTATGAGACATGGAGTCTGACCCTCCCCCTGTAGGGTGACATAGAGAGGAGGGAGTTATAGGACATGGAGTCTGACCCTCCCCTGTAGGGTGATACAGACATGAATGAGCTATGGGACATGGAGTCAGACCCTCCCCCTGTAGGGTGATACAGACAGGAGTGAGCAATGGGACATTGAGTTTGACCCTCCCCCTGTAGGGTGACAAAGACAGCAGGAAGCTATGGGATATGGAGTCTGACCCTCCCCCTGTAGGGTGACACAGACAGCAGGAAGCTATGGGACATGGAGTCTGACCCTCCCCCTGTAGGGTGACACAGACAGCAGGAAGCTATGGGATATGGAGTCTGACCCTCCCCCTGTAGGGTGATACAGACAGGAGGAGCTATGGGACATGGAGTCTGACCCTCCCCCCGCAGGGTGACTCAGACAGGAGGAAGCTATGGGATATGGAGTCTGACCCTCCCCCTGTAGGGTGACACAGACAGGAGGAGCTATGGGACATGGAGTCTGACCCTCCCCCCGCAGGGTGACTCAGACAGGAGGAAGCTATGGGACATGGAGTCTGACCCTCCCCCTGTAGGGTGACACAGACAGGAGGAAGCTATGGGACATGGAGTCTGACCCTCCCCCCGCAGGGTGACTCAGACAGGAGGAAGCTATGGGATATGGAGTCTGACCCTCCCCCTGTAGGGTGACACAGACAGGAGGAGCTATGGGACATGGAGCATGACCCTCCCCCTGTAGGGTGACACAAACAGGAGGAGCTATGGGACATGGAGTCTGACCCTCCCCCCGCAGGGTGACTCAGACAGGAGGAAGCTATGGGATATGGAGTCTGACCCTCCCCCTGTAGGGTGAAACAGACAGGAGGAGCTATGGGACATGGAGCATGACCCTCCCCCTGTAGGGTGACACAAACAGGAGGAGCTATGGGACATGGAGTCTGACCCTCCCCCCGCAGGGTGACTCAAACAGGAGAAGCTATGGGATATGGAGTCTGACCCTTCCCCTGTAGGGTGACACAGACAGGAGGAGCTATGAGACATGGAGTCTGTCCCTCCCCCTGTAGGGTGACTCAGACAGGAGGAGCTATGGGACATGGAGTCTGACCCTCCCCCTGTAGGGTGACACAAACAGGAGGAGCTATGGGACATGGAGTCTGACCCTCCCCCTGTAGGGTGACAAAGACAAGAGTTAACAATGGGATATGGAGTCTGACCCTCCCCCTGTAGGGTGACTCAGACAGGAGAAGCTATGGGATATGGAGTCTGACCCTCCCCCTGTAGGGTGACACAGACAGGAGGAGCTATGAGACATGGAGTCTGTCCCTCCCCGTGTAGGGTGACACAGACAAGAGAGAGCTATGGGACATGGAGTCTGACCCTCCCCCTGTAGGGTGACACAGAAAGGAGAAAGCTATGGGACATGGAATCTGACCCTCCCCCGCAGGGTGACACAGACAAGAGAGAGCTATGGGACATGGAGTCTGACCCTCCCCCTGTAGGGTGACACAGACAGGAGGAGCTATGGGACATGGAGTCTGACCGTCCCCCTGTAGGGTGATACAGACAGGAGTGAGCAATGGGACATTGAGTTTGACCCTCCCCCTGTAGGGTGACAAAGACAGCAGGAAGCTATGGGATATGGAGTCTGACCCTCCCCCTGTAGGGTGACACAGACAGCAGGAAGCTATGGGACATGGAGTCTGACCCTCCCCCTGTAGGGTAACAACTACAGGAGGATCTATGGGACATGGAGTCTGACCCTCCCCCTGTAGGGTGATACAGACATGAATGAGCTATGGGACATGGAGTCTGATCCTCCCCCTGTAGGGTGATACAGACAGGAGGAGCTATGGGACATGGAGTCTGACCCTCCCCCCGCAGGGTGACTCAGACAGGAGGAAGCTATGGGATATGGAGTCTGACCCTCCCCCTGTAGGGTGACACAGACAGGAGGAGCTATGGGACATGTTGTCTGACCCTCCCCCTGTAGGGTGACACATATAGGAGGAAGCTATGGGACATGGAGTCTGACCCTCCCCCCGCAGGGTGACTCAGACAGGAGGAAGCTATGGGATATGGAGTCTGACCCTCCCCCTGTAGGGTGAAACAGACAGGAGGAGCTATGGGACATGGAGCATGACCCTCCCCCTGTAGGGTGACACAAACAGGAGGAGCTATGGGACATGGAGTCTGACCCTCCCCCCGCAGGGTGACTCAAACAGGAGAAGCTATGGGATATGGAGTCTGACCCTCCCCCTGTAGGGTGACACAGACAGGAGGAGCTATGAGACATGGAGTCTGTCCCTCCCCCTGTAGGGTGACTCAGACAGGAGGAGCTATGGGACATGGAGTCTGACCCTCCCCCTGTAGGGTGACACAAACAGGAGGAGCTATGGGACATGGATTCTGACCCTCCCCCTGTAGGGTGACAAAGACAAGAGTTAACAATGGGATATGGAGAATGACCCTCCCCCTGTAGGGTGACTCAGACAGGAGAAGCTATGGGATATGGAGTCTGACCCTCCCCCTGTAGGGTGACACAGACAAGAGAGAGCTATGGGACATGGAGTCTGACCCTCCCCCTGTAGGGTGACACAGAAAGGAGAAAGCTATGGGACATGGAGTCTGACCCTCCCCCTGCAGGGTGACTCAGACAGGAGGAAGCTATGGGATATGGAGTCTGACCCTCCCCCTGTAGGGTGAAACAGACAGGAGGAGCTATGGGACATGGAGCATGACCCTCCCCCTGTAGGGTGACACAAACAGGAGGAGCTATGGGACATGGAGTCTGACCCTCCCCCCGCAGGGTGACTCAGACAGGAGGAAGCTATGGGATATGGAGTCTGACCCTCCCCCTGTAGGGTGAAACAGACAGGAGGAGCTATGGGACATGGAGCATGACCCTCCCCCTGTAGGGTGACACAAACAGGAGGAGCTATGGGACATGGAGTCTGACCCTCCCCCCGCAGGGTGACTCAAACAGGAGAAGCTATGGGATATGGAGTCTGACCCTCCCCCTGTAGGGTGACACAGACAGGAGGAGCTATGAGACATGGAGTCTGTCCCTCCCCCTGTAGGGTGACTCAGACAGGAGGAGCTATGGGACATGGAGTCTGACCCTCCCCCTGTAGGGTGACACAAACAGGAGGAGCTATGGGACATGGAGTCTGACCCTCCCCCTGTAGGGTGACAAAGACAAGAGTTAACAATGGGATATGGAGTCTGACCCTCCCCCTGTAGGGTGACTCAGACAGGAGAAGCTATGGGATATGGAGTCTGACCCTCCCCCTGTAGGGTGACACAGACAGGAGGAGCTATGAGACATGGAGTCTGACCCTCCCCCTGTAGGGTGACACAGACAAGAGAGAGCTATGGGACATGGAGTCTGACCCTCCCCCTGTAGGGTGACACAGAAAGGAGAAAGCTATGGGACATGGAATCTGACCCTCCCCCAGTGGGGTGACACAGACAGGAGGGAGCTATGGGACATGGAGTCTGACCCTCCCCCTGTAGGGTGACATAGACAGGAGGGAGTTATGGGACATGGAGTCTGACCCTCCCCCTGTAGGGTGACATAGACAGGAGGGATTTATGGGACATGGAGTCTGACCCTCCCCCTGTAGGGTGATACAGACATTTGTAGCTATGGGACATGGAGTCTGACCCTCCCCCTGTAGGGTGATTCAGACAGGAGAAGCTATGAGACATGGAGTCTGACCCTCCCCCTGTAGGGTGACACAGACAGGAGAAGCTATGGGACATGGAGTCCTTCCCTCCCCCTGTAGGGTGACTCAGACAGGAGAAGCTATGGGACATGGAGTCTGACCCTCCCCCTGTAGGGTGACACAGACAGGAGGAGCTATGGGACATGGAGTCTGGCCCTCCCCCTGTAGGGTGACACAGACAGGAGGATCTATGAGACATGGAGTCTGTCCCTCCCCCTGTAGGGTGACTCAGACAGGAGGAAGCTATGGGATATGGAGTCTGACCCTCCACCTGTAGGGTGAAACAGACAGGAGGAGCTATGGGACATGGAGCATGACCCTCCCCCTGTAGGGTGACTCAAACAGGAGAAGCTATGGGATATGGAGTCTGACCCTCCCCCTGTAGGGTGACACAGACAGGAGGAGCTATGAGACATGGAGTCTGTCCCTCCCCCTGTAGGGTGACTCAGACAGGAGGAGCTATGGGACATGGAGTCTGACCCTCCCCCCGCAGGGTGACTAAAACAGGAGGAGCTATGGGACATGGAGTCTGACCCTCCCCCCGCAGGGTGACACAAACAGGAGGAGCTATGGGACATGGAGTCTGACCCTCCCCCCGCAGGGTGACTCAAACAGGAGAAGTTATGGGATATGGAGTCTGTCCCTCCCCCTGTAGGGTGACAAAGACAAGAGTTAACAATGGGACATGGAGTCTGACCCTCCCCCTGTAGGGTGACACAAACAGGAGGAGCTATGGGACATGGAGTCTGACCCTCCCCCTGTGGGGTGACACAGACAGGAGGGAGCTATGGGACATTGAGTCTGACCCTCCCCCTGTAGGGTGATAGAGACAGAAGAAGCTATGGGACATGTAGTCTGACCCTCCCCCTGTAGGGTGACACAGACAGGAGGAGCTATGGGACATGGAGTCTGACCCTCCCCCTTTAGGGTGACAAAGACAGGAGGAGCTATGGGACATGGAGTCTGACCCTCCCCCCGCAGGGTGACTCAAACAGGAGAAGCTATGGGATATGGAGTCTGACCCTCCCCCTGTAGGGTGACACAGACAGGAGGAGCTATGAGACATGGAGTCTGTCCCTCCCCCTGTAGGGTGACTCAGACAGGAGGAGCTATGGGACATGGAGTCTGACCCTCCCCCCGCAGGGTGACTCAAACAGGAGGAGCTATGGGACATGGAGTCTTACTCTCCCCCTGTAGGGTGACAAAGACCGGGGTGAGCAATGGGACATGAAGTCTGACCCTCCCCCTATAGGGTGACAAAGAAAGGAGGAAGGTATGGGACATGGACTCAGATCCTCCCCCTGTAGGGTGATACAGAGAGGATGAGCTATAGGACATGAATTCTGACCCTCCCCCTGTAGGGTGACACAGACAGGAGGAAGCTATGGGACATGGAGTCTGACCCTCCCCCTGTAGGGTGATACAGACAGGAGGAGCTATGGGACATGGAGTCTGACCCTCCCCCTGTAGGGTGACACAGACAGGTGGAAGCTATGGGACATGGAGTCTGACCCTCCCCCTGTAGGGTGACACAGACAGGAGGAAGCTATGGGACATGGAGTCTGACCCTCCCCCTGTAGGGTGGCACAGACAGGAGAAGCTATGGGACATGGAGTCTGACCCTCCCCCTGTGGGGTGACACAGACAGGAGGAAGCTATGGGACAAGGAGTCTGACCCTCCCCCTGTAGGGTGGCACAGACAGGAGAAGCTATGGGACATGGAGTCTGACCCTCCCCTGTGGGGTGACACAGACAGGAGGAAGCTATGGGACATGGAGCCTGACCCTCCCCCTGTAGTGTGACACAGACAGGAGGAAGCTATGGGACAAGGAGTCTGACCCTCCCCCTGTAGGGTGACACAGACAGGAGGAAGCTATGGGACATGGAGTCTGACCCTCCCCCTGTAGGGTGACACAGACAGGAGGGAGCTATTGGATATAGAGTCTGACCCTCCCCCTGTAGGGTGACACAGACAAGAGAGAGCTATGGGACATGGAGTCTGACCCTCCCCCTGTAGGGTGACTCAAACAGGAGAAGCTATGGGATATGGAGTCTGTCCCTCCCGCTGTAGGGTGACAAAGACAAGAGTTAACAATGGGACATGGAGTCTGACCCTCCCCCTGTAGGGTGACACAAACAGGAGGAGCTATGGGACATGGAGTCTGACCCTCCCCCTGTAGGGTGACAAAGACAAGAGTTAACAATGGGATATGGAGTCTGACCCTCCCCCTGTAGGGTGACTCAGACAGGAGAAGCTATGAGACATGGAGTCTGACCATCCCCCTGTAGGGTGACACAGACAGGAGGAGCTATGAGACATGGAGTCTGTCCCTCCCCGTGTAGGGTGACACAGACAAGAGAGAGCTATGGGACATGGAGTCTGACCCTCCCCCGCAGGGTGACACAGACAAGAGAGAGCTATGGGACATGGAGTCTGACCCTCCCCCTGTAGGGTGACACAGAAAGGAGAAAGCTATGGGACATGGAATCTGACCCTCCCCCAGTGGGGTGACACAGACAGGAGGGAGCTATGGGACATGGAGTCTGACCCTCCCCCTGTAGGGTGACATAGACAGGAGGGAGTTATGGGACATGGAGTCTGACCCTCCCCCTGTAGGGTGACATAGACAGGAGGGAGTTATGGGACATGGAGTCTGACCCTCCCCCTGTAGGGTGATACAGACATTTGTAGCTATGGGACAAGGAGTCTGACCCTCCCCCTGTAGGGTGATTCAGACAGGAGAAGCTATGAGACATGGAGTCTGACCCTCCCCCTGTAGGGTGACACAGACAGGAGGAGCTATGGGACATGGAGTCTGACCCTCCCCCTGTAGGGTGACACAGACAGGAGAAGCTATGGGACATGGAGTCCTTCCCTCCCCCTGTAGGGTGACTCAGACAGGAGAAGCTATGGGACATGGAGTCTGACCCTCCCCCTGTAGGGTGACACAGACAGGAGGAGCTATGGGACATGGAGTCTGGCCCTCCCCCTGTAGGGTGACACAGACAGGAGGATCTATGAGACATGGAGTCTGTCCCTCCCCCTGTAGGGTGACTCAGACAGGAGGAAGCTATGGGATATGGAGTCTGACCCTCCCCCTGTAGGGTGACACAGACAAGAGAGAGCTATAGGACATGGAGTCTGACCCTCCCCCTGTGGGGTGACACAGACAGGAGGGAGCTATGGGACATTGAGTCTGACCCTCCCCCTGTAGGGTGATAGAGACAGAAGAAGCTATGGGACATGTAGTCTGACCCTCCCCCTGTAGGGTGACACAGACAGGAGGAGCTATGAGACATGGAGTCTGACCCTCCCCTGTAGGGTGATACAGACAGGAGGAGCTATGGGACATGGAGTCTGACCCTCCCCCTTTAGGGTGACAAAGACAGGAGGAGCTATGGGACATGGAGTCTGACCCTCCCCCCGCAGGGTGACTCAAACAGGAGAAGCTATGGGATATGGAGTCTGACCCTCCCCCTGTAGGGTGACACAGACAGGAGGAGCTATGAGACATGGAGTCTGTCCCTCCCCCTGTAGGGTGACACAGACAGGAGGAGCTATGAGACATGGAGTCTGTCCCTCCCCCTGTAGGGTGACTCAGACAGGAGGGAGCTATGGGACATGGAGTCTGACTCTCCCCCTGTAGGGTGACAAAGACAGGGGTGAGCAATGGGACATGAAGTCTGACCCTCCCCCTATAGGGTGACAAAGAAAGGAGGAAGGTATGGGACATGGACTCAGATCCTCCCCCTGTAGGGTGATACAGACAGGAGGAGCTATGGGACAAAGAGTCTGACCCTCCCCCTGTAGGGTGATACAGAGAGAATGAGCTATAGGACATGAATTCTGACCCTCCCCCTGTAGGGTGACACAGACAGGAGGAAGCTATGGGACATGGAGTCTGACCCTCCCCCTGTAGGGTGATACAGACAGGAGGAGCTATGGGACATGGAGTCTGACCCTCCCCCTGTAGGGTGACACAGACAGGAGGAAGCTATGGGACATGGAGTCTGACCCTCCCCCTGTAGGGTGACACAGACAGGAGGAAGCTATGGGACATGGAGTCTGACCCTCCCCCTGTAGGGTGGCACAGACAGGAGAAGCTATGGGACATGGAGTCTGACCCTCCCCCTGTGGGGTGACACAGACAGGAGGAAGCTATGGGACATGGAGCCTGACCCTCCCCCTGTAGTGTGACACAGACAGGAGGAAGCTATGGGACAAGGAGTCTGACCCTCCCCCTGTAGGGTGACACAGACAGGAGGAAGCTATGGGACATGGAGTCTGACCCTCCCCCTGTAGGGTGACACAGACAGGAGGGAGCTATTGGATATGGAGTCTGACCCTCCTCCTGTAGGGTGACACAGACAGGAGGAAGCTATGAGACATGGAGTCTGACCCTCCCCCTGTAGGGTGACACAGACAGGAGGAGCTATGGGACATGGAGTCTGACCGTCCCCCTGTAGGGTGATACAGACAGGAGTGAGCAATGGGACATTGAGTTTGACCCTCCCCCTGTAGGGTGACAAAGACAGCAGGAAGCTATGGGATATGGAGTCTGACCCTCCCCCTGTAGGGTGACACAGACAGCAGGAAGCTATGGGACATGGAGTCTGACCCTCCCCCTGTAGGGTAACAACTACAGGAGGATCTATGGGACATGGAGTCTGACCCTCCCCTGTAGGGTGATACAGACATGAATGAGCTATGGGACATGGAGTCTGACCCTCCCCCTGTAGGGTGATACAGACAGGAGGAGCTATGGGACATGGAGTCTGACCCTCCCCCCGCAGGGTGACTCAGACAGGAGGAAGCTATGGGATATGGAGTCTGACCCTCCCCCTGTAGGGTGACACAGACAGGAGGAGCTATGGGACATGTTGTCTGACCCTCCCCCTGTAGGGTGACTCAGACAGGAGGAAGCTATGGGATATGGAGTCTGACCCTCCCCCTGTAGGGTGAAACAGACAGGAGGAGCTATGGGACATGGAGCATGACCCTCCCCCTGTAGGGTGACACAAACAGGAGGAGCTATGGGACATGGAGTCTGAACCTCCCCCCGCAGGGTGACTCAGACAGGAGGAAGCTATGGGATATGGAGTCTGACCCTCCCCCTGTAGGGTGAAACAGACAGGAGGAGCTATGGGACATGGAGCATGACCCTCCCCCTGTAGGGTGACACAAACAGGAGGAGCTATGGGACATGGAGTCTGACCCTCCCCCCGCAGGGTGACTCAAACAGGAGAAGCTATGGGATATGGAGTCTGACCCTCCCCCTGTAGGGTGACACAGACAGGAGGAGCTATGAGACATGGAGTCTGTCCCTCCCCCTGTAGGGTGACTCAGACAGGAGGAGCTATGGGACATGGAGTCTGACCCTCCCCCTGTAGGGTGACACAAACAGGAGGAGCTATGGGACATGGAGTCTGACCCTCCCCCTGTAGGGTGACAAAGACAAGAGTTAACAATGGGATATGGAGAATGACCCTCCCCCTGTAGGGTGACTCAGACAGGAGGAAGCTATGGGACATGGAGTCTGACCCTCCCCCTGTAGGGTGATACAGACAGGAGGAGCTATGGGACATGGAGTCTGACCCTCCCCCTGTAGGGTGACACAGACAGGAGGAAGCTATGGGACATGGAGTCTGACCCTCCCCCTGTAGGGTGACACAGACAGGAGGAAGCTATGGGACATGGAGTCTGACCCTCCCCCTGTAGGGTGGCACAGACAGGAGAAGCTATGGGACATGGAGTCTGACCCTCCCCCTGTAGGGTGACACAGACAGGAGGAAGCTATGGGACATGGAGTCTGACCCTCCCCCTGTGGGGTGACACAGACAGGAGGAAGCTATGGGACATGGAGCCTGACCCTCCCCCTGTAGTGTGACACAGACAGGAGGAAGCTATGGGACAAGGAGTCTGACCCTCCCCCTGTAGGGTGACACAGACAGGAGGAAGCTATGGGACATGGAGTCTGACCCTCCCCCTGTAGGGTGACACAGACAGGAGGGAGCTATTGGATATGGAGTCTGACCCTCCTCCTGTAGGGTGACACAGACAGGAGGAAGCTATGAGACATGGAGTCTGACCCTCCCCCTGTAGGGTGACACAGACAGGAGGAGCTATGGGACATGGAGTCTGACCGTCCCCCTGTAGGGTGATACAGACAGGAGTGAGCAATGGGACATTGAGTTTGACCCTCCCCCTGTAGGGTGACAAAGACAGCAGGAAGCTATGGGATATGGAGTCTGACCCTCCCCCTGTAGGGTGACACAGACAGCAGGAAGCTATGGGACATGGAGTCTGACCCTCCCCCTGTAGGGTAACAACTACAGGAGGATCTATGGGACATGGAGTCTGACCCTCCCCTGTAGGGTGATACAGACATGAATGAGCTATGGGACATGGAGTCTGACCCTCCCCCTGTAGGGTGATACAGACAGGAGGAGCTATGGGACATGGAGTCTGACCCTCCCCCCGCAGGGTGACTCAGACAGGAGGAAGCTATGGGATATGGAGTCTGACCCTCCCCCTGTAGGGTGACACAGACAGGAGGAGCTATGGGACATGTTGTCTGACCCTCCCCCTGTAGGGTGACACAGACAGGAGGAGCTATGGGACATGGAGCATGACCCTCCCCCTGTAGGGTGACACAGACAGGAGGAGCTATGGGACATGGAGCATGACCCTCCCCCTGTAGGGTGACACAAACAGGAGGAGCTATGGGACATGGAGTCTGAACCTCCCCCCGCAGGGTGACTCAGACAGGAGGAAGCTATGGGATATGGAGTCTGACCCTCCCCCTGTAGGGTGAAACAGACAGGAGGAGCTATGGGACATGGAGCATGACCCTCCACCTGTAGGGTGACACAAACAGGAGGAGCTATGGGACATGGAGTCTGACCCTCCCCCCGCAGGGTGACTCAAACAGGAGAAGCTATGGGATATGGAGTCTGACCCTCCCCCTGTAGGGTGACACAGACAGGAGGAGCTATGAGACATGGAGTCTGTCCCTCCCCCTGTAGGGTGACTCAGACAGGAGGAGCTATGGGACATGGAGTCTGACCCTCCCCCTGTAGGGTGACACAAACAGGAGGAGCTATGGGACATGGAGTCTGACCCTCCCCCTGTAGGGTGACAAAGACAAGAGTTAACAATGGGATATGGAGAATGACCCTCCCCCTGTAGGGTGACTCAGACAGGAGAAGCTATGGGATATGGAGTCTGACCCTCCCCCTGTAGGGTGACACAGACAGGAGGAGCTATGAGACATGGAGAATGACCCTCCCCCTGTAGGGTGACACAGACAAGAGAGAGCTATGGGACATGGAGTCTGACCCTCCCCCTGTAGGGTGACACAGAAAGGAGAAAGCTATGGGACATGGAGTCTGACCCTCCCCCTGCAGGGTGACTCAGACAGGAGGAAGCTATGGGATATGGAGTCTGACCCTCCCCCTGTAGGGTGAAACAGACAGGAGGAGCTATGGGACATGGAGCATGACCCTCCCCCTGTAGGGTGACACAAACAGGAGGAGCTATGGGACATGGAGTCTGACCCTCCCCCCGCAGGGTGACTCAAACAGGAGAAGCTATGGGATATGGAGTCTGACCCTCCCCCTGTAGGGTGACACAGACAGGAGGAGCTATGAGACATGGAGTCTGTCCCTCCCCCTGTAGGGTGACTCAGACAGGAGGAGCTATGGGACATGGAGTCTGACCCTCCCCCTGTAGGGTGACACAAACAGGAGGAGCTATGGGACATGGAGTCTGACCCTCCCCCTGTAGGGTGACAAAGACAAGAGTTAACAATGGGATCTGGAGTCTGACCCTCCCCCTGTAGGGTGACTCAGACAGGAGAAGCTATGGGATATGGAGTCTGACCCTCCCCCTGTAGGGTGACACAGACAGGAGGAGCTATTAGACATGGAGTCTGACCCTCCCCCTGTAGGGTGACACAGACAAGAGAGAGCTATGGGACATGGAGTCTGACCCTCCCCCTGTAGGGTGACAAAAACAGGAGGAGCTATGGGACATGGAGTCTGACCCTCCCCCTGTAGGGTGACAAAGACAAGAGTTAACAATGGGATATGGAGTCTGACCCTCCCCCTGTAGGGTGACTCAGACAGGAGAAGCTATGGGATATGGAGTCTGACCCTCCCCCTGTAGGGTGATACAGACAGGAGGAGCTATGGGACATGGAATCCGACCCTCCCCCAGTGGGGTGACACAGACAGGAGGGAGCTATGGGACATGGAGTCTGACCCTCCCCCTGTAGGGTGACATAGACAGGAGGGAGTTATGGGACATGGAGTCTGACCCTCCCCCTGTAGGGTGACATAGACAGGAGGGAGTTATGGGACATGGAGTCTGACCCTCCCCCTGTAGGGTGATACAGACATTTGTAGCTATGGGACAAGGAGTCTGACCCTCCCCCTGTAGGGTGATTCAGACAGGAGAAGCTATGAGACATGGAGTCTGACCCTCCCCCTGTAGGGTGACACAGACAGGAGGAGCTATGGGACATGGAGTCTGACCCTCCCCCTGTAGGGTGACACAGACAGGAGAAGCTATGGGACATGGAGTCGTTCCCTCCCCCTGTAGGGTGACTCAGACAGGAGAAGCTATGGGACATGGAGTCTGACCCTCCCCCTGTAGGGTGACACAGACAGGAGGAGCTATGGGACATGGAGTCTGGCCCTCCCCCTGTAGGGTGACACAGACAGGAGGATCTATGAGACATGGAGTCTGTCCCTCCCCCTGTAGGGTGACTCAGACAGGAGGAAGCTATGGGATATGGAGTCTGACCCTCCCCCTGTAGGGTGAAACAGACAGGAGGAGCTATGGGACATGGAGCATGACCCTCCCCCTGTAGGGTGACACAGACAGGAGAAGCTATGGGATGTGGAGTCTGACCCTCCCCCCGCAGGGTGACTCAAACAGGAGAAGCTATGGGATATGGAGTCTGACCCTCCCCCTGTAGGGTGACACAGACAGGAGGAGCTATGGGACATGGAGTCTGACCCTCCCCCTGTAGGGTGACTCAGACAGGAGGAGCTTTGGGACATGGAGTCTGACCCTCCCCCCGCAGGGTGACTAAAACAGGAGGAGCTATGGGACATGGAGTCTGACTCCCCCCCTGTAGGGTGACACAAACAGGAGGAGCTATGGGACATGGAGTCTGACCCTCCCCCCGCAGGGTGACTAAAACAGGAGGAGCTATGGGACATGGAGTCTGACTCCCCCCCTGTAGGGTGACACAAACAGGAGAAGTTATGGGATATGGAGTCTGTCCCTCCCCCTGTAGGGTGACAAAGACAAGAGTTAACAATGGGACATGGAGTCTGACCCTCCCCCTGTAGGGTGACACAGACAAGAGAGAGCTATAGGACATGGAGTCTGACCCTCCCCTTGTGGGGTGACACAGACAGGAGGGAGCTATGGGACATTGAGTCTGACCCTCCCCCTGTAGGGTGATAGAGACAGAAGAAGCTATGGGACATGTAGTCTGACCCTCCCCCTGTAGGGTGACACAGACAGGAGGAGCTATGAGACATGGAGTCTGACCCTCCCCCTTTAGGGTGACAAAGACAGGAGGAGCTATGGGACATGGAGTCTGACCCTCCCCCCGCAGGGTGACTCAAACAGGAGAAGCTATGGGATATGGAGTCTGACCCTCCCCCTGTAGGGTGACACAGACAGGAGGAGCTATGAGACATGGAGTCTGTCCCTCCCCCTGTAGGGTGACTCAGACAGGAGGAGCTATGGGACATGGAGTCTGACCCTCCCCCCGCAGGGTGACTCAAACAGGAGGAGCTATGGGACATGGAGTCTGACTCTCCCCCTGTAGGGTGACAAAGACCGGGGTGAGCAATGGGACATGAAGTCTGACCCTCCCCCTATAGGGTGACAAAGAAAGGAGGAAGGTATGGGACATGGACTCAGATCCTCCCCCTGTAGGGTGATACAGAGAGGATGAGCTATAGGACATGAATTCTGACCCTCCCCCTGTAGGGTGACACAGACAGGAGGAAGCTATGGGACATGGAGTCTGACCCTCCCCCTGTAGGGTGACACAGACAGGAGGAAGCTATGGGACATGGAGTCTGACCCTCCCCCTGTAGGGTGACACAGACAGGAGGAAGCTATGGGACATGGAGTCTGACCCTCCCCCTGTAGGGTGGCACAGACAGGAGAAGCTATGGGACATGGAGTCTGACCCTCCCCCTGTAGGGTGACACAGACAGGAGGAAGCTATGGGACATGGAGTCTGACCCTCCCCCTGTGGGGTGACACAGACAGGAGGAAGCTATGGGACATGGAGCCTGACCCTCCCCCTGTAGTGTGACACAGAAAGGAGGAAGCTATGGGACAAGGAGTCTGACCCTCCCCCTGTAGGGTGACACAGACAGGAGGAAGCTATGGGACATGGAGTCTGACCCTCCCCCTGTAGGGTGACACAGACAGGAGGGAGCTATTGGATATAGAGTCTGACCCTCCCCCTGTAGGGTGACACAGACAGGAGGAAGCTATGAGACATGGAGTCTGACCCTCCCCCTGTAGGGTGACATAGAGAGGAGGGATTTATAGGACATGGAGTCTGACCATCCCCTGTAGGGTGATACAGACATGAATGAGCTATGGGACATGGAGTCAGACCCTCCCCCTGTAGGGTGATACAGACAGGAGTGAGCAATGGGACATTGAGTTTGACCCTCCCCCTGTAGGGTGACAAAGACAGCAGGAAGCTATGGGATATGGAGTCTGACCCTCCCCCTGTAGGGTGATACAGACAGGAGTGAGCAATGGGACATTGAGTTTGACCCTCCCCCTGTAGGGTGACAAAGACAGCAGGAAGCTATGGGATATGGAGTCTGACCCTCCTCCTGTAGGGTGACACAGACAGCAGGAAGCTATGGGACATGGAGTCTGACCCTCCCCCTGTAGGGTAACAACTACAGGAGGATCTATGGGACATGGAGTCTGACCCTCCCCTGTAGGGTGATACAGACATGAATGAGCTATGGGACATGGAGTCTGACCCTCCCCCTGTAGGGTGATACAGACAGGAGGAGCTATGGGACATGGAGTCTGACCCTCCCCCTGTAGGGTGACACAGACAGGAGGAAGCTATGGGATATGGAGTCTGACCCTCCCCCTGTAGGGTGACACAGACAGCAGGAAGCTATGGGACATGGAGTCTGACCCTCCCCCTGTAGGGTAACAACTACAGAAGGATCTATGGGACATGGAGTCTGACCCTCCCCTGTAGGGTGATATAGACATGAATGAGCTATGGGACATGGAGTCTGACCCTCCCCCTGTAGGGTGATACAGACAGGAGGAGCTATGGGACATGGAGTCTGACTCTCCCCCCGCAGGGTGACTCAGACAGGAGGAAGCTATGGGATATGGAGTCTGACCCTCCCCCTGTAGGGTGACACAGACAGGAGGAGCTATGGGACATGGAGTCTGACCCTCCCCCCGCAGGGTGACTCAGACAGGAGGAAGCTATGGGATATGGAGTCTGACCCTCCCCCCGCAGGGTGACTCAGACAGGAGAAGCTATGGGATATGGAGTCTGACCCTCCCCCTGTAGGGTGACACAGACAGGAGGAGCTATGGGACATGGAGTCTGACCCGCCCCCGCAGGGTGTCTCAGACAGGAGGAAGCTATGGGATATGGAGTCTGACCCTCCCCCTGTAGGGTGAAACAGACAGGAGGAGCTATGGGACATGGAGCATGACCCTCCCCCTGTAGGGTGACACAAACAGGAGGAGCTATGGGACATGGAGTCTGACCCTCCCCCCGCAGGGTGACTCAGACAGGAGGAAGCTATGGGACATGGAGTCTGACCCTCCCCCTGTAGGGTGAAACAGACAGGAGGAGCTATGGGACATGGAGCATGACCCTCCCCCTGTAGGGTGACACAAACAGGAGGAGCTATGGGACATGGAGTCTGACCCTCCCCCCGCAGGGTGACTCAAACAGGAGAAGCTATGGGATATGGAGTCTGACCCTCCCCCTGTAGGGTGACACAGACAGGAGGAGCTATGAGACATGGAGTCTGTCCCTCCCCCTGTAGGGTGACTCAGACAGGAGGAGCTATGGGACATGGAGTCTGACCCTCCCCCTGTAGGGTGACTCAAACAGGAGAAGCTATGGGATATGGAGTCTGTCCCTCCCGCTGTAGGGTGACAAAGACAAGAGTTAACAATGGGACATGGAGTCTGAACCTCCCCCTGTAGGGTGACACAAACAGGAGGAGCTATGGGACATGGAGTCTGACCCTCCCCCTGTAGGGTGACTCAAACAGGAGAAGCTATGGGATATGGAGTCTGTCCCTCCCGCTGTAGGGTGACAAAGACAAGAGTTAACAATGGGACATGGAGTCTGAACCTCCCCCTGTAGGGTGACACAGACAGGAGGAGGTATGAGACATGGAGTCTGTCCCTCCCCCTGTAGGGTGACTCAGACAGGAGGAGCAATGGGACATGGAGTCTGACCCTCCCCCTGTAGGGTGACTCAAACAGGAGAAGCTATGGGATATGGAGTCTGTCCCTCCCGCTGTAGGGTGACACAGACAAGAGAGAGCTATAGGACATGGAGTCTGACCCTCCCCCTGTAGGGTGACACAGACAAGAGAGAGCTATAGGACATGGAGTCTGACCCTCCCCCTGTGGGGTGACACAGAAAGGAGGGAGCTATGGGACATTGAGTCTGACCCTCCCCCTGTAGGGTGATAGAGACAGAAGAAGCTATGGGACATGTAGTCTGACCCTCCCCCTGTAGGGTGACACAGACAGGAGGAGCTATGAGACATGGAGTCTGACCCTCCCCTGTAGGGTGATACAGACAGGAGGAGCTATAGGACATGAATTCTGACCCTCCCCCTGTAGGGTGACACAGACAGGAGGAAGCTATGGGACATGGAGTCTGACCCTCCCCCTGTAGGGTGATACAGACAGGAGGAGCTATGGGACATGGAGTCTGACCCTCCCCCTGTAGGGTGACACAGACAGGAGGAAGCTATGGGACATGGAGTCTGACCCTCCCCCTGTAGGGTGACACAGACAGGAGGAAGCTATGGGACATGGAGTCTGACCCTCCCCCTGTAGGGTGGCACAGACAGGAGAAGCTATGGGACATGGAGTCTGACCCTCCCCCTGTAGGGTGACACAGACAGGAGGAAGCTATGGGACATGGAGTCTGACCATCCCCCTGTGGGGTGACACAGACAGGAGGAAGCTATGGGACATTGAGTCTGACCCTCCCCCTGTAGTGTGACACAGACAGGAGGAAGCTATGGGACAAGGAGTCTGACCCTCCCCCTGTAGGGTGACAAAGACAGGAGGAAGCTATGGGACATGGAGTCTGACCCTCCCCCTGTAGGGTGACACAGACAGGAGGGAGCTATTGGATATGGAGTCTGACCCTCCCCCTGTAGGGTGACACAGACAGGAGGAAGCTATGAGACATGGAGTCTGACCCTCCCCCTGTAGGGTGACATAGAGAGGAGGGAGTTATAGGACATGGAGTCTGACCCTCCCTTGTAGGGTGATACAGACAGGAGTGAGCAATGGGACATTGAGTTTGACCCTCCCCCTGTAGGGTGACAAAGACAGCAGGAAGCTATGGGATATGGAGTCTGACCCTCCCCCTGTAGGGTGATACAGACAGGAGTGAGCAATGGGACATTGAGTTTGACTCTCCCCCTGTAGGGTGACAAAGACAGCAGGAAGCTATGGGATATGGAGTCTGACCCTCCCCCTGTAGGGTGACAAAGACAGCAGGAAGCTATGGGATATGGAGTCTGACCCTCCCCCTGTAGGGTGACACAGACAGCAGGAAGCTATGGGACATGGAGTCTGACCCTCCCCCTGTAGGGTAACAACGACAGGAGGATCTATGGGACATGGAGTCTGACCCTCCCCCTGTAGGGTGATACAGACAGGAGGAGCTATGGGACATGGAGTCTGACCCTCCCCCTGTAGGGTGATACAGACAGGAGGAGCTATGGGACATGGAGTCTGACCCTCCCCCTGTAGGGTGACACAGACAGGAGGGAGCCATGGGACATGGAGTCTGGTCCTCCCCCTATAGGGTGACAAAGAAAGGAGGAAGGTATGGGACATGGAGTCTGACCCTCCCCCTGTAGGGTGATACAGACAGGAGGAGCTATGGGACATGGAGTCTGACCCTCCCCCTGTAGGTTGACACAGACAGGAGGGAGCCATGGGACATGGAGTCTGGTCCTCCCCCTATAGGGTGACAAAGAAAGGAGGAAGGTATGGGACATGGAGTCTGACCCTCCCCCTGTAGGGTGATACAGACAGGAGGAGCTATAGGACATGAAGTCTGACCCTCCCCCTGTAGGCTGACACAGACAGGAGGAAGCTATGTGACATGGAGTCTGACCCTCCCCCTGTGGGGTGACACAGACAGGAGGAAGCTATGGGACATGGATTCTGACCCTCCCCCTGTAGGGTGACACAGACAGGTGGAAGCTATGGGACATGGAGTCTGACCCTATCCCTGTAGGGTGACACAGACAGGAGAAGCTATGGGACATGGAGTCTGACCCTCCCCCTGTAGGGTGACACAGACAGGAGGAAGCTATGGGACATGGAGTCTGACCCTATCCCTGTAGGGTGACACAGACAGGAGGAAGCTATGGGACATGGAGTCTGACCCTCCCCCTGTAGGGTGACACAGACAGGAGGGAGCTATGGGATATGGAGTCTGACCCTCCCCCTGTAGGCTGACACAGAAATGAATAAGCTATGGGACATGGAGTCTGACCCTCCCCCTGTAGGGTGACACAGACAGGAGGAAGCTATGGGACATGGAGTCTGACCCTCCCCCTGTAGGGTGACACAGACAGGAGGAAGCTAAGGGATATGGAGTCTGACCCTCCCCCTGTAGGGTGATACAGACAGGAGGAGCTATAGGACATGGAGTCTGACCCTCCCCTGCAGGGTGATACAGAGAGGAGGAGCTATAGGACATGGAGTCTGACCCTCCCCCTGAAGGGTGACAAAGAAAAGAGTGAGCAATGGGACATGGAGTCTTACCCTCCCCCTGTGGGGTGACAAAGACAAGAGTTAACAATGTGACATGGAGTCTGATCCTCCCCCTGTAGGGTGACACAGACAGGAGGAAGCTATGAGACATGGAGTCTGACCCTCCCCCTGTAGGGTGACATAGAGAGGAGGGAGTTATAGGACATGGAGTCTGACCCTCCCCCTGTAGGGTGACTCAGACAGGAGAAGCTATGGGACATGGAGTCTGACCCTCCCCCTGTAGGGTGACTGAGACAGGAGAAGCTATGAGACATGGAGTCTGACCCTCCCCCTGTAGGGTAACACCAACAGGAGGATCTATGGGACATGGAGTCTGACCCTCCCCCTTTCGGGTGACACAGACCTGAGGGAGCTATGGGACATGGAGTCTGACCCCCTCTGTAGAGTGACACAGACAGGAGAAAGCTATTGGACATTGAGTGTGGCCCTCCGCCTTTAGGGTGACACAGACAGGAGGGAGCTATCAGACATGGAGTCTGACCCTCCCCCTTTGGGGTGACAAAAAGAGGAGGGAGCTATGGGACATGGAGTCTAGTCCTCCCCCTGTAGGGTGACACAGACAGGAGAAGCTATGGGACATGGAGAATGACCCTCCCCCTGTAGGGTGACACAGACAGGAGAAGCTATGGGACAAGGAGTCTGACCCTCCCCCTGTAGGGTGACACAGACAGGAGGGAGCTATGGGACATGGAGTCTGACCCTCCCCCTGTAGGGTGACACAGACAGGAGGGAGCTATGGGACATGGAGTCTGACCCTCCCCCTGTAGGGTGACACAGACAGGAGAAGCTATGGGACAAGGAGTCTGACCCTCCCCCTGTAGGGTGACTCAGACAGGAGAAGCTATGAGACATGGAGAATGACCCTCCCCCTGTAGGGTGACACAGACAGGAGGAAGCTATGGGACAAGGAGTCTGACCCTCCCCCTGTAGGGTGACACAGACAGGAGGAAGCTATGAGTCATGGAGTCTGACCCTCCCCCTGTAGGGTGACATAGAGAGGAGGGAGTTATAGGACATGGAGTCTGACCCTCCCCCTGTAGGGTGACTCAGACAGGAGAAGCTATGGGACATGGAGTCTGACCCTCCCCCTGTAGGGTGACTGAGACAGGAGAAGCTATGAGACATGGAGTCTGACCCTCCCCCTGTAGTGTAACACCAACAGGAGGATCTATGGGACATGGAGTCTGACCCTCCCCCTTTAGGGTGACACAGACCTGAGGGAGCTATGGGACATTGAGTGTGGCCCTCCGCCTTTAGGGTGACACAGACAGGAGGAGCTATGAGACATGGAGTCTGACCCTCCCCCTGTAGGGTGACTCAGACAGGAGGGAGCTATGAGACATGGAGAATGACCCTCCCCCTGTAGAGTGACACAGACAGGAGGAAGCTATGGGACATGGAGTCTGACCCTCCCCCCGCAGGGTGACTCAGACAGGAGAAGCTATGGGACATGGAGTCTGACCGTCCCCCTGTAGGGTGACTCAGACAGGAGGAAGCTATGGGACAAGGAGTCTGACCCTCCCCCTGTAGGGTGACTCAGACAGGAGAAGCTATGAGACATGGAGAATGACCCTCCCCCTGTAGGGTGACACAGACAGGAGGAAGCTATGGGACATGGAGTCTGACCCTCCCCCCGCAGGGTGACTCAGACAGGAGAAGCTATGGGACAAGGAGTCTGACCCTCCCCCTGTAGGGTGACTCAGACAGGAGAAGCTATGGGACATGGAGTCTGACCCTCCCCCTGTAGGGTGACTGAGACAGGAGAAGCTATGAGACATGGAGTCTGACCCTCCCCCTGTAGGGTAACACCGACAGGAGGATCTATGGGACATGGAGTCTGACCCTCCCCCTTTAGGGTGACACAGACCTGAGGGAGCTATGGGACATGGAGTCTGACCCCCTCTGTAGGGTGACACAGACAGGAGAAAGCTATTGGACATGAAGTGTGGCCCTCCGCCTTTAGGGTAAAACAGACAGGAGGGAGCTATCAGACATGGAGTCTGACCCTCCCCCTGTGGGGTGACAAAAACAGGAGGGAGCTATGGGACATGGAGTCTTACCCGCCCCCTGTAGGGTGACAAAGACAGGAGAAAGCTATTGGACATGGAGTGTGGCCCTCCCCCTGTGGGGTGACACAAACAGGAAAGAGCTATAATGCATGGAGTCTGACCCTCCCCCTCTAGGGTGACAGAGACAGGAGGGAGCTATGGGACATGGAGTCTGACCCTCCCCCTGTAGGGTGACACAAACAGGAGGAGGTATGAGACATGGAGTCTGACCCTCCCCCTGTAGGGTGACACAGACAGGAGAAGCTATGGGACATGGAGTCTGACCCTCCCCCTGTAGGATGACAGAGACAGGGGGAGCTGTGGGACATGTAGTCTGACCCTCCCCCTGTAGGGTGACACAGACAGGAGAAGCTATGGGACATGGAGTCTGTAACGGAACCCATCACTGTTTTAAACTGTTTTATGATTATTATGGTTAAAATATGATCCTACTATATGTATGTGGGTTGATGTTCTACAGAATATATTGGCTCAGAATATTAACCAGACTTTTGCAGACCTAGGCTAATAGATAATCCTGTTACAGAGATTCAAGAGATAAGAAAGTTGTAAAGGATCCTTGCATTTTCCAAAGTGTTTTCATTCTCTGATAAGAACAAAGAATGATCTAATTAATGTCTGATTGTATCCAAGTTGCCAGGGAGGTGTGACTCACCTATTATCCTATATGTGTATTGTATGGGGGATATGTGCAATGTCTGTGTGTTATGTGTAAAAACATACTTTTACTAACTTTTGAACCCCTGGTCTGATTCATGCCATTTTTGTATATGTTGTTCCCCTGGGTGAGAGATATTGAATGGTGCGGGACTTAAAGGTGTACCCCCTGTATTTGGGGTACATCCAGAATGTGGTTAAAATTGTGTCTGTTTTAATTGTGTTACCTGTTATCTGAGGGGAGGAGACGTGGGGGTTGAACCATGCAGATAATTGGCTGTTGTGATAATTATGTGGGTGTAGCCCTTCAGAGGGCAACATTGCATAAAAGGAGATCCCCTGTTATTAAAATATAGTTCTTCTTGACCCTTCAAAACGTAGCCTCGTCTCGTTCTTTGGGGGGGATTTATGGTACCGTTACTCTGCCGCATTTTACAGCACTCCTGGATTATACAATGGGATATCGTGGAGGGGAATAAGCATTTCATTACTGCACAGCACCTTGCTTAAGAAAAGGACGTCTCCAACGGCTGGTACCCTCTCACTACCGGGGTAGCCGTTACAGAGTCTGACCCTCCCACTGTAGGGTGACAGAGACAGGAGAAGCTATGGAACATGGAGTCTGACCCTCCCCCTGTAGGATGACAGAGACAGGGGGAGCTGTGGGACATGTAGTCTGACCCTCCCACTGTAGGGTGACACAGACAGGAGAAGCTATGGAACATGGAGTCTGACCCTCCCCCTGTAGGATGACACAGACAGGAGGGAGCTATGGGACATGGAGTCTGACCCTCCCCCTGTAGGATGACAGAGACAGGGGGAGCTATGGGACATGTAGTCTGGCCCTGGTGGTACCCATGTTACTGAGGAGTAATAAGCAGAGTTGACAACTTGATGGACTGAAAGTCTTCTTTCAACCTTAATTACTATATAACGTTGCATCTCACATTTCAGAAGACGCCATATTGCTTCTGGAGCACCGACATAGCGAGCATCTAAATAATTAGAAAATTTGTCATGTAAATTTGTATTTTCCTTTTCGTTTGCTGCACTTTGCACAACCACAGTTGCTGCATCATATCCTTTGTATATATATTTATACACATATTTGATGGATTTGATAGAAGTGCAAGTTTCCACATTTATGTGTGCATTGTACTTAATGAGCAAATGTGGATTGTATGGAACCATATATCTATTATCGACCTTTTGCCCACGGATAATAGCTGTTTGTCCTTCTCTTCTTTTATACAAAGGGTATCCATCACAATTAACTTAAGTTTGCATCTGAAATTGTGTTGGGAACTCTTTTGTACATTTTTTATTTTCCATACATGGTGAATTTGGATTGCTTTCTCCACATGGACCATGTATCACTCTGTGAGTTACAATCTCAAAAAGTTTTGAATGTTTCTCTGGATGTGGCAGTTCAGCAGTAATTATTGAATCCACTCTGTCTGCCGTATTCAATTTATCTTTTTCTTACAGGATTAAAAGTATATGTGCATGTGGCAAGCCTCTTTTTTTAAAATCAATGGTATAAACAAAAGCCACACATTTTCCAAATAAGTGTGCTTTAGTTATATCATGAATTCATGAATTTAGTTTTATTTTGAATACTCTTGCCACCAAATCTGGTTGGTTAGAAATATTTTGTCCAAGCTGTAAATTTTCTTTGATCTCTGGCCATTGTGGCTTACATGTAAATGTAATGAATAAATCTGGTTTGCCAAATTTAGTGACTATAGCCATGGCATCATTGTATCTTTCTCGCATATTGCGAGGAGATTCTTGGAAAGAGGATGGCAAAATCATTGCTCATCCAGCAGGAATGTCTCTGTTTGCAGCAAATTCAGTGACATAATCCATCAATCCACAATATTGTTCTACTCGAAGCTTGTTTTGTTGAAATTTGCCAACATTCTGATTAATTGCTTCGACTTGTAGATAGGAATCAATAATCCATTGTTGGGGGAGTTTGCCCCCACATAAAATAGGATTAAAATTATCCCAAACAGCAGTTTGTGCCACTTTATATTCCAGCATGGAAATATTGTTTCTAACACGAACTTTACTATTTGGATAACTTTGCAACTGTAATTTTGGTTTCCATCCTGGCTCCCCATTTGGAAACAAAATGGGATATGTCATTGGATCCAAATTACTACTTAAAATATTTATGTTTATAAAAGGTTGTTCTTGATTGCGTGGATAATACCATGGCAACCTCATTTGCTGTTGGTAAATTATACCGTCTTTGATCAGTATGGCGATCTCTTTTGAGAACCATATTTACTCTTGGCATTGGCAATTGATGTCTTTGCGCATGTGCCTGCTGTTCTTTTTAAACCTCAGCTAATTTTTTGTATGCTTTACTGTATGATTTGTTGGCCATAATGTTATCAAGCTGTTCAAAGACTATGGGTAAGCATTGTTTATTTTCAGGAAGCATCATTCGTTTTTCAACAGCTTCCATTGTATCAAGGACATATAACTGCGCAAATTTCATTTGCTTTCCTGATTCTGGGTGTAAATGGGAAGTCCAGTGGTATATTTGTCCTTGGACTTTAAAACAGTAAGGACCATGTACTGGGACATTTTCTGCTAATGTTGCACCCATTGAAGCAAATTAAATTGCACTGTTATAAGACCGAATGTTTTTCTTAAAATTGGTGTAATTTGGAAATGTAGGATCACTCATGATACTTTCTAAATATTCTGGAAATGTGTGTCTTTGTGGAAGTCTTACCTTTCCTTTCTGACAGCAACTAATAAACTCTCCATCAGTTGGTCTTTCTTTCAGAAAATGATAGGCCCCACAAAACTGACAAACAACATTCTTTAATCCACAATATTGACAGTCTACTGGTAGTGCTGTACATAAAGGACAATCCTGAGCTTCCTAAAGATAGATATCAGTACAACTTTCTATATGTACATTGGTGTCATCTCTATCAACATTGGTGCCAGGAAGCAAAATAGGTTCATTAGAGAATGTTTTAGAGACATTTTTTTGTTTACTTTTTTCTTTTCTTTGAAGCTCCAGCAGACTCCTTTTGTGCTTTTTTAGCCATTTTTCTTTTATTTAGAAATCTCTGCCAATCTTCTTCTTCTAAACATTGTGGAGTCTCAGGGGTCTGTGCATCTCTCCATCTCTGCTTCTGCTCCCTTGCCATTCTTCTTTTATATTCTTTCTTATCTTCTTAGTTATCCGCCATTGCAATCTGTAATTGGAAAAAGAGGCGTAAGAATTTCATTTTTTTTATTATACATATTTTTTAACCTGTCATATATTTTTAAAAAATGTAGTGGTAATCTGTCTCTGTCTGTATCTGTCTCTGCGTGTGTGTGTGTCTTTGTGTCTCTCTGTGTGTCTGTGTCTCTGTGTGTCCGTGTTTCTGTGTGTGTCTCTCTGTATCTGTGTCTGTGTCTCTATGTGTGTCTGTCTCTCTGGGTGTGTCTGTCTCTCTGTGTGACTGTCTATCTGTGTGACTGTCTATCTGTGTGACTGTCTCTCTGTGTGACTGTCTCTCTCTGTCTCTCTCTCTCTCTGTCTTTCTGTCTCTCTCTCTCTCTCTGTCTCTCTCTCTCTCTCTGCCTCTCTCTCTCTCTCTCTCTCTCTCTGTCTCTCTCGTTATAGTGAATTATGAAGTAATTAATAAATGAATATCCATTAATCAAATAATCTGAAAGTGTCCTGACTGCAAAACCATAAACAGGTAATCATGTGTTCCTAAAGAAGGTCAAAGCAAAAGAGCTATTAGCAAACTATAGACTGACATGAAATTTTTTTGTAATATCTGTCTGAAATTAATTAATCAATAAATAATGTTTAGAAGTGTAATTATCATTCATGCAAACATAAATGTGTAAGCATATATGTATTTTTTTTATTATTGATTAATTATTAAAATTAATTACATAAATTAATGAATGACAACCTGTGAATAATGTTGATGAAAAAACACTTAGAGACTTATTAAATTGCAATTTAACGAATTGAATAGGGCTCTATATAACTACATAACATATTTTGGTTATGGAATTTTTTAGTTAGTTAACTTCTATCCAAAAGCAAGGTCTTCACTAAGTAAGAAGTTGTGTTAAAAAATAAGCTGGGTGCTTATATAGAGCTCTATTTAATTGGACAACTTGCAATTTAATAAGGCTGTTAATCCTTTTTTTATAAAGAATGTCGTCAATAATTATACCTGTAAATTAGATGTGATATCAACTGAAATACTGCAGACATCACTCTGGGTCTTCAGGGAGGTGCAGAGATGATGGATCTATAAAATGACATATAAAGAGTTTGTAATCTTTTTTTTTTTATTCATTTCTGAATCATTGAAAGTATCCTTTTTAATTGGCATTTATAGCAAACGTAAATCCTAATCATCAATATATGCCAAAGAAAATGCATTGTAAAATATAAAAAAGTGTCCTAATATAATAAATGTATTTAAATATGTAACTGCTTCTAAGGTCCTATCCGTTAGACAATGAGCAGTAACATAATGATTAATTAATTAATGAAAGAATACAAATCAATAAAAGAATGACTGCAAAATCTAAACAGGTAAACATGTTTTCGTAAAGAAGGGCAAACGGAAATAGCTATGAGCTATAAAGTATAGATTGGTGTGAAATCCTTTTTTTTTGGTATTACATGAATTAATCAATAAATCAAGATATGATGTTAAAGTGTAATTAGTTAAAACATCAATAGCTAAGTATATATGTATTCCTTTTTTTCCCCTTGTAATTATTGATTAATTTTTAAAATGAATGACTTAAATTAATTAAGCAATATCTGTCATCAATGGCTTAAAAAATATATTTAATGCTATATTTCTAAAGAATGTCATCACAAAATCATATACCTTTGAAGTTGATGTTATATCAGCTGAAATCCTGCAGAAGTCACTGTCTTGAAGCAGGTGCAGAAATGAAGAATCTATGAAATGATGTAAACAACATTTCTATTTTTTGTTGGAATAAATACATGAATAATTAATTTGCATACATACAAAACATAAACAGGTAATCATCAATACATTTCTAAGGGAATGCATTTTAATAGATAAAATATGGTCATAATTTAATAAAGTTATTTAAATATTGAATTGCTTCTCAGTTGCTGTCCCTGTTAGACAATGAGCATGAACATAATTATGAAGTAATTTTAAAATTCATATAGATTAATTAAAAAATTTAAAACTAATATCAATGCAAAACATAAACAGCTAATCCTGTTTTCCTAAAGAAGGGCAAAGCAAGAAACCTCTAAGCAAACTATAGATTGTGGTGATTTTTTTTTTTTTTTTATAGCAAAGAATGACTAAATCAAGTTATCATGTGTAATTGTTAATGGCTAAACATATATGTATTGATCTTTTTTTTTTTTTGATTACTGATTAATTAATAAGTACGTTAAATAATGAATGAATAAGTGTTGTGTATGTGAAAAAAAAAAACACTTAATCGTTGTTTTCGATACAATATTATAATGAAATCACATACCTGTTGTCTGTTGTATATGTTCTATAATGTGAAATCCTGCAGAGGCGACTCTGTGTTCAGGCAGGTGGAGATATGATAAATCTGTAAAATTATGTAAAAATCGTATTTAATTTTTTGTTTGAATGAATTTATGAATCATTGAAAGTATTTGTTGTCCTTGTCATATATGTATATAATAAATGAATTTAAATATTGAATTGCTTACAATGTCCTATGCATTGTCAAATAGACAATCTATATTTTTATAATTATTTGTGATGATTATTTAATTAATTAATTATTTAATGTTGATTAATTAATAAAATTGATCAATGAAAATCAAAAATTCTTACAGCCTTATTAAATTGCGATTCAGGCAATTTAATAGAGCTGTATAAAAGCCCAGAGCATATTTTAGAGAAGTGTTTTATTTACGGAAGACCTTGCTTTTGGATAGAAGTTCACTAACTGGCAACTTCTGTAATAAAAATATGCTCTGTGGTTATATAGAGCCCTATTGAATTTGCCGAATATCAATCTACTAAGGCTGTTAATCATTTTGTTGTAAAAAACAGCATCATTAAATGACATACCTGTAAAGATCAAATGCTGCAAACGTCACTCTGTGTAGTCAGGTGCACAGATGATCAAACTGTGAAATACAATGAAAAGCATTGTTAATGTTTGTATGATGTTAATTGGCATACATGCAAAATATAATCATGGTATATTAATAAGTAAATGCACTATAAAATGTAATAAAGTGATAGAAATATGTAAGCAGTTTGAGGATCCTATTCCTCTGAGACAATGAACAGCAACAGATAAATATTATTACACTGTAAAATCTACCTATTTTGTGAGGCATTTTAGCACATTTCATTTTATATTCTTAAAAATGAATGACTAATTAAGTAATTAATCATGAACATTAATAATTGAGCATCAACACACCAAAATAAGTGAATTAATAATAAAGTCTGACAACAGAAATATAACTGCAATGTAATAACTAAGCAGCAACACTGAAATGTAAGTGCAGTGCAAAATGTACATAAATTTTCAGGCATTTAAAAAAAAAAATGTTCTATGAATGATCAATGAAGTAATTAATGAACATTAATAGTTGAGCAGCAACCACGAAATGTAAGTCCAGTGTGAAATATACTTATTTTCTGATCAATTGTTTAGTAACTTTGATATTATGACTAATTAATTATTAATTAATGAATGAACATTACTAATTAATCAATGACTAAATATATTATAAAGAGTTAATCAATAATGTAATCATAAAGTAAAGGTAGTGAAAAATCAAATTTTGCTAGCATAATGATAAATAATTAATAATTAATAAATTAATGTCCATTAAATAATCATTAATCAATTAATAAACATATTTGAAACGGTTAATGTTTAATATATTGATAAAGTAAAGACATTGCAAAATGAAGTAATGTAATTTTTTTATTAATATTTTTTTAATTAATAATTAATTGATTAATTAATTAATATACTTTACCTATTTATAATAAATAGCCAGCAATCAATATCCTGAAGAGCTAAAAATCTCTTTGGATTTTCCGGCAGGAGAAAATGTCCTATCAGATTGTTATCACCTGAGGAGAAAGTGTCAGCTCTGTGGCAAGTGTGCCCTATATATAGGCTGCTTGCGCGAGACAGAACCGTTACTTAAGGAGGGAAAGCCGCCATTTCAGATGCGTAATTGTGAAGATTGTCGTAAAATGGCGTCGATATTGTATGTGTTACGCGCGTCGAGTGAATTTTGCGTCTTTTGTAACAGTGGTTTTTAGTACCTCGTACGTGCCTTGTCAAACTGCTACGTGTCTGGCGATCTTTTGCGCGCTTCAAGGCCGTGTAGCCTTGTTTTCATTTTTTTCGGCCACCATTTTTTCTCTTGCTTTGGCGATTTTCGAGTGGTTAAACTCGTGAAATTGGACCTAAAATTGTGTTGCACCTCACTCCCAGACGTCCTGGCAGCTCCCCCGTGCTATGTTTTTTTTTTTGTGTATTTATTGTTTTTTTTTTTTTTTTTTTGGTTTGAGTGTCTCAGCCGTTAAGTTCATCATGTGCTTGCGTGTTTGATCGGCTAAGTGCTGCGAGTTTTGTGTGATGGTGTGTGGCCCCGTAGGAGTAAGTGCTGAGTTAAAGTTTGTGTGGGGGAGTTTTGTATGGTGTTTTGAGAGTTAACGATTGTACGGGTTGTGTTGTTAGTGTTTTGAGGCGCCGTAGGACAAAGTGCTGCGAGTTAAGGATTATGCAGGGTTGTGTTGTTACAAAGTGATGCACCGTAAAGCCTCCACACTCCGCAAATGCGGCCCCTCGCTTCGCGAGGGACGCAGTTCTTGCGATCTCGCTTTGGAAAGAGGGCCCTGGTGATGCAGGACCCCTGTGATGAGTCCCTGGCATGATGTGGTGGGAATAGAGAGGGTTAGAGACTAAGAGCGACAAATAAGGAGGGACCTGTGTGGCTGTGGGAGCTGCCTCCCAGCGCATGGCAGCTCCTAAGTGGCTTGTGAGTGTTCAGAGTGGACATCCATAACCCCATTATGCAGCTTATTGAATCTGATTGGTTGGTGCTGCAGCTCACACACAGTGAATTTAGGCTCACCCAGGATGAGCGGCATTACAACGCTCTATATGATTAATAGCAGCAGTGCAGCATTGGGGAAGGAACATAAAGGGCACATTTAAAGTGATAGATGCATATTTTTCACAAAATCATATGAAAGAAGATATGCTGATATACAGATATAATTAAATGTTATTATTAATATAAACTTAAATAACAATAAAGTGATTGATAATTTTTTTTTTGGGGGGGGGGGGGGGTCGCTTACCCATTTGCCCCGATACACCAGCCAGATGAGATTTAATACAAATAAATGTAAAGTTATGCATCTGGGAAGGAAAAATAGCCATGCAATTTATAATCTTAATGGAGCAAATCTAGGGGTATCAGATATTGAAAGGGATTTGGGAGTACTAGTGGACAACCACCTAGGTAACAGTGCTCAAAGCCAAGCAGCAGCTGCAAAGGCAAATAAAATATTAGCATGTATTAGGAAGGGTATAGAAGCCAGGGAAGCAAATATAATTCTGCCACTATACAAATCTCTAGTACGCCCTCATTTGGAATATGGAGGACAGTTTTGGGCACAACTTCATAAAAAGGACATTTTAGAGCTGGAAAAGGTACAGAGAAGGGCAACAAAACTAATAAGGGGAATGGAGGGGCTAAGTTATGAGGAAAGACTAACCAAATTAAACTTATAATCTCTAGAAAAAAGGCCCCTAAGAGGAGATATGATTACCTTATATAAATACATCCAGGGTCAGTATAAAGATTTGTCGGAGGAGCTTTTTGTGCCAAGAGGTTTCCAACTGACAAGAGGACATCCTGAGATTAGAAGTAAAAAGATTTCACCTTAAAGAAAGAAAAGGGTTCTTCACAGTAAGGGTGGCTAATCTGTGGAATTCTCTACCAAAGGAGGTGGTGACAGCGGAATTGATAGATAACTTTAAAAAAAGGATTGGATATAAAATGGGCATTCAGGGCTATCCTGGATAATTAGAGAGGGCGTATTGATCCAAGGAGGAATCCAATCGTTGGTATCTGGGGTCAGGAAGGAATTGGAGACATTTGGCAAAGTTTACACAACAACGAAATCAGAGATGCTCAATCTGAGAACGGACAATATCTGAAGTAGGTTTGTCCGATAGTTCTGGTTAAATACTCAGAGAGTAACCTCTTTTGGCTCACTTGTGCCCTTCACCGGGAGAAATATCCTGTAGTAGATCAGTCTGGTCCCACTCCAGAAGAGTGATCCAGCCCCAAAATACCAGGCAATTCTACCCTGAACAGGAGAAACAGCAAACCCCAGACGCGTTTCGGCCTTTATGGGCCTCATCAGCGAGGTGCAGGGGAACTCCCTAAGGCACAGTGAGCAAGGGGTCCACGTCTGGTTCCCCCTATCACTATTAGGGTGAGAAAAAACCCTAAGGGTATAATTTGCATTCACAACAACAAAATTAGAGGTGCTCAATCTGAGAACGGACAATATCTGAAGTAGGGTTGTCCTATAGGTCTGGTCACCTACTCATACAGCAACCTCTTTTAGCTCACTTGGGCCCTTCATTTGGCAAAGTATCACTGGGTTTTTTCTGTTTTGCTTCCTCTGGATCAATTAATCATTTATCCGCATTTTGCTGATCAGAGAAGGTTTAAAAAGGTTGAACTTGAACAAGACATTGCTAAAAATTCCATCAGGCGGATTACAAATGAAAGTAAGTATCCAATATGCACAAATAAGACAATATCCATAACTTGATAGATTCTGGGGATAGAAATATAATCAAATAAGGAAAAGTATTAACCCTTTGCTAAGACATAACACATTAAACCATTTGTACTTGTCCTCTAGGTACATAAGTATCGCTCCCATATCAGGAGCATAGTCCGTGTGTCTCACCTAACCTGTGAATAGCCAAATAAAACAGTAATGTGACGAAGTGCCCTTTGCCACTTTGTCTTGGAGAGGACTGTTTGCCAGCCTCCTGCCCTGCGACTATGGCCCTGGTACATATTGCCCTTCAAACACAGTATTCGGCCATACCAGAGTGTATGTCACTCATTCTGGCCCTTTAAATACAGGGGGGTCATTCGGTACTTGCCCTGTGTGAACCATGATACCACAGATAGCTATGCCATGGAGCCCATTCATATAATGAAAGACTATGGGAAAGACTTTAGCTACATGGCAATTGAACTGTGTGAAGAGGATCTGAGCGCTATTCGGTAGTTTTATGCGCTCAGACCCCAGCTGTAACGGAACCCATCACTGTTTTACCGTTTTATGATTATTTAATTCTTGGTTAAAATATGATCACATTGCTGTACTGTAGATATGTTGTTTTATGTTCTACAGAATATATTGGCTCAGAATATCAAAGCTACTAGGCTAATAGATAATCCTGTTACAGATAAGAAAGTCGATTGTATAAACTGTTTTAATTCTCAGATAAGAACAAAGAAGGCTGATTTAATCATTGTCTGATTATATCAAGTTGCCTCAGGGAGGGGTGACCACACCTATTGTCCTATATGTGTATTGTGTGGGGGGATATGTGACATGTCTGTGTGTTATGTGAAAAACATACTTTTACTAACTTTTGAACCCCTGGTCTGATTCATGCCATTTTTTAATATGTTGTTCCCCTGGGTGAAAGCTATTGAACGGTGCTGGACTTAAAGGTGTACCCCCTGTTTTGGGGGTACATCCAGAATGTGGTTAAAATTGTGTCTGTTTTAATTGTGTTACCTGTTATCTGAGGGGAGGAGACGTGGGGGGTTGAACCATGTATCTAATTGGCTGTGATAATTATGTGGGTGTAGCCCTTCAGAGGGCACCATTGCATAAAAGAAGATCCCCTGTCATTAAAGTTCTAGTTCTACTTGACCCTTCAAAACGTAGTCTCATCTCGTTCTTAGAGGGGATCGCTATATCCTACTGGGGATTGCTATGCGCTGCATACTCCCTTGAGCTGTAACTACTGAACGCTTGTTCCTGATGTGTCCTCCTTGGAGGAGAGGTCTTCCCCACACGGTCCTGGATGCTGGAGATTCATACAGGGTGGAAGGAAGACGGCGCGGCTCCAGCTAAACTACGGCGGTTGTGGAGTCTGTGGTGGTTGAGGTGTCCGGTGCGGTGCTTGTAGGCCTCAGCGCAAACTAGGACGCGTCTATCAACGGAGGTACCCAGTCGGGGTGCCAGGAGATCCGTTACAAGTAACATAAAGCAATACAAAAAAAAACAAATCAGAAGATAATATCCAGATTAATTTTTTTACTAAAGAAAATTGCCGTTCCTCTAGTTTTCCTACTAAACATGGAAGATCCACCACTCACATAAGGAGCATCATTAAAAGGTGCTCTCTCCGTAGCCCGGTGGGTGCTCTCTCCCTAGCCCGGTGGGTGCCCTCTCCCTAGCCCGGTGGGTGCTCTCTCTCTAGCCCGGTGGGTGCTTTCTCCCTAGCCCGGTGGGTGCTTTCTCCCTAGCCCGGTGGGTGCTCTCTCCCTAGCCCGGTGGGTGCTCTCTCTCTAGCCCGGTGGGTGCTCTCTCCCGAGCCCGGTGGGTGCTCTCTCCCTAGCCCGGTGGGTGCTCTCTCTCTAGCCCGGTGGGTGCTTTCTCTCTAGCCCGGTGGGTGCTCTCTCCCGAGCCCGGTGGGTGCTCTCTCCCGAGCCCGGTGGGTGCTCTCTCCCGAGCCCGGTGGGTGCCCTCTCCCGAGCCCGGTGGGTGCTCTCTCCCTAGCCCGGTGGGTGCTCTCTCTCTAGCCCGGTGGGTGCTCTCTCTCTAGCCCGGTGGGTGCTCTCTCCCTAGCCCGGTAAGTGCTTTCTCCCTAGCCCGGTGGTTGCTTTCTCCCTAGCCCGGTGGGTGCTTTCTCCCTAGCCCGGTGGGTGCTTTCTCCCTAGCCCGGTGGGTCTCCTGGAGACATGTAATATCCGCTTTTTCAGCCTTGAACATCTTAAAAAAAAAAAAAAAACTAAAATCTTTTATCAACCTCAATGACTATGTCACTATGGAGCCTGACCCTTCCCCACAGCGTGACACAGACAGGAGGCGCTACAGGATATATAGACAGACATCTTTCTCATAAATATTTATTTATTTCATTTGATTTGATTTTAAACAATAATCTGGAATGTTACTGTCCGGCTTCTGAAAGAGAATTTTTTGAGAATAAAGTAAAACTCAGGTCAGGAGGTGAACATGGAGAGGTCAGGAGGTGAACATGGAGAGGTCAGGAGGTGAACATGGAGAGGTCAGGAGATGAACGTGGAGAGGTCAGGAGATGAACTTGGAGAGGTCAGGAGATGAACTTGGAGAGGTCAGGAGATGAACGTGGTGAGGTCAGGAGATGAACGTGGTGAGGTCAGGAGATGAACGTGGTGAGGTCAGGAGATGAACGTGGTGAGGTCAGGAGATGAACATGGAAAGGTCAGGAGGTGAATATGGAGAGGTCAGGAGGTGAACATGGAGAGGTCAGGAGGTGAACATGGAGAGGTCAGGAGATGAATGCCGGGAGTACAGTGGGTCATAGAATGGTGGGTCCGGGTGGCAGCTTTTCCATAGCGCCCTCACCCCAACGGATGTGCCATATAATGAGGTCATCATTTAATTGGGCCGGAGGTAGGTTTAGTTTGAGCAGTTACAAGAAGGCCCTACAGCTGCCCCAGACTCACACAGCGACAGCAGGCTGGTTTGGGGTTACAGTCGGAGTTACAGCAGGGTCTCAGAGAGGGGTCCTTGCCCTTGTTTATTTCACTCTCTGCGTATTTCATGCTTCCTTCAAACCGATTCCGTTCCTCTAAAATGTCACTGAGCACAGGGACCAGGTCCTTGGGGATTCCCCACTTTAACAAGTCATAGTTCTCTGCAGGATCTGTGTCCAAGTCAAACAGCAGAGGAGGATCATGAGCCGTTAGACGCGCAGTCACGTGACAGTCTGGGTCTGGGGTGGTCTCACTGTGGAAGGCTCCTGTGAGAATGATAGTACAAGGTTATAGGCTACACCCCCTAATATACCCCCCCCCCGCAGAGCTGTATACACTCACCCTGTGTGTAGAAGTGCGCCTTATATCTCCCAAGTCTCAGGGCGAAGATCCCGCGTGCAGGGTCAATAGAGGGTGGGTAATAATGCACAGTGTTTCGGGGGCTCTGGTGGACAAAAACTTGTTATTTACAGGAATTAGACCACTGTCCTCACCAGGAATATACAATTACCAGAGACCTAGCACTACCTGACCTGGGACCGACCAACTGACCTGGCATGAGACCTATCAACTGACCTGGGACCGACCACTTATTGTCCTGGGACCGATCAACTGACCTAACCCAGAACCTGACACTTAGCTGTCCTGAGATGTACTAACTGACCATACCAAAGACCTACCACATACTGACCCAGGACCTTTCACTGAATAGATCTGTAATTTACCACACACACTGACCCAAGACCTATAACGGACTAGACCGGAGACATACTGACCCAGGAGCAACCAATTGAACTGAACCAGGACCTAACCATACCACTGACTTGGAACATAAACTAACCTGACCACAACCTACCACACATCTAACCTGGGACCTTCCATTGATCTGACCCAGTACATGCCGTTTCTAGGACCTACCAACTGTTCTTGGCCAGGACCTGTCACTTACCCTCTCCTGCCAAAGATTTGTCCCTGGACATAACAACTAACCTAACCATGTTCTGATCCGGATCTGCCCCTTCTGTGACCAACCAATTACGCTGACCAGGAAGTTAACACTAACCTGGGATCTTTCACTTCCTCTAGAATCAAGAGCTGACCCGAATACTAACCTTGACATAAGATCTGTAACTGAGCCCAATAACCCACAATATGATGTCATATTGTATTATATATGGCCCCATAAGTGTCCCAACTAATACTACCTGTGCCCTGCCCCTAGCCCCATGCTCTCGCACAGTCACACTCACTGTACATTACGCGTTTCATCTGGCAGAGGATATCACAGGGAGATTATCGACTGTCTGATAGTAAGCGACTCATGTAAGAGTATAAAAGGTCACATAACCACACAACCCCATCCTCCCTTCCAGTGTACCCACACCTCCACTAAATACTGCACGCCACCACCCCCCCACTATACTGTATCTTTATCACCTCACTAGTGTACTCCAAACCTCCACTCTCCCCTTTAGTGTACACCACACCTCCACCATCTTGTCCACACACCTCCAACCATCTTTTCCAGTGCCTTCCCCAATGTATCCTAAACATCCACCATCCCCTTTAATGTAACCCATACCTCCAACCCTGCCCTCCAGTCTACCCCAAACCTCCCACTCTACCTTTCAGTGTACCCCACACCTTGCCCACCTCCACCAGTGTATTCCACTTCTCCACCACCTTCCAGTATATCACACAACTTCACTCTCCTTCACAGTGTGCCTCAAACCTCATGGAAGATTTAGGAGTTTTGTCCATTAATACTATTTTGCTCATTTCTGTTTCTTTGTTCCTATAAATATCACATATTAATGTCTATTTTACAGTATAAGACGTGACATGATAAGTGTAATCACAACCACTTGAGCTACCCAAAGACTCCATAACCCATTTAGGATTAACTAAGCTTATTGAATTCCCCACTTAGAAGGATATTCACATTCTACCATGCCACCCGGGTATGACAGCCCATTGTCTAAATACCATGCCACCCGGGTATGACAGCCCATTGTCCAAATACCATGCCACCCGGGTATGACAGCCCACTGTCCAAATACCATGCCACTTGAAGGTGTACCCCCTGGACTTAAAGGTGTACCCCCTGTTTTGGGGGTACATCCAGAATGTGGTTAAAATTGTGTCTGTTTTAATTGTGTTACCTGTTATCTGAGGGGAGGAGACGTGGGGGGTTGAACCATGTATCTAATTGGCTGTGATAATTATGTGGGTGTAGCCCTTCAGAGGGCACCATTGCATAAAAGAAGATCCCCTGTCATTAAAGTTCTAGTTCTACTTGACCCTTCAAAACGTAGTCTCATCTCGTTCTTAGAGGGGATCGCTATATCCTACTGGGGATTGCTATGCGCTGCATACTCCCTTGAGCTGTAACTACTGAACGCTTGTTCCTGATGTGTCCTCCTTGGAGGAGAGGTCTTCCCCACACGGTCCTGGATGCTGGAGATTCATACAGGGTGGAAGGAAGACGGCGCGGCTCCAGCTAAACTACGGCGGTTGTGGAGTCTGTGGTGGTTGAGGTGTCCGGTGCGGTGCTTGTAGGCCTCAGCGCAAACTAGGACGCGTCTATCAACGGAGGTACCCAGTCGGGGTGCCAGGAGATCCGTTACAAGTAACATAAAGCAATACAAAAAAAACCAAATCAGAAGATAATATCCAGCACGAGGAGAGGGCGGGAAGAAGAAGAGAGAGGGGAGGCCCACCAAGAGGTCCAATCATCTAAGGTGCCACATTTAAGATATGGCAATTCCCAAGTATCCCACATCCATTATTGAGAGACATATTTTCCCATAGGGACCGTTTATCTCTGATCTGCGGACCCAGCCCAGGATTACAAATGCCACGTTCCAGGAGATAAATATTATCCAGCTTCTCTCTACGTTCCCACCAAGTTGGACTTTCAGTGTTTTTCTACAATCTTTTTGCTACCATAAGAAAGACCAAACCATTCCTTTAACTGGCGCCGAGACATTTTCCGGAAGAAAATGTAATAATACTATTTCTGGTAAAGGTTTTATCAAAATGTTACATATCTTAGATAAACGTTTAAAACTTTCAAGCCAGAAGTTCTGTATGAGAGGTCACCTCCACCACATGCGTGGGCCGATCTGCCCACAACCTCTCCGCAATATTTGTGTTCTTCTGATTTATTTATCTGCCACAGTTTCAGTGGCGGTATAGACCATCTATTGAGGATTTAAACTGGATTTCCCTGTATGTAACATTCGTAATGTATCTCGCTGTTAGCGAAAAGGCTACGTGCCATTTGTCATCCGGCCATAAGGAATCTAATTCATTTTCCCATAACCTCCAGGTGAAAGGTTTCTCAATTTGGTATGGTTTCTTAATAATCTTATAACACTGGGCGAGAGATGAGATTTATCCTCTGATAATATTAGGACCTCAAAATCAGTCAAGTTCCTTAACTCCTAGATATAAAATGGAGATGAGATGATATGATATTAATAACTTTTGTAATTTAATAGAGTCCACCAGGTAACTTTTGGGTATTAAAAAGGTATTTGATAATTCTTGAAACTTCATTAGCCTCTTATCACCATATATATATTTTAAATGATGGTAACCCTTTCCTACTAGTGGCTTAAGCAGCCTTGAGTCAAATTTGGCCAATGAGGCCAAAGGAGTAATAGGGCTAGGTAGGGGCACGAGGGAGAAAAGAGCATTCATTTTGCCCCACCACTTGTGATTTTTTTGCTATAGAACATACCCCCAGTTTTTTCCCCTTCTAGTTGGAAGAGTAATAGAGTTAAGTCCCCAGATTCCAGTCCAAAATTCTCAATTTGAGTCCAATTAAATAAATCAGATGGCTGCATCCATAATACTAGAGGAGACATCTGCTTAGCTTGTGGTAGTTTTTAATCATCGGTATGCAGCGCCTACCCGATTATCCTAATTCGTTTGTAATTATGAATATATTTATCTATTAAAAATTGAAATATATTGATAATATACACTGGGAACCATATCGGGAAGCTATGCATCAAATATGTTATTTTGGCAAGATACACATCTTTACCGCCGCTATTCGCCCAGATTATTTTTTATTTTTATATATAGTTCTTCAAAATTCTGCACAATCACTTGTTTAAGATTGGCATATATATCAATACCCAAATGTTTGCTCTTATGCTGCCATTTATATTGAACATTTTCTTTCAGACTATCTATTTCTGATAAGGATAAATTAGTAGGCAAGGTTTCAGATTTCAAAATATTTATTTTATAATTAGATATTTTACTAAATTCCTTGATCAATTTATGGAGAGACCCCAAGGAACGGATTGGATTCTCCACTGATATCACCATGTCATCTGCGAATAAAGATGTTTTACGTATACTTGATCCTATCCTAATTCCCTTAATTTCTGAACGGTTCAATCAGTAGAGAAAATAAGCATGGGGAGAGCGGACAACCTTGGCGGGTTCCAAATTTCTCTGAAACAAATCCTAGGCCCCTGACAGAGGCGGATGGAGATCCATAGAGTGCTCCAATGGCTTGGGAGCCAAAGTCTTCAAAGCCAAATTTCTCCAGTGTTAACTCCATGTATCTCCATCCGACCCTTTCAAAGGCCTTTTCTGCATCCAGTGAGATGAATACTGCCGGGGTATTATTCTTTTGAGAAAGGCAATCATATTTAAGAGGTTTCTAATATTTGAAGTTCCCTGACTCTCTACTAATAAAGCCAGTTTGGTCTTTTTCAATTGGCGAGTGAATTATTTTATTCAATCTCTGAGCTAATATTTTCAAATAGATTTTTATATCATTATTCAGGAGTGAGAATGGACCAAAGTTCTTGCAATTCAGAATCTAGCTTTGGTACATTAACTATAACAGCTGCTAACATTTCGCTAGGAGCTCTCCCTGAATTCTTAATCCCGTTAAACGTTTTCACAAATTCACTCACTATTTCTCTATGTAACAATTTATATATACTGATTGTTGAATCCATCAGGTCTGGGAGATGAATCAATCCCCAAATTTCCTATTACACTCTCTACGTCATCTTCATTAATTTCCCTATTTAAATCGGTTTAGATCTATTGTGGACAACTTGGGCAGATTAATTTTAGCCAATTTCTGATGTTTTTATCCTCAACCTCCCTATCTTGCTTCTTCATTTCTAAATTATATAATGCAGAGTAATAATCTTTAAAAATGTGTACAATTTCCTCTGGATTTTAGATGATGTTAACACCATGTGCAATTTTGTCCAGGCGCCTATATGTGTTTCGTGACTTTATTTTATGTGCTAGATCTTTTCCCGCTTTATTTCCCCAAAAATATGATCTCTGTAGGAATTTTAATCTTGCTTCGTCAGACTTTTTTTGCTCAATGTTTTTTAATACAGTATATCCAGTTTCCATGGGGAATAATTCTTACGTGTAAATCACCTTTCCAAGTGATTGAGACCATACCGTGGTCCGCTCTAAGCGTTGGCTTAATGTCTGCAGTATCGAGATACGTAAACTTAATTCATTGGAAATAATATATTCCATCCTGGCATATGGTGCATGTCTGTGCGAATAATGTGTGGAATCCCTCTCTCCTGAATGTAAGGACCTCCATGTATCCAAGAGATTATAACTGCAACGGAAATCATAGAGCGGTTTAGCTTCTCGTACAACGGCCCGATCGCTACTCGAATCCTTAGGAAGTTTCCAGCCTGACCATAGTGGAAATCTACCCTCACTTTCTGTTTCAAGCTTCTTTAAGATTAATTTTTTTACTAAAGAAAATTGCCGTTCCTCTAGTTTTCCTACTAAACATGGAAGATCCACCACTCACATAAGGAGCATCATTAAAAGGTGCTCTCTCCGTAGCCTGGTGGGTGCTCTCTCCCTAGCCCGGTGGGTGCCCTCTCCCTAGCCCGGTGGGTGCTCTCTCTCTAGCCCGGTGGGTGCTTTCTCCCTAGCCCGGTGGGTGCTCTCTCCCTAGCCCGGTGGGTGCTCTCTCTCTAGCCCGGTGGGTGCTCTCTCCCGAGCCCGGTGGGTGCTCTCTCCCTAGCCCGGTGGGTGCTCTCTCTCTAGCCCGGTGGGTGCTTTCTCTCTAGCCCGGTGGTTGCTCTCTCCCGAGCCCGGTGGGTGCTCTCTCCCGAGCCCGGTGGGTGCTCTCTCCCGAGCCCGGTGGGTGCCCTCTCCCGAGCCCGGTGGGTGCTCTCTCCCTAGCCCGGTGGGTGCTCTCTCCCTAGCCCGGTGGGTGCTCTCTCTCTAGCCCGGTGGGTGCTCTCTCCCTAGCCCGGTGGGTGCTTTCTCCCTAGCCCGGTGGTTGCTTTCTCCCTAGCCCGGTGGGTGCTTTCTCCCTAGCCCGGTGGGTGCTTTCTCCCTAGCCCGGTGGGTGCTTTCTCCCTAGCCCGGTGGGTGCTTTCTCCCTAGCCCGGTGGGTCTCCTGGAGACATGTAATATCCGCTTTTTCAGCCTTGAACATCTTAAAAAAAAAAAAAAAACTAAAATCTTTTATCAACCTCAATGACTATGTCACTATGGAGCCTGACCCTTCCCCACAGCGTGACACAGACAGGAGGCGCTACAGGATATATAGACAGACATCTTTCTCATAAATATTTATTTATTTCATTTGATTTGATTTTAAACAATAATCTGGAATGTTACTGTCCGGCTTCTGAAAGAGAATTTTTTGAGAATAAAGTAAAACTCAGGTCAGGAGGTGAACATGGAGAGGTCAGGAGGTGAACATGGAGAGGTCAGGAGATGAACGTGGAGAGGTCAGGAGATGAACGTGGAGAGGTCAGGAGATGAACGTGGAGAGGTCAGGAGATGAACTTGGAGAGGTCAGGAGATGAACGTGGTGAGGTCAGGAGATGAACGTGGTGAGGTCAGGAGATGAACGTGGTGAGGTCAGGAGATGAACGTGGTGAGGTCAGGAGATGAACGTGGTGAGGTCAGGAGATGAACATGGAAAGGTCAGGAGGTGAATATGGAGAGGTCAGGAGGTGAACATGGAGAGGTCAGGAGGTGAACATGGAGAGGTCAGGAGATGAATGCCGGGAGTACAGTGGGTCATAGAATGGTGGGTCCGGGTGGCAGCTTTTCCATAGCGCCCTCACCCCAACGGATGTGCCACATAATGAGGTCGTCATTTAATTGGGCCGGAGGTAGGTTTAGTTTGAGCAGTTACAAGAAGGCCCTACAGCTGCCCCAGACTCACACAGCGACAGCAGGCTGGTTTGGGGTTACAGTCGGAGTTACAGCAGGGTCTCAGAGAGGGGTCCTTGCCCTTGTTTATTTCACTCTCTGCGTATTTCATGCTTCCTTCAAACCGATTCCGTTCCTCTAAAATGTCACTGAGCACAGGGACCAGGTCCTTGGGGATTCCCCACTTTAACAAGTCATAGTTCTCTGCAGGATCTGTGTCCAAGTCAAACAGCAGAGGAGGATCATGAGCCGTTAGACGCGCAGTCACGTGACAGTCTGGGTCTGGGGTGGTCTCACTGTGGAAGGCTCCTGTGAGAATGATAGTACAAGGTTATAGGCTACACCCCCTAATATACCCCCCCCCCCCCGCAGAGCTGTATACACTCACCCTGTGTGTAGAAGTGCGCCTTATATCTCCCAAGTCTCAGGGCGAAGATCCCGCGTGCAGGGTCAATAGAGGGTGGGTAATAATGCACAGTGTTTCGGGGGCTCTGGTGGACAAAAACTTGTTATTTACAGGAATTAGACCACTGTCCTCACCAGGAATATACAATTACCAGAGACCTAGCACTACCTGACCTGGGACCGACCAACTGACCTGGCATGAGACCTATCAACTGACCTGGGACCGACCACTTATTGTCCTGGGACCGATCAACTGACCTAACCCAGAACCTGACACTTAGCTGTCCTGAGATGTACTAACTGACCATACCAAAGACCTACCACATACTGACCCAGGACCTTTCACTGAATAGATCTGTAATTTACCACACACACTGACCCAAGACCTATAACGGACTAGACCGGAGACATACTGACCCAGGAGCAACCAATTGAACTGAACCAGGACCTAACCATACCACTGACTTGGAACATAAACTAACCTGACCACAACCTACCACAGATCTAACCTGGGACCTTCCATTGATCTGACCCAGTACATGCCGTTTCTAGGACCTACCAACTGTTCTTGGCCAGGACCTGTCACTTACCCTCTCCTGCCACAGATTTGTCCCTGGACATAACAACTAACCTAACCATGTTCTGATCCGGATCTGCCCCTTCTGTGACCAACCAATTACGCTGACCAGGAAGTTAACACTAACCTTGGATCTTTCACTTCCTCTAGAATCAAGAGCTGACCCGAATACTAACCTTGACATAAGATCTGTAACTGAGCCCAATAACCCACAATATGATGTAATATTGTATTATATATGGCCCCATAAGTGTCCCAACTAATACTACCTGTGCCCTGCCCCTAGCCCCATGCTCTCGCACAGTCACAGTCACTGTACATTACGCGTTTCATCTGGCGGAGGATATCACAGGGAGATTATCGACTGATAGTAAGCGACTCATGTAAGAGTATAAAAGGTCACATAACCACACAACCCCATCCTCCCTTCCAGTGTACCCACACCTCCACTAAATACTGCACGCCACCACCCCCCCCACTATACTGTATCTTTATCACCTCACTAGTGTACTCCAAACCTCCACTCTCCCCTTTAGTGTACACCACACCTCCACCATCTTGTCCACACACCTCCAACCATCTTTTCCAGTGCCTTCCCCAATGTATCCTAAACATCCACCATCCCCTTTAATGTAACCCATACCTCCAACCCTGCCCTCCAGTCTACCCCAAACCTCCCACTCTACCTTTCAGTGTACCCCACACCTTGCCCACCTCCACCAGTGTATTCCACTTCTCCACCACCTTCCAGTATATCACACAACTTCACTCTCCTTCACAGTGTGCCTCAAACCTCATGGAAGATTTAGGAGTTTTGTCCATTAATACTATTTTGCTCATTTCTGTTTCTTTGTTCCTATAAATATCACATATTAATGTCTATTTTACAGTATAAGACGTGACATGATAGGTGTAATCACAACCACTTGAGCTACCCAAAGACTCCATAACCCATTTAGGATTAACTAAGCTTATTGAATTCCCCACTTAGAAGGATATTCACATTCTACCATGCCACCCGGGTATGACAGCCCATTGTCTAAATACCATGCCACCCGGGTATGACAGCCCATTGTCCAAATACCATGCCACCCGGGTATGACAGCCCATTGTCCAAATACCATGCTGCCTGGGTATGACAGCCCATTGTCTAAATACCATGCCACCAGGGTATGACAGCCCATTGTCCAAATACCATGCCACCTGGGTATGACAGCCCATTGTCCAAATACCATGCCACCTGGGTATGACAGCCCATTGTCCAAATACCATGCCACCCGGGTATGACAGCCCATTGTCTAAAAACCATGCCACCCGGGTATGACAGCCCATTGTCCAAATACCATGCTGCCTGGGTATGACAGCCCATTGTCTAAATACCATGCCACCAGGGTATGACAGCCCATTGTCCAAATACCATGCCACCTGGGTATGACAGCCCATTGTCCAAATACCATGCCACCTGGGTATGACAGCCCATTGTCCAAATACCATGCCACCCGGGTATGACAGCCCATTGTCTAAATACCATGCCACCCGGGTATGACAGCCCATTGTCTAAATACCATGCCACCCGGGTATGACAGCCCATTGTCCAAATACCATGCCACCCGGGTATGACAGCCCATTGTCCAAATACCATGCCACCTGGGTATGACAGCCCATTGTCCAAATACCATGCCACCCGGGTATGACAGCCCATTGTCCAAATACCATGCCACCTGGGTATGACAGCCCATTGACCAAATACCATGCCACCAGGGTATGACAGCCCATTGTCCAAATACCATGCCATCCGGGTATGACAGCCCATTGACCAAATACCATGCCACCCGGGTATGACAGCCCATTGTCCAAATACCATGCCACCCGGGTATGACAGCCCATTGTCCAAATACCATGTCACCCGGGTATGACAGCCCATTGTCCAAATACCATGCCACCAGGGTATGACAGCCCATTGTCCAAATACCATGCCACCCGGGTATGACAGCTTATTGTCTAAATACCATGCCACCTGAGTATGACAGCCCATTGTCCAAATACCATGCCACCAGGTATGACAGCCCATTGTCTAAATACCATGCTGCCCGGGTATGGCAGCCCATTGTCTAAATACCATGCCACCAGGTATGACAGCCCATTGTCCAAATACCATGCCACCAGGTATGACAGCCCATTGTCTAAATACCATGCTGCCCGGGTATGGCAGCCCATTGTCCAAATACCATGCCACCAGGGTATGACAGCCCATTGTCCAAATACCATGCCACCCAGGTATGACAGCCCATATTCCAAATACCATGCCACCCGGGTATGACAGCCGATTGTCCATATTACAAGCCCACCATCTCAATTCAAATTAGCAATGATGGCCGCCCTCTGATTAATACTGTAACAAAATAAGGACATGAACAGCTTTACTTTTTAATCAAAAAGCAACATGTGGGTGACGGCTTCCAAGCAACTCCTAGCTCCTAGTCCCTGGTATTATATAGCACCCCACTCACCCCTACTTGGGCATTCGCTGCCTTCACCTGTAGTTCCCATTCCCCCTCAATACATAGCCTCTGTTTCCTGTTGCTGCCACCCCTGACCGGTCATCTCTGATGCTCTTCTATGCTGCCCAGCTTATTTACTTTAAGGGCATCTGTATACATCACATGTCAACAAGTGTATTCAACGACACTTCACGATCCATAATATCTTCAAAGATTAGGACCTACATTATGTGGTAAACAAAGGGTTGGATACCCAAACACTGACAGACACTATCTACACTCCTGAGATAGAGGATAACATGGTGCCTTGAGAAATATGGCGCTATCTACTGACTTTGACCGGGAAAGGGGTGGTTTTGATCTTCTTCGGCTTGTATGACTATTATATATGATGCCGGTCACCAGGTCAATGTCCAGAGCGCACAGTCACGACAAGTGAAGCGCAAGTTCAGCCATATCTTATAGCAGTGATACAATGATAAGCTCTGGGAGGATTCAGCAATAAGAAGGTCCCACACTCGACCATAAATATGAGGATAAGGAGCCAATACATAGGAGGGACTAGAGTCACAGGAAGAGGGCAAATAGAAAAGGAGCTGGAAAAACAGGATCACCTGGGAAGGTGCTATAGATGAAGGTGGAATTATAGACGTAGAGATGGATACACAGGAGGAGGAGCTGTAGGTGCGGAGAAAATGCAGATAGGTTGGACATTGGGCAAGTTCCCATTATTCCCTCGCTGCACTATTAGATCTACTCACCTTACCACCATTTAGAAGTAGATCACTAAGGTCATAGCCATCTAGAGTGACATTTGGGGAAGGAGCTCCCGCCAAAGATGCCAGTGTAGGTAGAATATCCAAGGTGCTGGCCAGCTCCGAGGTCACTCCTAGGGAACATGGTTGGTTCAAAAAGGTTGGCTGAAGTTAATGATAAAGCTGCATTGGCAAGGACTTTATGGCTTTGGGGGCACTGAGAGCTGGAATCAGAGGCTACATTGAGCATAGAGAAGCTCACAGTGTTTGAGCCACTTCATATTTACGTACCTGGCTTGATTTTCCCTGCCCAGTAGGCTATCGCCGGCTCTCTCAGACCACCTTCATATGTTGTACTTTTGCCACATTTCAGGAGCCCAGAGCTGCCCCCACGTTCCTTGCGCATGGTCTCTGGTCTGAAAGAGAAAATATACCACAGGCAAACTCACATCGAGTGACAGACACCTCATCGGCAATCATAATGAGGTAAACTATAACCTGGTATCTAAACCCACCACTGAAGATCCAAACATGGAAACAGGCTTAATCATCGATGAACCTAACAAGAATGCCAACATCTAGACATAACTCACCACTGAGGAAGCAAACGTGCAACTAGAACTCACCAGTGAGGAACCAAATATCCAGGTAGACCACGACCACTGGGCATCTCACTTTCTATACTGAGGAACCAAGTATCCAAATGGACTTTGGTGATGGCTACATCAAAACAGACTTCCCACCACTAAGGTTCCAGCAGTTTCCCAGACAGAGATTCCGAACATCCAAATCTGACACGGAGATTCCCAACACTCCCCCACTATTGAGAAACCAAACAGAACCCACCACTAGTGATATAAAAATCCAAATATTCCAACCACTAAGATTCCTATCTTCCAGACACAAGCCACCCCTGAGGATCCTAATATCTAAACAGACCCCCACAATTATCAGAGCATCCATAAGCGCCCTCTTCATGTTGACCCTCTCACCCATGCAGACTCACCCATTGTCAGAAGTGAAGATTACAAGGGTGTTCTGCTCAATTCCAATGTCCCACACAGTCTTTAACAACTCCCCCACGGCTCCATCAAACTCCAGGAGAGCATCTCCATACTTACCCCGCAGAGACTGGCCCGTGTAATGGGCACTTGCAAACTGCGGGTAATGAGTGTGCTTTAAAGAGAGAACATATATGGGAGTTACGGGCAGTTATATATAACAGTAGGGTTAGATATAGTGAGCAGTTATATGAAGGTGATGAAGAACAGGACAGGACCTTGTGGAGAGTATAGGGAGGGTTTTAGGGAGGGCTTACATGTGAGGCATGGGAGGGGCTTACATGTGAGGCATGGGAGGGGCTTACATGTGAGGCATGGGAGGGGCTTACATGTGAGGGGCTTACATGTGAGGCATGGAAGGGGCTTACATGTGAGGCATGGAAGGGGCTTACATGTGAGGGGCTTACATGTGAGGCATGGAAGGGGCTTACATGTGAGGGGCTTACATGTGAGGCATGGAAGGGGCTTACATGTGAGGCATGGGAGGGGCTTACATGTGATGCATGGGAGGGGCTTACATGTGATGCATGGGAGGGGCTTACATGTGAGGGGCTTACATGTGAGGCATGGGAGAGGCTTACATGTGAGGGGCTTACATGTGAGGGGCTTACATGTGAGGCATGGGAGGGGCTTACATGTGAGGCATGGGAGGGGCTTACATGTGAGGTGCTTACATGTGAGGCATGGGAGGGGCTTACATGTGAGGCATGGGAGGGGCTTACATGTGAGGGGCTTACATGTGAGGGGCTTACATGTGAGGCATGGGAGGGGCTTACATGTGAGGGGCTTACATGTGAGGCATGGGAGGGGCTTACATGTGAGGCATGGGAGGGGCTTACATGTGAGGCATGGGAGGGGCTTACATGTGAGGCATGGGAGGGGCTTACATGTGAGGCATGGGAGGGGCTTACATGTGAGGCATGGGAGGGGCTTACATGTGAGGCATGGAAGGGGCTTACATGTGAGGCATGGGAGGGGCTTACATGTGAGGCATGGGTAGGGTTACATGTGAGGCATGGGTAGGGTTACATGTGGGGCATGGGAGGGGCTTACATGTGAGGCATGGGAGGGGCTTACATGTGAGGCATGGGAGGGGCTTACATGTGAGGCATGGGAGGGGCTTACATGTGAGGCATGGGAGGGGCTTACATGTGAGGCATGGGAGGGGCTTACATGTGAGGCATGGGAGGGGCTTACATGTGAGGCATGGGAGGGGCTTACACGTGAGGCATGGGAGGGGCTTACACGTGAGGCATGGAAGGGGCTTACATGTGAGGCATGGAAGGGGCTTACATGTGAGGCATGGGAGGGGCTTACATGTGAGGCATGGGTAGGGTTACATGTGAGGCATGGGTAGGGTTACATGTGGGGCATGGGAGGGGCTTACATGTGAGGAATGGGTAGGGTTACATGTGATGGGAGAGGCTTACATGTGAGGCATGGTTAGGGTTACATGTGGGGCATGGGTAGGGTTACATGTGATGGGAGGGGCTTACATGTGATGGGAGGGGCTTACATGTGATGGGAGGGGCTTACATGTGAGGCATAATACAGGAAGAATGGCTTGTTATCCTGCACAGACTGGCGGATGAAGGATTTGCTAAATTCCTGGTACAGAGGGACCAGGTTGGTGAAATTTGCCGGCTGCTGCACGATCTTCTCATTCAGGAACACAGGGAGCAGAGCCTCGCCCAGGTCACATGTCCCCACGCAGCGCGTGTCAGGAGGGAAACAGGTTAGGTTCCCACAGGGCCCCTGCAGAGACACGTAGAGAGGATTATAGCAATAAATATCTCCAAGGAGCCACATGGAAATTAACATATAGCCACTCACATGCTACTTATAATAGAGGTGGCAAGAAAGTATCGAACAGGGCAACTCACACCCGGCTTATAGGGCCTCGAGAAGACGCATGGAAGGTATCACCTAGAGCAACTCACACCCTGCTTATAGGGCCTCGAGAAGACACATGGAAGGTATCCCCTAGAGCAACTCACACCCTGCTTATAGGGCCTCGAGAAGACACATGGAAGGTATCACCTAGAGCAACTCACACCCTGCTTATAGGGCCTCGAGAAGACACATGGAAGGTATCCCCTAGAGCAACTCAAACCCTGCTTATAGGGCCTCGAGAAGACACATGGAAGGTATCACCTAGAGCAACTCACACCCTGCTTATAGGGCCTCGAGAAGACACATGGAAGGTATCAACTAGAGCAACTCACACCCTGCTTATAGGGCCTCGAGAAGACACATGGAAGGTACTACAGGTCAGACTTATGGAGGGAATCCTACTGGTACCATAGATATCTAGTCAGATAAGTACATCTAATTAGTATATATGCCACTGAGCCACTGATTATCTAAAAGGCTCAGCCAGACCCAAGACCCAAAATGTCATAAATCCATAAACAGTATCCAGCCAAGGAGCCATGAAGGACAGGTCAAACCCTCTAAACACTGACCATCCTCAGTTACCTGGTCATGTGAGAATGGGACCCCGAAGAATTGTTGGAATCCATGATGTGTGGGGAGGTAGGTCCCGTTAAGCCCCATGCCCAGATGCCACTTGCCCACCATGGCCGTGACATATCCCTGTGATTGTAGGATCTCGGCCACTGTCATCTCGCTGAGTGGAAGCCCACCTCGGGAGCTTGGGTAAAACACTCCAGGATACACACCTGAACGAGTCTGATAGCGACCGGTCAGTAGGCTGGCTCTGTAAGAAGAGAGCAAGAGAGAACTAAGAGAGGACCAAAGAGTAGATACCACTAGGCCAGGGCCGGAGAGGAGAAAGAGACTTTGGCAAGGACTAGAGAAAGAATGTCATGAGGACTGGAGCAGAGAGAGAGAGAGAACTAGACCAGGACTGGAGGACAAAGTGAGAGAGAGAACTAGACCAGGACTGGAGGACAGAGAGAGAGAACTAGACCAGGACTAGAGGACAGAGAGAGAGAGAGAACTAGACCAGGACTGGAGGACAGAGAGAGAGAGAGAACTAGACCAGGACTGGAGGACAGAGAGAGAGAGAGAACTAGACCAGGACTGGAGGACAAAGCGAGAGAGAGAACTAGACCAGGACTAGAGGACAGAGAGAGAGAGAATTAGACCAGGACTGGAGGACAGAGAGAGAGAGAGAACTAGACCAGGACTGGAGGACAGAGAGAGAGAGAGAACTAGACCAGGACTGGAGGACAAAGCGAGAGAGAGAACTAGACCAGGACTAGAGGACAGAGAGAGAGAGAGAATTAGACCAGGACTGGAGGACAGAGAGAGAGAGAGAACTAGACCAGGACTGGAGGACAAAGCGAGAGAGAGAACTAGACCAGGACTGGAGGACAAAGCGAGAGAGAGAACTAGACCAGGACTGGAGGACAGAGAGAGAGAACTAGACCAGGACTGGAGGACAAAGCGAGAGAGAGAACTAGACCAGGACTGGAGGACAAAGCGAGAGAGAACTAGACCAGTACTGGAGGACAGAGAGAGAAAGAACTAGACCAGGACTGGAGGACAAAGCGAGAGAGAGAACTAGACCAGGACTGGAGGACAAAGCGAGAGAGAGAACTAGACCAGGACTGGAGGACAAAGCGAGAGAGAGAACTAGACCAGGACTGGAGGACAAAGTGAGAGAGAGAACTAGACCAGGACTGGAGGACAGAGAGAGAGAACTAGACCAGGACTGGAGGACAGAGAGAGAGAACTAGACCAGGACTGGAGGACAGAGAGAGAGAACTAGACCAGGACTGGAGGACAAAGCGAGAGAGAGAACTAGACCAGGACTGGAGGACAGAGAGAGAGAGAACTAGACCAGGACTGGAGGACAGAGAGAGAGAGAGAGAGAGAACTAGACCAGGACTGGAGGACAAAGCGAGAGAGAGAACTAGACCAGGACTGGAGGACAAAGTGAGAGAGAGAACTAGACCAGGACTGGAGGACAGAGAGAGAGAACTAGACCAGGACTGGAGGACAGAGAGAGAGAACTAGACCAGGACTGGAGGACAGAGAGAGAGAACTAGACCAGGACTGGAGGACAAAGCGAGAGAGAGAACTAGACCAGGACTGGAGGACAGAGAGAGAGAGAGAACTAGACCAGGACTAGAGGACAAAGCGAGAGAGAGAACTAGACCAGGACTGGAGGACAGAGAGAGAGAGAGAGAGAGAGAGAGAACTAGACCAGGACTGGAGGACAGAGAGAGAGAGAGAACTAGACCAGGACTGGAGGACAAAGCGAAAGAGAGAACTAGACCAGGACTGGAGCAGAGAGAGAGAGAGAACTAGACCAGGACTGGAGGACAAAGCGAGAGAGAGAACTAGACCAGGACTGGAGGACAGAGAGAGAGAACCACACCAGGACTGGAGGACAGAGAGAGAGAGAGAGAACCACACCAGGACTGGAGGACAAAGCGAGAGAGAACTAGACCAGTACTGGAGGAAAGAGAGAGAGAGAACTAGACCAGGACTGGAGGACAGAGAGAGAGAGAACTAGACCAGGACTGGAGGACAGAGAGAGAGAGAACTAGACCAGGACTGGAGGACAGAGAGAGAGAGAACTAGACCAGGACTGGAGGACAAAGCGAGAGAGAGAACTAGACCAGGACTGGAGGACAGAGAGAGAGAGAGAACTAGACCAGGACTAGAGGACAAAGCGAGAGAGAGAACTAGACCAGGACTGGAGGACAAAGCGAGAGAGAGAACTAGACCAGGACTGGAGGACAGAGAGAGAGAGAGAGAACTAGACCAGGACTGGAGGACAAAGCGAGAGAGAGAACTAGACCAGGACTGGAGGACAGAGAGAGAGAGAGAACTAGACCAGGACTGGAGGACAGAGAGAGATAACTAGACCAGGACTGGAGGACAGAGAGAGAGAGAGAGAGAACTAGACCAGGACTGGAGGACAGAAAGAGAGAACTAGACCTGGACTGGAGGACACAGAGAGAGAACTAGACCTGGACTGGAGGACAGAGAGAGAGAGAGAAAACTAGACCAGGACTGGAGGACAGAAAGAGAGAACTAGACCAGGACTGGAGGACACAGAGAGAGAACTAGACCAGGACTGGAGGACAGAGAGAGAGAACTAGACCAGGACTGGAGGACAGAAAGAGAGAACTAGACCAGGACTGGAGGACAGAGAGAGAGAGAACTAGACCAGGACTGGAGGACAGAGAGAGAGAGAACTAGACCAGGACTGGAGGACAGAGAGAGAGAACTAGACCTGGACTGGAGGACAGAGAGAGAGAGAGAGAAAACTAGACCAGGACTGGAGGACAGAGAGAGAGAACCAGACCAGGACTGGAGGACAGAGAGAGAGAACTAGACCAGGACTTGAGGACAGAAAGAGAGAACTAGACCAGGACTGGAGGACAGAGAGAGAGAGAACTAGACCAGGACTGGAGGACAGAGAGAGAGAGAGAACTAGACCAGGACTGGAGAACAGAGAGAGAGAACTAGACCAGGACTGGAGGACAGAGAGAAAAAGTTTAGCACAGAGGAAAATAAGCCAGGCCTGAAAAAGAGAGAATATTAGGCTCAGACTGGAAGGTGTAGAGAGAACTCGGGCAGGACTGAGGAGAAGACAGACAACTAGGCCAGTACTAGAGTGAAGAGATGCCAAATAGATGGGGAAGACGTGGAGGCAGTGATAGATTTTATTTTCCTGGGGTCAAAGATCTCTTCAGATGGTGACGGCAGATGTCTACGTCTGGGGAGGAAAGCTATGGCAAGTCTGGTCAAGCTATTAAAAAGTAATGACATTACATTATCAACCAAGGCCGGCATAGTTAGACCTCTGGTATTCCCAGGAGTAACATAGGGATGTGAGCGCTGGACCATAAAGATGACGCCTTTGGCTTGTGCCATTGGACTACGAGAAGATCCAGTCAATCAGTACTTCCGGAAATGAAGCCAAACTGATCACTGAAAGGTTTGATCATGAGACTAAAGCTCACATATTGGGTCCATATCATGAGAAGACAGGATCCCTAGCAAAGATTGACGGCACAAGAAGAGGAGGAGATAGATAGATGAGATCATGGAAGCATTTAACATGAGCTTGAGGGAGCTCAGAGGCTACAATATGGAGCGTTACCTGGAGGGTGAGCACACTGCGGCAGTGCTGTAGAAGTCAGTGAACCTCAGTCCATGAGCCGCCATGTTGTCCAGATTGGGGGTGCGTGAGGTGGGATGGCCGTAGCTTCCCAAGTCTCCATAACCCAAATCATCAGCAAAGATCAGGATTATGTTTGGGGGCTTGGCGCCCGCAAGGGCAGAGCCAAGCCCCAGGAGGAGCAGAACCCGCAGAGCCATGCAGAGCTACGGACCGCAGAGCGTTGTCTGTCTGTCCTGCAAGAATAACAACATTATCAGTC
>CM050167.1:401389451-401581951 GCA_027410445.1 Discoglossus pictus
TGTGTGAGGAGGGGGCATCTGTGTGAGGGGAGGGGGCATGAGGAGGGGGCTTCTGTGTGTGAGGAGGGGGCATCTGTGTGAGGGGAGGGGGCATGAGGAGGGGGCATCTGTGTGTGAGGAGGGGGCATCTGTGTGAGGGGAGGGGGCATGAGGAGGGGGTTTCTGTGTGTGGGGAGGAGGTATGAGGAGGGGGCATCTGTGTGAGGGGAGGGGGCATGAGGAGGGGGCATCTGTGTGAGGGGAGGGGGCATGAGAAGGGGGCATCTGTGTGTGAGGAGGGGGCATCTGTGTGAGGAGGGGGCATGAGGAGGGGGTTTCTGTGTGTGGGGAGGAGGTATGAGGAGGGGGCATCTGTGTGAGGGGAGGGGGCATGAAAAAGTGGCATCTGTGTGAGGGGAGGGGGCATGAGAAGGGGGCATCTGTGTGAGAGGAGGGGCATGGAGAGGGGGCATCTGTGTGTGAGGAGGGGGCATGAGGAGGGGGCATCTGTGTGTGAGGAGGGGGCATGAGGAGGGGGCATCTGTGTGTGAGGAGGGGGCATCTGTGTGTGAGGAGGGGGCATCTGTGTGTGAGGAGGGGGCATCTGTGTGAGGGGAGGGGGCATGAGGAGGGGGCTTCTGTGTGTGAGGAGGGGGCATCTGTGTGAGGGGAGGGGGCATGAGGAGGGGGCTTCTGTGTGTGAGGAGGGGGCATCTGTGTGAGGGGAGGGGGCATGAGGAGGGGGTTTCTGTGTGTGGGGAGGAGGTATGAGGAGGGGGCATTTGTGTGAGGGGAGGGGGCATGAGGAGGGGGCATCTGTGTGAGGGGAGGGGGCATGAGGAGGGGGCTTCTGTGTGTGAGGAGGGGGCATCTGTGTGAGGGGAGGGGGCATGAGGAGGGGGTTTCTGTGTGTGGGGAGGAGGTATGAGGAGGGGGCATCTGTGTGAGGGGAGGGGGCATGAAAAAGTGGCATCTGTGTGAGGGGAGGGGGCATGAGAAGGGGGCATCTGTGTGAGAGGAGGGGCATGGAGAGGGGGCATCTGTGTGTGAGGAGGGGGCATCTGTGTGTGAGGAGGGGGCATCTGTGTGTGAGGAGGGGGCATCTGTGTGTGAGGAGGGGGCATCTGTGTGAGGGGAGGGGGCATGAGGAGGGGGCATCTGTGTGAGGGGAGGGGGCATGAGGAGGGGGCATCTGTGTGAGGGGAGGGGGCATGAGAAGGTGGCATCTGTGTGAGGGGATGGGGCATGGGGAGGGGGCATCTGTGTGTGAGGAGGGGGCATCTGTGTGTGAGGAGGGGGCATCTGTGTGAGGAGGGGGCATCTGTGTGAGGGGAGGGGGCTTGATGAGGGGGCATCTGTGTGTGAGGAGGGGGCATCTGTGTGAGGGTAGGGGGCATCTGTGTGAGGAGGGGGCATCTGTGTGTGAGGGGAGGGGGCATCTGTGTGTGAGGGGAGGGGGCATCTGTGTGTGAGGAGGGGGCATCTGTGTGTGGGGAGGGGGCATCTGTGTGTGGGGAGGGGGCATCTGTGTGTGGGGAGGGGGCATCTGTGTGTGGGGAGGGGGCATCTGTGTGTGAGGAGGGGGCATCTGTGTGTGAGGAGGGGGCATCTGTGTGTGAGGAGGGGGCATCTGTGTGTGAGGAGGGGGCATCTGTGTGTGAGGAGGGGGCATCTGTGTGTGAGGAGGGGGCATCTGTGTGTGAGGAGGGGGCATCTGTGTGTGAGGAGGGGGCATCTGTGTGTGAGGAGGGGGCATCTGTGTGTGAGGAGGGGGCATCTGTGTGTGAGGAGGGGGCATCTGTGTGTGAGGAGGGGGCATCTGTGTGTGAGGAGGGGGCATCTGTGTGAGGGGAGGGGGCATCTGTGGGAGTTGGCATGAGAAGGTGGCATCTGTGTGAGGGGAGGGGGCATGATAAGGTGGCATCTGTGTGAGGGGAGGGGGCATGATAAGGTGGCATCTGTGTGAGGGGAGGGGGCATGAGAAGGTGGCATCTGTGTGAGGGGAGGGGGCATGAGAAGGGGGCATCTGTGTGAGGGGGGGGCATGGAGAGGGGGCATCTGTGTGTGAGGAGGGGGCATCTGTGTGTGAGGAGGGGGCATCTGTGTGTGAGGAGGGGGCATGAGAAGGGGGCATCTGTGTGAGGGGAGGGGGCATGAGGAGGGGACTTCTGTGTGAGGGGGCATGAGAAAGGGGCATCTGTGTGTGGGGAGGGGGCATGAGAAGGTGGCATCTGTGTGTGGGGAGGGGGCATGAGAAGGTGGCATCTGTGTGTGGGGAGGGGGCATGAGAAGGTGGCATCTGTGTGTGGGGAGGGGGCATGAGAAGGTGGCATCTGTGTGTGGGGAGGGGGCATGAGAAGGTGGCATCTGTGTGTGGGGAGGGGGCATGAGAAGGGGGCATCTGTGTGTGTGGGGCGGAGGTATGAGGAGGGGGCATCTGTGTGTGGAGAGGGGGCATGAGAAGTTGGCTTCTGTGTGTTGGTAGGGGCATGGGGAGGGGGCTTCTGTGTGGGGAGGGGGCATGAGGAGGGGCTTCTGTGTGTGGGGAGGGGGCATGAGGAGGGGCTTCTGTGTGTGGGGAGGGGGCATGAGGTAGGGGCATCTGTGTGGGGAGGAGGCATGGGGAGGGAGCACCTGTGTGAGGAGGGGGCATTAGGAGGTGGCTTCTGTGTGTTGGTAGGGGCATGGGGAGGGGGCTTCTGTGTGTGAGGAGGGAGCATGAGGAGGGGCATCTGTGTGAGGGGAGGGGGTCTTCTGTGTGTGGGGAGGGGTCATGAAGGGGGCTTCTGTGTGTGGGTATGGGGCCTCTGTGTGAGGGGAGGGGGCTTCTGTGTGTGGGGAGGGGGCATGAGGAGGGGCTTCTGTGTGTGGGGAGGGGGCATGAGAAGGTGGCATCTGTGTGTGGGGAGGGGGCATGCGGACGGGGCTTCTGTGTGAGAGGAGGGGGCATGAGGTAGGGGCATCTGTGTGGGGAGGAGGCATGGGGAGGGAGCACCTGTGTGAGGAGGGGGCATTAGGAGGGGGCTTCTGTGTGTTGGTAGGGGCATGGGGTGGGGGCTTCTGTGTGTGTGCAGATATATGTATGGGCGGGGGGGGGCTGTGTGTATAAGGGGAGACAGGACATGGGGGGGTGCAGATATATGTATGGGCAGGGGGGTGCTGTGTCTATAAGGGGAGACAGGACATGGGGGGTGGCTGGTGTGCAGATATATGTATGGGCAGGGGGTGCTGTGTGTATAAGGGGAGACAGGACATGGGGGGTGGCTGGTGTGCAGATATATGTATGGGCAGGGGGTGCTGTGTGTATAAGGGGAGACAGGACATGGGGGGGCTGGTGTGCAGATATATGTATGGGCAGGGGGTGCTGTGTGCATAAGGGGAGACAGGACATGGGGGGGTGCAGATATATGTATGGGCAGGGGGTGCTGTGTCTATAAGGGGAGACAGGACATGGGGGGTGGCTGGTGTGCAGATATATGTATGGGCAGGGGGTGCTGTGTGTATAAGGGGAGACAGGACATGGGGGGGCTGGTGTGCAGATATATGTATGGGCAGGGGGTGCTGTGTGCATAAGGGGAGACAGGACATGGGGGGGGGGCTGGTGTGCAGATATATGTATGGGCAGGGGGTGCTGTGTGCATAAGGGGAGACAGGACATGGGGGGGGCTGGTGTGCAGATATATGTATGGGCGGGGGGGGGGGCTGTGTGTATAAGGGGAGACAGGACATGGGGGGGTGCAGATATATGTATGGGCAGGGGGTGCTGTGTCTATAAGGGGAGACAGGACATGGGGGGTGGCTGGTGTGCAGATATATGTATGGGCAGGGGGTGCTGTGTGTATAAGGGGAGACAGGACATGGGGGGGGGGGGGGCTGGTGTGCAGATATATGTATGGGCAGGGGGTGCTGTGTGTATAAGGGGAGACAGGACATGGGGGGGCTGGTGTGCAGATATATGTATGGGCAGGGGGTGCTGTGTGCATAAGGGGAGACAGGACATGGGGGGGGGGGGCTGGTGTGCAGATATATGTATGGGCAGGGGGTGCTGTGTGTATAAGGGGAGACAGGACATGGGGGGGGGGCTGGTGTGCAGATATATGTATGGGCAGGGGGTGCTGTGTGTATAAGGGGAGACAGGACATGGGGGGGGGCTGGTGTGCAGATATATGTATGGGCAGGGGGTGCTGTGTGTATAAGGGGAGACAGGACATGGGGGGGCTGGTGTGCAGATATATGTATGGGCAGGGGGTGCTGTGTGTATAAGGGGAGACAGGACATGGGGGGGCTGGTGTGCAGATATATGTATGGGCAGGGGGTGCTGTGTGCATAAGGGGAGACAGGACATGGGGGGGGGCTGGTGTGCAGATATATGTATGGGCAGGGGGTGCTGTGTGCATAAGGGGAGACAGGACATGGGGGGGGCTGGTGTGCAGATATATGTATGGGCGGGGGGGGGCTGTGTGCATAAGGGGAGACAGGACATGGGGGGGGCTGGTGTGCAGATATATGTATGGGCAGGGGGGGGCTGTGTGTATAAGGGGAGACAGGACATGGGGGGGGGGGGTGCAGATATATGTATGGGCAGGGGGTGCTGTGTCTATAAGGGGAGACAGGACATAGGGGGTTGCTGGTGTGCAGATATATGTATGGGCAGGGGGTGCTATGTGTATAAGGGGAGACAGGACATGGGGGGCTGCAGATATATGTATAGACATGGGGAGGAAGATATTGTGTACGTGTGGGAGATAGATCATGGGAAGGGGGTTATTGTGCAGATATAATGTGTGAGGAGTGGTCTGTGGGGGAGAGAGGATATGGGGAGGGGGAATTGTATGTATAGGGTAGATAGGATATGTAGAGGCAACTACAGTATGGTATGGAGGATATAGTGCTATTATGTGTTTTAGGGGAGGGCTAATGTGCCTACACAGTGTAATGCAAGATGTGGGAAGGTGATAGTGTGCAGATATATTGTATGTGCATGAAGAGAGCAATACATGGGCACAACATGCAGGTGTAGTGTATGGCGAGGGGGCACTGAGCATATTGAGGATACTTTATAGGGGGTTATGCATATATATGGATATGGGGCAGACAATATATGGGACGTCATACTGTACAGATACAGTGTGTGTATAAAGGAGGACATGAATGGGAAGAGGATAATGGAGGAAACATAATGTAGACAGACTGTATTGTATGGAGTCATATAATGTATATGTATGGGGTATACAGATTATGGGGGTATACCATTTTTAGATACAGTGTATGTAAGGAGGCATAAAATATATAGATACAGAATATGTATGGCATGTTCATTATCTGTTGATTTAGTGTATGAATGGGGGGATATAATGTATAGATACAGTGTATTTATGGGACTACGTAATGTCCAGATTGTAGCGGAACCCATCACTGTTTTACCCTGTTTTATGATTATTCTTGGTTAAAATATGATCCTAATATATGTATGTTGGTTGATGCTCTGCAGAATATTGTCCCAAACATTTACAGCTACTTGGCATGGGAGATAATCTCGTTACAGCGACTCCGCATAAGATAAAGGAAGTCTATTGTATAGTGTTTTCATTCTCAGATAAGAACAAAGAAGTGTAATTGAATCAATGTCTGATTGTATCAAAGTTGCCAGGGAGGTGTGACCCCCTATTGTTCTCTTTGTGCGTATTGTGTGTAGCCAAATATGGGCATGTGTATTGCCTGTGGCCAAAGAGATGTATATATAGTTTTGCAATAACAAAATAAAGTCAGTATTCATTTGACTCCCAAATTGTGTGTCGTCCAATATGGGAGGTCGGGGATGGTGAAACTGTAGTGCCTCGTGGGTATTTTATCGTATACCAGCGGAGATTTTGGACTGCGTGTCCCAGCTCCGTTACATTTGTTGGCAAGTGGTGGAATTGTTCCCACGGTCAGAAGGACAGCTACAGGAGACACCATTCCGTGGAGTACAGATTGAGGGCAACGCTAGTATCCGTACAGCGCCCCTGGCTACAGCAGGATGGAACCGGCTAGTTTTCGGACAGCGTTCCATGATGAGGATGAGAAGGAGGCCGCAGACTACAGGGAAACAGACAGAAAGGAACTCTGGTATGATGCCCTGCAAGATGCCCAATGGCGGCGAGGTGAGAGTCTCCCCAGTGATGAGCAGCGGCTACAGAAGCGTGTGGCGATGCGGATGTATCGATTGGGAGAGCAGCCCCTGGATGAGTGGGTGACAAGACTAGAGACCCTGGTATGGCGAGAGATCTGGCTAGACAACGCATACCAGGCCCTCTGGTGGTATACCGTTCGACTTAACCCCTGGACGGCTGAACACGACTTACCGGAGGGGGATGATTATGATGGCCCGGGTTTATTATGGGATGCCTTGGAGGACGATATTGATCTTGGCAGCACGGAGGGGTCTAGGTTTTGGGACATCTACGACTACCGGATGGGCATGTATGTCTGGGATGATGAAGGCGAGGTGAGCAAAGACATGACCCACCTGGTAACGAGAGAGTGGGAGCTGGAGCAGGACTACCAACACCTGCTCAGCCTTGTGCAGCCCCAACCTACTCAACAAGCAGAACCAGACTTCATTGACTGGTCCTGGGATGACCTCCAGATGGCAGGTAGAGATGGGACCGAGTTCTCTCTACCGGCCCTCCAGGGGGCAGAAGGTGTCGTCCTTCCCCCTCAGCGGCAGTGTGAACCCCAGGGGGCAGGAGGTGTCGTCCTTCCCCCCCAGCGGCAGTGTGTACCCCTGGGAGCAGAAGGTGTCGTCCTTCCCCCTCAGAGGCAGTGTGAACCCCAGGGGGCAGAAGGTGTCGTCCTTTCCCCCCAGCGGCAGTGTGAACCCCAGGGGGCAGAAGGTGTCGTCCTTCCCCCTCAGCGGCAGTGTGAACCCCAGGGGGCAGAAGGTGTCGTCCTTCCCCCTCAGCGGCAGTGTGTACCTCAGGGAGCAGAAGGTGTCGACCTTCCTCCACAGCGGCAGTGGGTACCCCAGGGAGCCGAAGGTGTCGTCCTTCCTCCCCAGCGGCAGTGTGTACCCCAGGGGGCCGAAGGTGTCATCCTTTCCCCCCAGCAGCAGTGTGTACCCCAGGGAGCAGAAGGTGTCGTCCTTCCCCCTCAGCGGCAGTGTGAACCCCAGGGGGCAGAAGGTGTCGTCCTTTCCCCCCAGCGGCAGTGTGAACCCCAGGGGGCAGAAGGTGTCGTCCTTCCCCCTCAGCGGCAGTGTGTACCCCAGGGAGCTGAAGGTGTCGTCCTTCCTTCCCAGCGGCAGTGTGTACCCCAGGGAGCTGAAGGTGTCGGCCTTCCCCCCCAGCGTCAGTGTGTACCCCAGGGAGCAGAAGGGGCCGTCCTTCCTCCCCAGCGGCAGTGTGAACCCCAGGGGGCAGAAGGTGTCGTCCTTTCCCCCCAGCGGCAGTGTGAACCCCAGGGGGCAGAAGGTGTTGTCCTTCCCCCCAGCGGCAGTGTGTACCCCAGGGAGCAGAAGGTGTCGACCTTCCTCCACAGTGGCAGTGGGTACCCCAGGGGGCCAAAGGTGTCGTCCTCCCCCCCCCAGCGGCAGTGTGAAACACAGGGGGCAGAAGGTGTCATCCTTCCCCCCCAGCAACAGTTTACCCTAACCAGGGGAGACACCAATCTCCCAGACGGCGCAGATGGGACCGTGGTCTCTGCGCCCACAGCTTGTCCAGATCCCCAACTACCGTCACTGGGACAACCGGAGGAGGGGGTAAGTACAAATTCCCCTCCCCAGCTAACTTCTAATGTGGCCCCAGGGTTAACAGAGGAAATGTTAACCCCCACTGACCCCCACGTTTCCCTGGCTACTGAGCCGAAATATGTCCCAAGTACCCCAGCAGAAGAGCTGACAGCGGGGCAGAGTGCAGTCGGCCTCTGCCCTCCCTTTGTCCCTTGTACAGAGCAGGATGTCCTGCAGGTTATACCAGCAGAAGAGCTGGCATCAGGGCAGAGTGCCGCTGGCCTCTGCCCCTCAAGTCCCCTCAGCGTGTTGCCCCCTCACCACAGCAAAATATCCAGGTACCTGGTTAGACTTCCCCCCAAAGGAGAGATGTGTGACGAAGTGCCCTTCGCCACCTTGGCTTGGAGAGGACTGTTTGCCAGCCTCCTGCCCTGCGACTATGGCCCTGGTACATATTGCCCTTTGGAACCAGTGTTCGGCCATACCAGAGTGTAAGTCACTCATTCTGGCCCTTTACATACAGGGGGGTTATTCTGTACTTGCCTTGTGTGAACCATGATACCCCAGATAACTGTGCCATGAAGCCCATTCATATAATGAAAGACTATGGGAAAGACTTTAGCTACATGGCAATTGAACTGTGTGAAGAGGATCTGAGCGCTATTCAGTGGTTTTGTGCGCTCAGATCCCAGCTATCTGGGGATATGGGAAATGTGAGTCAATGTGAATTGCAGTAATGCTGATGGGTTGTCAAACTAGAGAATTGACCAACAAATACTTTTGTCCGGACATCCCCAGGCCGATCCGTTGGGATCAGACCGTGTATGCCGGCTTATGGTCACGGGGGAGGTGTGTAGCGGAACCCATCACTGTTTTACCCTGTTTTATGATTATTATGGTTAAAATATGATCCTAATATATGTATGTTGGTTGATGCTCTGCAGAATATTGTCCCAAACATTTACAGCTACTTGGCATGGGAGATAATCTCGTTACAGCGACTCCGCATAAGATAAAGGAAGTCTATTGTATAGTGTTTTCATTCTCAGATAAGAACAAAGAAGTGTAATTGAATCAATGTCTGATTGTATCAAAGTTGCCAGGGAGGTGTGACCCACCTATTGTTCTCTTTATGGGTATTGTGCAGCCAAATATGGGGGATGTGGATTGCCTGTGGGAAGAGATGGGTATAAATATTTCTGCAATAACAAAATAAAGTCAGTATTCATTTGACTCCCAAATTGTGTGTCGTCCAATATGGGAGGTCGGGGATGGTGAAACTGTAGTGCCTCGTGGGTATTTTATCGTATACCAGCGGAGATTTTGGACTGCGTGTCCCAGCTCCGTTACACAGATAAAGTGCGCGTATGGGGGATACAGTATTTGTATGAGCGGACATAATATATACACACAGGTATATGTATGTACTGGGGATACTGTATGGGGGAGACAATATATAAGGAGCGCCATACTGTGCTGGTATTGTGTGTATGAAGGGTGGACACATATAGATACAGTGTATGTATCGGAGTATATAATGTGTAGACTTAATATTTAGATATACAGTGTATATATATATATGTAAACATATTATATAGATTCAGTGTATGTATGTAGCGACACACAATATATAGATAGCAATGTATTTGTACAGTGTATGCAGCACTAGATATTGTTTAGATACAGTGCTTGTCACAACCCAGAGACGAGGGGTCCACATCTTCCTAATTCTCGTGCCTTTAGTTTATAGGAGTAAGCTCCAGGTTGTGACTTTATATTCATCTCAGCCCAAGCAATTCAGATCAGGACATCATTCATGGAGAAGCAGAGAAATCAGATTACAGCGTTTCTTAGTGGAGTCAGACTTACTGCCAACTTTATTCTTCTTATACAGTTATTTAATAAACACATAAAGATTTCACCCCCACCCCAAACCTTCTCCACCCTCTTGCCAACACTCCTTCCTCTGAGATATATCTGATCTGGTTTGTTTCTCTGTCATTAACCATGCCCCGCCCCCGAAGTCTTATCATATTATGTCCTAGGGCCTACTTCTGAGCGCAAATACATTCTTTAAATTAAACTTAATACAATTAGTCAAATCATCCTTTTTATATATATATATATATATATATATATATATATATATATATATATATATATATATATATATATTTATTTTTTATATATAGTTATATGTACAATATATTAGTTGGGGGATTAATAGTTTAAAGAAATATTATATTGTTAAAATATATTTTATTTTTATGGAGTCATCAGATTTTGGGGCGCCGGGGGTACAATAAACAATGGATAGACATTATATACATATATTAAAAGGCGGATAAGCCCATGGGGCTCATTGGTACATACACAATGTTACATGAGGAGAGGAGGGGCCCGCTCTTCAGAGATCTTAGTTTGACAGGTAATATGGGGTAGAGCAGGGGTGGGCAAGTCCGGTCCCAGAGGGCCACATACGTGCCTGGAGTTGATGATATCCCTGATGTGCACAGGTGAGTTAATCACTTTTTCAGTCATCCTGATTGGCCCACCTGTACATGGAAAGGATATCTTCAAATCCCTGTATGTGGCCCTCCTTGCCCACCCTTGGGGTAGAGACAAAAGGTGAGGGGACTGCAAGATGGATTGCTGTTCAAGCATAAGGGAGAGGTACTTACCAGGTATGGTAACTTAGTATAAAGTAGTGGATGATTGAGTTAAGGAGGGTTTGATTATTTGAAGACAATAGGAGAGTCTTATAGAGCAAGGCAGAGAATGCGGAAACAAGAATAGCTGTAGAAAGACGGGTTGTTGTTGAGGGATTTGTAAGTGTGGCTAAGGAATTTGAAATTTTATTTTGAGGAAATGGGGAGCCAGTGTACGAACTGGCAAAGGAGGCCGCAGAAGATGAGCATTGGGTAAGGTGGACGAGTCTGGTGGATTGTAGTGGGGATTGGCAGTTTAGTGGAAGGTAACTTGGGGATAGTCAGGGTGTGACATTGAGGATGGGTTAGCGCCTTAGTACTATCTTGGGTGGGGAATGCATGACATTTGGAGATGTTCAGGAGGTGGAAACATTTGGTGTGTGAAAGAATGTCTTAGGTGAAGGAGAGGTCTGTGCCAAGTGTGGCGCCATTTTACATATTTTGTTTAGATTATTTTAACACATATTTCATTGTAGAGATGGAGGAGGAAGGAAAAAAGGAACAGATCTGTCTTGAACATGTTTATATTTAGATGCTGGGAGGACCTTAAGGAGGAGATATATTGAGGCATAAGTTAGTAGAGTGGGGATAGGTCGGGATAGGAGAGATAGACTTGGGTAAGCAGACAAATGGGACTAAAACACATAGAATCCAACAAGTTTAACAAGAAAAGAGCTGTAGAGAGTAAAAAGAAATGGACCCAACACTGAACCTCAGTATAATCCAACAGAAAAGGGCTTTAGAATGGAGTGGATACCTCAGTAGGAGACCCTGAGGGAGCAGTTGGAGAAATAGGACTCAGGAGGAGCAGGAGGAGTCGGATCTGAGAGGTTAAGAAGTATTAGAGAAGTGTCCCATGGATCATTAGTTACATCGGTGAGAGCATTTTAGTTCACAATTTGGGGGCGTTAGCCAGATTCTAGAAGGTTTATTAAGTATATTGTTTATCAGGAAGTTACTGTTTCAGTAGTTTAGAGGTCAGAGGGCATTGAGAGATAGTTAGAAAGTGATAAAGGATCGAGGGAGGGCTTCTTAAGAATGGGTGTCATGAGTGCTTGCCTGAACCAGGATGGGAATGTATTGGTGGAGAGAGAGATTGAGAAGATGAGTGAGGACCGGGATAAGAGGGATAGAAATGGAGGGAGAAGATGTGCAAGTATAGGATCCAGGGAGCGGGTAATGAGGTGAGAAGACAGAAGCTTCATCCACTGTAACTGGTGTGGAAAAGCAGAGCGTGTCTGTGGGAGGAGAGGCGGGTGGATGGAGAGGCGGGTGGGAGGAGAGGCGGGTGGGAGGAGAGGCGGGTGGGAGGAGAGGCGGGTGGATGGAGAGGCGGGTGGATGGAGAGGCGGGTGGGAGGAGAGGCGGGTGGATGTAATGTGTCCGTCAGGTGGTGTTTAATGGTGTCCTGTTTAGGTTGGCAAGGTCTTGTGCTGTGAAGCTGGGTAACAGAGGAGGGTGGGAGGTTAAGGAGAGAGTTAAAACTTGAAAAGAGGTGTTTAGGCTTAAATAATAGTGTTGCAATGAGGGGAGAAAAGTAGGTGTGCTTGGACAAAAATGGCGCCATGAATTTATAGTGCAAGCAGTCCGACTAACTGTGCGATTTACTCCGGGCAGTGTGGGGCACTTCTAAGGATATATTGTGCGCTCTGAGTAAGATGTGTGAGGTTGAGTGACTGGGGCATGATGAATGGTGGTGGGGCAGACTTGTTTAGGGTTGTAGATCGTGAGGGATTATAGTGTGCAGTATTAAAGTCTCGGTAAGAGAATGTGGCGAAGTTATGGAGGATGGTCGCAGTAAGTTCCTGTGCATCATTTGTGGAGATTTCTGATGGTTTGTGGAGGAGCGAGACGTGTGTAGGGTATTGTAAGGTTGCAGGTTTAGAGGGGGTAGTCGGAAAGAGGGAAGGTTATGTTAGTGAGCAGATGTCTCTGAGGTAGTCAACTGTGAGAGATCTTGTGAGGAAGTTAGTGAGAGAAGCTTGGTAGAGACAGGCGCATGTTCACCAGAATGATAATGGGTATGCTCGAGTGAGGGAACTAGTGGAGTCAGGAGGCAAAGAGGTTGGTCCAGGGGGTTCAACATATAGAGAGAGGGGTGAGTAGAGTCTAATAAAGTGAAAGGACAGAGAGGAGGGACAGAGAAAGGACCGGTAGAATACTCTGGAAAGTACATTTAAGGGACAGAAGATTCCCACACCAGTGTCAGTGATGGCCAGTAGGTGATGAGAAGGTAATGTATGGCAGAGCTTTGTTGCATACAAAGTGTATTCCAGAAGGAGAACATGAACTTGGGTAATGGCTGGCAAGTTATGGGGATAAGATTACTGCGGTTTCTGTATCTGGTAACATTATGGGATTAGCGTGATCAGAAGAAAAGGGTCGAGGGCTGGGGTAGATAACCATCCTCTAGAAGAAGCGAGACTGAGTGTAGCTTATTATTAGGTGATAGGAGCGCCAGGAAGGAGAGAGTTGCAGTAATCTAGGCGAGATATGGTGAGAGAGTGAAAAGGAATTTTAGTTGTGTCTTGTGTAAGGTAGTGGCGTATTTTGGATATGTTTTTTAGGTGAAAGTGACAATATTTTGTGAGTGATTGAATGTGAGGAATGAAAGTGAGAGAGAAGGGTTCAGTAGATCCCCGAGACAACGGGCCTGGGAGGTGGGAGTGATGATGGCGTGGTCAACAGTGAGAGATAAGGGAGGGGTGGGAGCGGAGGAACAGGGTAGAAAGACAAGGAGTTCTGTCTTAGACATGTTGAATTTGAGTTGATGGGTGGACATTCAGGAGGATATGCTAGAGAGGCAGTTGGCAACACGAGCTAGCGGCGAGGGGGATAGATCGGGGGCAGAGAGGAAGATTTGGGTGATATCTGCATAAAGAGGATACTGAAATCCATACGATTTTTTAAGGGCACCAAGCGAGGATGTGCAGATGGAGTAAAGGAGGGAGCCTAGGACTGAGTCTTGGGGTACACCAACAGTTAGAGGACGAGGCGATGAAGAGGCGCCAGAGAAGGAGACACTAAATGTCCAATGTTCTGGATAAGATGTGAACCAAGAGAGAGTGGTGTCACGGATACCAAGAGAGTGGAGAATTTGGATAAGAAGAGGATGATCAACTGTGTCAAAGGCAACAGAGAGATCCAGGAGAATTAGGATTGAGAAATTATTTGGCGTTGAGCAGGTCACTAGTAACAATTGTTAGAGCGGTCTCTGTGGAGTGTTGGGGCCGGATTTGAAGGGATCAAGGAGGGAGTTGGAGGAAATAAATTGTGTAAGGTGATTGTAGACGACACGCTCAAGTATATTAGAAGCCAAGGGAAGTAGAGAGATAGGGCGGCAATTAGATGGAGAAGCTGGATCAGATGAGGGTTTCTTAAGAATGGGTGTAATTGTGGCTTGTTTCAAAGGTGATGGAAGCTTGCCAGTGTCTAAGGAAGGGTAAATAGATGTGTGAGAGCTGGGATAAGTGTGGTAGAAGGGGGGGGGGGGGATCAGCTGTGATGGAATAGGATCATGTGGACAAGTTGTGAGACAGGTGGTTGATAGAGTATTAGCAACTTCATCCTCAGTTACAGGGTTAAAGGAGTTTATAATGGTTATAGGTTTGGGAAAGGGTGACGGCAGGGTGCTGTTTGTTGAGGAGAAGGTGGGAAATGGCCATGTTTGGAGGAGAGTTCATTACGAATATTTTCAATTTTACTATTAAAGTGTCTTCAACTGTAAGAGAGGACGGGGTGGGAGGTCAGGGAGGGCAGAGGAGAGCGTTGAAAGTTGGGGTTGGAGGCCAAACTTGATATTAATGATGACAAGTAGCGCTGTTTGGCAAGACTGAGGGCAACGTTGAAGTCCCCAAGAACGAGTGAATGTACGTTGGAGGAGAGAAAGTGAGGGAGCCAGGCGGCAAAATTTTCCAGAAATTGAGAGTCTGGTCCAGGCGGGCGATAGATGACAGCCACTCGAACTTTGAAAGAAGAGAACTGGAGAGAGTGAACTGGGAGAATGCAATTGAATGAGCATTGGGTGGAAAGTAACATGTCCACACCTCCACCTTGCTTATTCCCAGGTCTAGGTGTGTCACTGAGATGTAAGCCACCATATGATAGTGCAGCAGTGGAGGCAGTGTTAGATGGAGAGAGCCAGGTTACAGTGAGAGCTAAAAAGAGTTATTTAGTGGGTGAAGTAGTGGCAATTAAAAAAGAGATAAACAAACACACAGGTCTATTCTGACAGATAACAACCATTAATAATGAAGTTACAATTCGCAGCAGAATTATATAACACCAAGTCAAAAAGAGAAGGAAAATGACTCTCCGTGATTATCATAAACATATGTCAATAACATGAAAAGGTCCAATTGAAGAGATGGATGAGATGAGGTTCTTCTGCAAATTACCTTCAGGTGAGGGCAGTATGGCTTGTGAGAGTGCCCCTGTTTTGGGGTGGGAGCCATGGGTACGGATAGGGTTGGAGGAAGTTCAGGAGCTCATGGGACCAGAGCTGAGGTGAAGAGTTGTGGCGGTGAGATGAAGATGGCAATTTGTTGCTGTGAGGTTGGGGGGTGGTGTTTAAGAAGGTTGGAGGAGGCAGGTAGTAGGAGAAAATGGGAGGCATATATTGTGGTGATAGACAACCGTGGTCCAAAGTGCAAGTTTTAGTTGATCCGGCATATCTGTCCTCCCAGATTCCTCTCCGTTTATCTCCAGTCTATCTCTGGTGCTGCTCTTAAACACTTCAATGAAAACCGTGAACATGTAATCCAGGCTTAGCCAATCCCCAGAGCCTCCAGCTAATACCATTTGGGATGGTCACTGATTAAAGTGCAGGATTCTGGTTTTCTTTTGAATTTAAAAAAGACTGCAACGCCTCACTGCAGATTTTAGTTACAGTAAATTAACAACTGAACATCAAACATACATGTGCATACTGGGGCTCATATGAAAAGGGACAGATTTGGGGGGTGTAGAAGCTAGGTCTGTGTGGGATAGATAAAGTGGATATAAAAAGTCTACACACGCCCTCTTCAGATCACCCCAAAGATTTTCAATTGGGTTCAGGTCGGGGCTCTGGCTGGGCCATTCCAAAACTTGAATCTTCTTCTGGTGAAGCCATTCCTTTGTTGATTTGGATGTATGCTTTGGGTCATTGTCATGCTGAAAGATGAAGTTCCTCTTCATGTTCAGCTTTCTAGCAGAAGCCTGAAGGTTTTGTGCCAATATTGACTGGTATTTGGAACTGTTCATAATTCCCTCTATCTTAACTAAGGCCCCAGTTCCAGCTGAAGAAAACCAGCCCCAAAGCATGATGCTGCCACCACCATGCTTCACTGTGGGTTTGGTGTTCTTTTGGTGATGTGCAGTGTTGTTTTTGCGCCAAACATATCTTTTGGAATAACCATAACACCTTTTCCCACATGCTTTTGGGAGACTTCAGAAGTGTTTTTGCAAAATGTAGCCTGGCTTGGATGTTTTTCTTTGTAAGAAAAGGCTTTCGTCTTGCCACACTACCCCATAGCCCAGACATATGAAGAATATGGGAGATTGTTGTCACATGTACCACACAGCCAGTACTTGCCAGATATTCCTGCAGCTCCTTTAATGTTGCTGTAGGCCTCTTGGTAGCCTCCCAGACCAGTTTTCTTCTCATCTTTTCATCAATTTTGGAGGGAGCTCCAGTCCTTGGTAATGTCACTGTTGTGCCATATTTTCTCCACTTGATGATGACTGTCTTCACTGTGTTCCATGGTATATCTAATGCCTTGGAAATTATTTTGTACCCTTCTCCTGACTGATACCTTTTAACAATGAGATCCCTCTGATGCTTTGGAAGCTCTCTGTGGACCATGGCTTTTGCTGTGGGATGCGACTAAGAAAATTTCAGGAAAGACCAACTAGAGCAGCTGAACTTTATTTGGGGTTCATCAGAGGCACTTTAAATGATGGCAGGTGTATGCTGACTCCTATTTAACACGATTTTGAATGTGATCGCTTAATTCTGAACACAGCTACATCCCCAGTTATAAGAGGGTGTGCAGACTTATGCAACCACATTATTTTTATTTTTTTATTTTTCTTCCCTCCACCTAAAAGATTTCAGTTTTGTTTTTCAATTGAGTTGTACAGTTTATAGGTCACATTAAAGGTGGAAAATGTTCTGAAATGATTTATCTTTGTCTCAATTTTTTACAGCACAGAAACCTGACATTTTAACAGGGGTGTGTAGACTTTTTATTTCCACTGTAGATAGATAGAGGGCGAGATAGAGGGATAGAATAAGATCAGCTGCCCCAGTTGCCGTCCCATCAGGCCAGTGTTTGGGGCAGTTAGCCTCGGTACTATCACTACATAGTTATTTTAATTAAAGTTGGAATTTTTCAGACGTCGGTTGCTGTTCCCCCATAAATGTTTAATTTGTGTCTAGTTCAGTCTTCTTATGTTTTTTTCTGATTTTCTGAAATTGTGGTTATCTTTGAGTGGAGATATTTTATTTATAAGGGCAGATGTTTTCTCATGTGATTTCCCGCCATTACCCCTAGTGTTTGTATTGTGTTATTACATTAACACACAGCTGGATTTGTATTTGGAGCGAGAGTTATCCTTCCCCTCTTTACAGAGGATTTTGATTAATGTAGATTTGGGGGTTTCACCTCATTCTCTGTCTTATTGCAGTAAAGTGACCGGACGCACATTGTGTTTTGGAGTGAGCGTTATCCTTCCCCTCTTGACCTGACGCATTTTCAGCGACAAGCTTTTGAGGGGCGCAACTCTCTCTTTTTCAAATCACAACAAGGGCTGATTTGCTGTTACAGAAGGGGTTTGTGCACCTCGATATGCTAATCTATTTATGGCCAACCTAGAGTCTTATCTTGGGGCTCTCAAACACTTTATAGATGCAAATGCAACAGAGATGAAGCCGCCATCATAGGGACCGATGGAGAAAAAAGTCTTTGACTTTTACAATTTGAGTAACTGATTCTTCTATTAAATGTAACATGGACTTTTTTCCAGAATAGGTAAAATGTTTGGATAGAGCCAAAACAATGGCACCAATGGTGTATTTCACTCATCTGTGTGTAGAAACTCAGACAGGAACACTTACCGTCCCAGCTCCAAATCCCATGGCTCCCACAATAGTCATCATCCATAGTTAAACAATGAGATACCAACACATAGGTCCATCCATCCCACAAAAATCATCCATAGTTAAACAATGAGATACCAACAAATAGGTCCATCCATCCCACAATAATCATTATCCATAGTTAAACAATGAGATACCAACAAATAGGTCCATCCATCCCACAATAATCATCCATAGTTAAACAATGAGATACCAACAAATAGGTCCATCCATCCCACAATAATCATCATCCATAGTTAAACAATGAGGTACCAACAAATTGGTCCATCCATCCCACAATAATCATCATCCATAGTTAAACAATGAGATACCAACAAATAGGTCCATCCATCCCACAATAATAATCATCCATAGTCAAGACATGAAATACCAACACATAGGTCTCTCCCAACAAACTTTTTATTCTGCTGTGACCTTGTGCACTCACCCCACATGTATCCTCTGACTAATGACATTTGATTTACAGTGCCCCTCAATAGCTGTATTATTATAATTACAACAAACAGTAAAGCTGCCGTATGTAAAGCACCACCCATAGATCATTTCGATTTTCTCTGATCTTGCATTATAAATCACCCCAACCTTCCTCAGTTTCAGCAATTTATTCTCAACAAGTACAGTCGTATAGTGATAGCATCTTGCCCTGAGCTACACCGCTCTACTGTACATGGTGGTGCTACATGATGGAGGTACATGGTGGGGCTACATGATGGAGGTACATGGTGGGGCTACATGATGGAGGTACATGGTGGGGCTACATGATGGAGGTACATGGTGGGGCTACATGATGGAGGTACATGGTGGTGCTACATGATGGAGGTACATGGTGGTGCTACATGATGGAGGTACATGGTGGGGCTACATGATGGAGGTACATGGTGGTGCTACATGATGGAGGTACATGGTGGTGCTACATGATGGAGGTACATGGTGGGGCTACATGATGGAGGTACATGGTGGGGCTACATGATGGAGGTACATGGCATGGCCTCTTTTACTGTTTACAAGTTTCAGACCTTTAGCAGTGAAGTTAGGAAGAAGCTGAATGTGTGAAGCAGGTAAAGACTAAACAGGGAAGAACACAGGTTGTTATAGGGCTTCTTGAACTCCCATTCCATCTTCCATTCACTCTCACTCTGGTCTTATACCAACAGTCTGTCTATGTCTTCCATAACTCTGCTGTCAAGATTGCCTTCATGGCTTGAGTTTTTGCTTCTGTCTCATACAATCTCATTAAACAATCGGTTCTCCTGAAGTCTGAAGGCCTTTCTCACCTTATCTTGTTGGGTTATCTCCTCTAGGTGGCGAATAGTTATCCGTACTATGTATAACAAAATATTCCTCCATTTTCTTTCTTGACTTATCCATATCAAGTCAGAGCCACATTGTGAAGACCCAGAGGTGAAGGGTCACGTGCACTCCAAGATTATTCCTCTATGTCGTGCCTTTTGTGTTTAATCTTGCAGCGGCCAGCAGAACTCCTCCTAGGACAACTATTTTCCATCCCTTTGGTTAGGATTAGAACAATCACAAAATAAAATCAGATACCACATTGCTTAAAATACTAGACACAGACTGCCAGTTTATTCTTTTTTCCACAACATTCCTTCCTCTGAGATATCTGATCTGATATGTTTCTGTTATAATAAGGGGGGGGGGGGGGGGGTAGATTTCTCTTGGTCTCCAGATCTGGTTTTACAACCCCGGAGGGACAATAAACTAACTTCAAACATTATGACTATCTGCCCAGAGACACACACATCCAATAGTTTTCCAAATTCTACATCAGCACCAGAAGTTTCTGCTTAATGTATAACCCCCCCCCCACCCTACTAAATCAGAACACTACTGTAAACACACAACCTGAACACTAAGCATTGTATAAACAATCCTTACTAAGTCCAAATACTCACAAGCCATGCTCTTTGGGGATCTGGGGGACTGGGTCAGAGCCTGAGGCCTAACATTACACAGGTTATCAGGGTCATAACATAATAGTCCATGAGTTCAGTTACCAGGTTCCCCTCAGGGTCCATACAGTCCATAGTCCCCAAAAGTCCGGTGGTGGGCCCTCATGTACATCACACACATCCATGCATATGATCACAATGTTACCACCTGTCTTCTTTCCTACCTATTCTTTCTCAACACTGTTTTCTACTAGCACAAAAACCAAAGCGTAGACCGATAAATACTGTGATCGCAGCATAGGTGCACATTTTTTAATCACCATGGCGACCTGGTGACCAATATTTGTCAAACTCTGTTCTAATCAGTACTGGTTTTGGCTTTTAAAATTAGTTACATCTCTGGTCCAGTAACAAAATCATTCTATGCTGTAGTTCTGTAGTGGAGGCTTTCCTAGGGTTGGTGTCGGTGTATTTGGAGGTATTGAGAGGAGATGTCTGCAGAAGGAGGTCTTTCTAGATGAGGCTCAGGGGTTCATGATACTGCAGGTTAAGAGGTTGGTTTCAAATCTGATGTAAGGGAGGCTCAAGAGGTGACACAAGAAATGATGATGAAGCAAAAGGATGATCCCAGAGAACAAGGAAGAAACTAGATATAAGAACTCAACAAAAGGTTAGGGAGAGTCATAATGGCCTTGTGACCCCAGGACTTCTTGTATTGCATAAATATGGGTGTAAGCAGTGGAAGGTGTTTTTACTTCCGTAAAGTTCAAGTGCTTTGTGAAAGGCGATGCGTGCAATGTGGGAACGGGAGCTGAGAGGCGATGCGTGCAATGTGGGAACGGGAGCTGAGAGGCGATGCGTGCAATGTGGGAACGGGTGCTGTGAGGCGATGAGTGCAATGTGGGAACGGGTGCTGTGAGGCGATGCGTGCAATGTGGGAACGGGTGCTGTGAGGCGATGCGTGCAATGTGGGAACGGGTGCTGTGAGGCGATGCGTGCAATGTGGGAACGGGTGCTGTGAGGCGATGCGTGCAATGTGGGAACGGGTGCTGTGAGGCGATGCGTGCAATGTGGGAACGGGTGCTGTGAGGCGATGCGTGCAATGTGGGAACGGGTGCTGTGAGGCGATGAGTGCAATGTGGGAACGGGTGCTGTGAGGCGATGCGTGCAATGTGGGAACGGGTGCTGTGAGGCGATGCGTGCAATGTGGGAACGGGTGCTGTGAGGCGATGCGTGCAATGTGGGAACGGGTGCTGTGAGGCGATGCGTGCAATGTGGGAACGGGTGCTGTGAGGCGATGCGTGCAATGTGGGAACGGGTGCTGTGAGGCGATGCGTGCAATGTGGGAACGGGTGCTGACAGGCGATGCGTGCAATGTGGGAACGGGTGCTGACAGGCGATGCGTGCAATGTGGGAACGGGTGCTGAGAGGCCATGTGTGCAATATGGGGTAATGCTGAGAGGGGATTGGTGCTATGTGGGGAAGGGTATTATTAGTTGTGAGTATGTGTGGCATTCATAACAGATGCAGAGAATTGTGTGGGGTATTTATCATTGATGCTCAATGCAGTGTATTCATATGGGATATTATTGCTGATTAAACTAAAGTATTACAATTTTGTATTTTAATAAGTAATTCAGGCCCTATAGTTCAGTGGCTGAGAAATGTCCTGTTTTAGCCACACAAGTGTCTTGTAGGAGCCATTAAGTGCTGGGACTATAGATCTGCCGAGCCCTGTAGCATAATTTGTCTATTTGTGCCGAGCCCCGTGGTAGACCTTGTCTATTTGTGCCGAGCCCCGTGGTAGACCTTGTCTATTTGTGCCGAGCCCCGTGGTAGACCTTGTCTATTTGTGCCGAGCCCCGTGGTAGACCTTGTCTATTTGTGCCGAGCCCCGTGGTAGACCTTGTCTATTTGTGCCGAGCCCCGTGGTAGACCTTGTCTATTTGTGCCGAGCCCCGTGGTAGAGCTTGTCTATTTGTGCCGAGCCCCGTGGTAGAGCTTGTCTATATTAGTGCTGAGACCAGTAGTAGAGCTTGTCTATTTGTGCTGAGCCCTGTGGTAGGCCCTATTTATTTGTAGCAAGATGTGTGGTAGAGCTTGTCTAACTGTTCCAATCCCTGTGTTAGAGCTTGCCTATTATTGCCAAAGACAGAGGTAGAGCTTGTCTAACTGTCCCGAGCCCTATTTGTGCTGAGCCATGTGGTAGAGCTTGTGTATTCGTAACGAGCTCTGTGGTAGACCTTGTCTATTTGTTCCAAGCCATGTGGTAGAGTTTACCTAATAGTGTCACGCTCTGTAGTCTGTTTGTGCCCTATTTGTGCTGAGCCTGTTTCTTTGTGTGATGGTCTCTAGAAGTGCCTCCGTCTGAACCCCGATGCTCCCGTGTGGGTGTCCAAGCAGCGCATCCTCTGCACCCTCAATCACAGCCTGAAGGACGTCCTCAACTATGGGCTCTTCCAGCCCGCCTTCAATGGGAGAGCAGGCAAATTCCTGGACGAGGAAAGACTGCTGCGGGAATACCCACCGTCCCTGGCCACACCTGTACCTTACCTTGAGGTAAGGCAAGAAATATACCCTAAGGTTCACACCTGAAAAGGGGAAACACAAGACACCTAAGAATAGAGACAGAAGATAGGTCAGAATCTCCCCAGAGAGAGGGAACCAGAGACAACTGAGAACTGAATACATACACATGGAAGCATGTAGTGATTTTTAGATGATCCTTAGACGAGATACATCTGAGAGATACACTTGAGAACAGGTATTGTTTCCAATGAGACAACCCATTGGAAGATACACTTGGGAGCAGGTAATGATCCAGTGGAGCCGTAAACCTGAGAGCGGTAATTGTTTCCAATGACGAGTGAGAGCAGATGTTCATCCAAGAAGATAGACCTTAGAGCCAGTAGCGGTCCTTAGAGGACATACACCTGGGAGCAGATAATGATCTTTAATAGGTAGTTAATCGATAGACCTACATGATTAGAGATTTACACATAGGGTGGAGCTCTGATTTCTCCTAACAGATCTTTCCTTTTCTCCTTAGTTTCGTTACAAGAGGCGCGTGTATACTCAGACACTGCTGGATGACAAACAGTTTGCAAAACTTCACACTAAGGTGAGTGACTCCAAGATATGAGATAGAGAAATATGTCCAGGCCCGGGAGGTGCACACGGTGCAAGCCCTGACCCGGTCACTAGCATCACTCCAGCTCTTCATATTCACACCTGGGCTGTCGACCATTAGCGACGCTTTCTTGGTGGCTACCTGTATATGTTTTATTTGCATCTTACTTCATTTTCCATATTGTAACTAAGTGCAAAGTAGAATTTTGGAAGAGAGGTGTAAATAGGAGAGTAGTTAATGTAGAGTAGTCCGAGATTAGGTTATACTATAAAGTGAATACTCTCTGATCAATAAACCCAGGAACCTACACACTAAACAAACTCTACACAGCCTTTATATTCCTAGCTCTGGTTAATTTTGCCTCCTGATTTTTTAGGGAAATCTAAAAAAATTCATGGAATACGTTCAGCTTCAAAACATTGAGAAAGTAACCAGGCTTCTGGAGCGAGGTCTGGACCCGAACTACCAGGATCCCGACACCGGGGGTGAGTGGTCTGTTACCCCATGTCCTACAAAGCATTGGGTCGTGGGTAGATGAAATTAATCAAACATCAAACTGTGAGTGGTGGAGTGATTTGAATCTCATCGTTCTGATCTGTAGGGTATGGAGTGGAGGGGTTGAATCTCATAGTTGTGATCTATAGGGTATGGAGTGGGGGGGTCGATAATGTTGAATCTCACAGTTTGGGGTTTTCATGTTTGCTTCATGAATTTCCTGACAAATGTAATATTTTTAGCTTCACTTCGATTCTATTTCTGTAAATTTGAGTCCGGAAGCGCTCAATACATTCAATGTCATTGGATGGCTCCATGGTTTTGGTTCCGTGTTTTTCATCATTAAAGGGATAGTAAATTTAGCACATATTGGACCACACCATATTATAGATCTCCAAAAGGCATGTTGAAATACTCAGTTCTACAGAAATGTGTGATTTCCAGGTTGTCTACAATGTAGAGACCGTCCCCAGTTCATAGCTCAGGCAGAGTTCTGTTCCGCCTCCTAAACTCCCTTAACCAACCAGGTCGCAGGGGTTCAAGCAAAGTGTTTTGTGGGGCTAATCATGCTAAAAGGCCACTTCCATAAAATTTGAATATCTTATTTTGTCTTTTTTGATTTGTGATTGTTGACATTTTGTTGTTATTGTTGTAATTTGTGAAAATGGCACATAGAGTTTCCTATGTGAAATAGTGGTCCTCTAAAAAGAGACCGCCTGGCAATTAAAGTTCGTCCACGGGGTATAACCACTGTTCTCTATGGTTTTTGCTTTTTATGGAAATAGTGGTCCTCTAAAAAAAAGTCTGACTGACATAAAATTTGATCCTCGAAATCAAACCACTGTGCTCTATATTTGTTTTGTTTTTTTGTTGTTGTAAAATAGAGTTTCTTATTGAAATAGGGGTCCTCTAAAATGAGCCCGAGTAACATAAAAGTTCGTCCTCAAAATCCAACCACTGTGCTCTATTTTTTTTTTTTTTTTGTGAAATCTTTGTTGAGGTGAAATCATTTTTTGTTTGTTCTTTGCCATGTCTTATATTGTTATATTTTGTTGAATTTAAGTTATAGTACCTCATAGTAGACAATGTTTTTTTGTAAAAATGCGGCCATCATGTAATAAATCACCTTGACTTTGGTTGTTTTCAATGTAAACTTTAATAGCCTCTGGATTCTTGCATCTTGAGAATGCAATATACAGCTGGCCATGTGCAAATACTGGTTCTTCTAAAAAGATACCCACAGATTTGAAAGTTTGTCCTTGTGATTTTTTTTTAATGGTCATGGCAAATGCCATGATGATGGGAAATTGTCTCCTTTGAAGTACAAAAGGGAGGCTACTTTCACTTGGTGCCAAATCTATTCTTGGTATAAAAACTCTCTCTCCTTTATGGGTACCAGTTAGAGTTTCAGCATGTATGAAATGGTCCTTTAGTTCTTGAACAATTAATCTGGTCCCATTACATAGGCCTTTTTTTTGTTCATATTTCACAGTAACATGACAATTGCACCTTTCTTTAGCTGCAACATATGTGGTGGCATTCCAGAGGGTTAATGAATTCAGTTGAAAAGTTTGTCTGACTTTCTTTGTCATCACCAAGTACAGCATCAGCCCTGTGATAATTTTTTTGTGATGCATTTTTTTATTTTTATATTTCATTATTGAGGAGCAATGCATCTTATTTTTTTGCATGTTAATATTACTTTGTTGCAAGCTCTGCATAGTCCTTGTTATTTATTGTAGTTTGGAATATAGCTGATATGAGATCCTGTTTGCAAATCATATGAGCTGGGATGTGCACAGTGTCATCAGGTAGATTTTGTATTCACTCTGTTTTTCCTTCTCCAATGTTAATGAGCAAATCCTTGAACTCATTTTCTCCTTCTGATCTCATATTTTGTTGTAACTGAAGATGGGTAAATAGTTTCCATAGTGTACTTGACTTTATACAGGTTTCGACAATGTCAGTTCGATTTCCATGTACAACGACAGGTAATGTTTGTCTAAAATCTCCTCCTAACAACATTACCTTTGCACCAAATGGGAAATCATTATTCATGACTTCACGTAGCAAACTGTCAATTCATTGTAGGGCATGGCATGACATCACAGTAACTTCATCTATTATAATTAATTTACTTTTTTTTTAAATGTTTTGCTTGCAATGATGTCATTCGAATATCTGACACTGATGTTTCCAGAATGGTAATTGGCAGTTTAAATCCACTATGCATAGTTCTTCCACCTTCTAACAAAAGTGCGGCAATTCCAGTGGTTGCAAATGGTAGTGCTATTCGACCTTGTGCTCGAACAAAACTCATTAATAAATTATAGAGATACGTTTTTCCTTATCCACCAGGTCCATCTGGATAGAAATAATGCTCTTTTAGCATGTCATCATCTAGGGCATTTCTTATGGCATTAAATGTAATGTATTTAAAGTTGCAAGTCTTTCTTCTGTTCTTTCTCTTTGAAGCTGAGTGTCATAGTTTTTAAATTTTATGTTGTCTATGAATCCTGGATCTGGCAGATTAAAACTTGCACAACTTAATCCATGAGATAAAAAGACCTCTTGAATTTCAATTAATGCTTTTAATTGTGCAATAGGCTCATTGTATTGTTGCAAAAAGTCTTCAGACATACTTGTTTTAAATTTGTCCCACAAAGCTAATGCATTTGGAGCATTTGAGAAGATACAAATGAATGCAAATTGTTCCCTCATCTGCCGTGGCATTTGACATAGTGCTGCTTCTTCTAGACATCTTTCCCATTCTGTATTATCAGCTAGGAAGTTTCTGTGTCGCGCAGCTAAATGAAATGATTCATAAACTATGTCATTAACAGTTCTTAACTGTTCAAAACTTTGTGCACCAGGAACATTTAGAAGTAGTAATCGTAAGCAGAAATGTTCAAGGTCTCTTGGACTTACAGTGTAAATTCTTGGTGTTATTTATTTCCACAACTTTTTGTTTTCGCCATAATCCATTAACGAAAATATAATGGTATGGAATGTCAATATATAACCATTCCCTTGCCTCCAAGTCCGTACAATTTAATTGAAACCACGCAGTTAGTATAGTTGGTGATGCTCACTTTGTGCCAAAGCATTTGTTTAATTTGCAGCATGGAAATACACTAAATGTCTTTGTGGCAAATATACAGCCAATCGATATACTGCATGTGAGCGATCATGCATTTCAAATTTGAGAAGACGCCACATTGCTTCTGGCGCACTTACATAGCGAGCATCTACATGAGATGCAAGTTCATCATGTACAAACTCACTTCGTTCTGGATTTTCTGCACTTTTGACCACTACAGTAGCTGCATTATAGCCTTTGTAAATATATTTGTAGACATATGTAATGGATTTTATAGAAGTGCAAGCTTCTACATTAATGTGTGCATTATACTTCATGAATAAATGTGGATTGTATGGTACCACATATCTGTTATCTAAAATGGCAGTTTGTCCTTCTCTTCTTCTATATAATGGATAGCCATCACAATTAGCATACGTTTTGTCTCTATAATCTTTTGGAACTTCTTTTGTACATTTCTTATTTTACATACATGGCGACTGTGGTTTAATATCTCCACATGGTCCATGAATCATACAGTGAGTTACAATCTCATATAGTCTACAATGTATTTCTGGATCTTCGTTTCAGCAATAATCACTGAATCCACTTTGTCACCAGTATCCAATTTATCTTTCTCTTGAAGGATTATAAGAATATGTGCTTGTGGAAGGCCTCTTCTTTGAAATTTGATGGTATAAACATAAGCCAGACATTTGCCAAATAACTAAGTTATGGTTATGTCACGTATTAATTCAGTTAATTTGATTTTATAGACTCTTGCCACTAAATCTGGTCTATCGGAAGCAGTTTGTCCAATTAGCAGATTGTGTGTAATCTATGTCCATTGTGGATTACATGTAAATGTAGTAAATAAATGTGGTTTGCCATATTTAGTTACAATAGCCATGGCATCATTGTATCTTCAACAGCTTCCGTTGTATCTAGGACAGATAGATGAGCAAATTTTCTTTGCTCCCCTTGCTTTGGATGTAAATGAGAAGTACTATGGTAAATTTGTCCTTGTACTCTGAAGCAGTAAGGGCCATGTCCTGGCACATTAGCAGCTAATGTTGCCCCATAGATGCAAAGGATATGGCACTATTGTAGCATCTTATGTTTGTTTTGACATTTTTGTAGATGGGAAAAGTAGGCTCGGTCATAATGCTTTGTAAATATGGTGGGAATTGTTGTCTTTCTGGAAGTCTTACCTTGCCTTTTTGACAGCAACTAATAAACTGGCCATCTCTGGGTCTTTCCTGTTTGACATGATAAGCCCCACAAAACTGACAGAGAATATGCATAATACCACAATTATGAACCTCTATTGTTAAAGATTTAAGCAAAGGGCAATTATGAGAAGATATATCAATGTGACTGTGTAAATCATCATTAGAATTCTTATCTGATTGTTCAGGAATATTTTCTAGATGTTTTTGTTTTTTGGTTGCCTTTTTTGGCTTGGATGTTACTTTCTCAGCCGCTTGTCTTTTGCTTGCGATTCTCTCACGTTCTTTTTTGCGTCGAATTTCCTTTTCCTCCGGCGTCTGTCGATCTTTCCATCTTTGTATACGTCCTCGAGTTTGGCGTCTTTTCTGTTCCTCTTTATTTTCGTTATCCGCCATAGTAATCTGTAAATTTTAAATATTTCGTTTGCTTTTAAAAAACACAAAAATACAAATCTATTTTCTTTCTTTTACTTATTTCTTCTGCTATCCTGTTTAGTTTTCGTTTTCTTGCATTGCATTTAATTAAAGGTGCACAGAAAAGTGTTTTCATCTCTCTATCGTGTATATGTTCTTAGAATTGTTTCTGGTATTGTGATTTGTGTGCATCAGTGTGCCATTGTGTACTTGTGGTTATTGTGTTGGCTATATTGCACTTTGTTTGGACATTGGGGCACAGCAAACAGGATTATATCCTTCCATTTTGTATGAGTAAGCATTTCTTGAGTTATCCTGTTTATGGACGGCAGTGTTGGGGTTATGGTCTGATGATTATGGGTTTAGACTTATGGTATTTTTTTACACTACAGTGCATTTTGACATTGGCGCCCAGCTAAGAGTATTGATGCTTCCATTTTGTATGTGTTAACAGCATTGTTTGTGGAATCTTGTTTGGTGTGTGTCACTGTTTGCATTGTGCTGTTATTTTTTAGATTTAGTTATATTGCAGTGGCATTCCACATTGGTGCACACCAAACAGAAATAATCCTTCCATTTTGTTTATTTCTCAAAAATGTGCTGTTCTATCCTATTTCATGTGCACCACTGTTGGCATTAGGGGTTGAGGTTATGTGGATAGGCTTACAGGGTTAGTTAGGCTGCAATAGGTTTTATGCTTAGAGGATTAGTTAGACTACAGTCCATTTTGACATTGGCGCACATCACACAGAAGAAATCCTTCCACTTTTTTTTTGTTTTACTGAAATTTGCTGTGTTATTCTGTTTCGTGTGCACCACTGTTGGCATTAGGGGTTTAGGTTATGGGGATAGGCGTAGAGGGTTAGTTCGATTGCAGTACGTTTTGAGACTTGCGCACACCAAACAGGATAGATTTTTTTTCTTTGTTTGTACTTGTTATACTGTACCTGTTGTGTTGAATTTGTTGTGTATAAATGACAGAGGGTCCCCTGCTGCCAATCTTCCTGCGACCGTCTTCAGGCAGTATCTGGTGAAAATGAGAAACAGAAATGTTCAAGTCATGTTTTTTTTGTTTTCCACTAACAGCATAGTATTTTTGTTAAGGCAATGTATTTGTGTATGTTACCTGTTGGTGTAATGTTTTTTCTGTACATTTCGGGCGAGTTTCCAGGCTGCGTTACGCCGTACATCGCTGCAGATCATGCAGTGACGCTCTGGATGGAGAGTCTGTTGGAAATTATACAAATATGGAAATGTTGAAATGCTGTGTAAATATGAAATGGAGTTTCTTTTGCTAAGAGCATAGAATATTTTTTATAAATGTGCGACATTTTACCCCACAGAAACATTTATCTGTGTTTGAAATCCTATCTTCTGTGTATTTTTTTATTTATTATTATTTTATAAATTTTAATCATTTTATATAGGTTTTCCATCTTGCTATAGATAAATAATCTAGTTGAATTTTTTCTGTCCATTAATAATGTTATTTTTCTTAATATTATATATATATATTTTTTTGGGGGGATAAGTTATTATTATTAATTAATTAATTATAGCTTACTTTTTTGTGTAATTTGCAGTTTTTTAGCTTCTAAAGTGATAATGAAGTTGCTTAAGAGGTAACGCTACCAGCGACATGTCCAGTCACACTGCTCATCACTTGAGGAGAAATGGAGAAATCTCTAGAAAGTCTCCAGTATTTATAGACTGTCAGCCCAAGTAGAAGCTCCAGTGTGAGCTTCCAGAGATGCCACATGCTCAAACCTCTCACAGAGGTATGGACCCTGGATCAGCTGTTCCAGTAGTGCATACATGTAGCAGGATGTACACTGAGTGAGGTTTCCACTTAATTACAAAAAAAAAAAAACACTACAATTTGACCCTTTTCTTTGAACTCCCTCCTGCAAACCATCACACACAAGGCCCAAACGTATATGCAAGTTTAACCCAGGCAAAAAGGTCCATGATGTATCACATTGCATGTAGGTTTGGTCCACGACGTATCACGTTGTATCTGGTAGTGTTGGTCCACAACGTATCATGTTGCATTTGGTAGTTTTGGTCCATGATGTATCACCTTGCATTTGGTAGTGTTGGTCCATGATGTATCACCTTGCATTTGGTAGTTTTGGTCCATGATATATCACCTTGCATTTGGTAGTGTTGTTCCATGATGTATCACCTTGCATTTGGTAGTGTTGGTCCATGATGTATCACCTTGCATTTGGTAGTTTTGGTCCATGATGTATCACGTTGCATTTGGTAGTGTTGGTCCATGATGTATCACCTTGCATTTGGTAGTGTTGGTCCATGATGTATCACCTTGCATTTGGTAGTGTTGTTCCATGATGTATCCCGTTGCATTTGGTAGTGTTGGTCCATGATGTATCACCTTGCATTTGGTAGTTTTGGTCCATGATGTATCACCTTGCATTTGGTAGTGTTGGTCCATGATGTATCACCTTGCATTTGGTAGTGTTGGTCCATGATGTATCACCTTGCATTTGGTAGTGTTGGTCCATGATGTATCACCTTGCATTTGGTAGTGTTGGTCCATGATGTATCACCTTGCATTTGGTAGTGTTGTTCCATGATGTATCACCTTGCATTTGGTAGTTTTGGTCCATGATGTATCACCTTGCATTTGGTAGTGTTGGTCCATGATGTATCACCTTGCATTTGGTAGTGTTGGTCCATGATGTATCACCTTGCATTTGGTAGTGTTGGTCCATGATGTATCACCTTGCATTTGGTAGTGTTGGTCCATGATGTATCACCTTGCATTTGGTAGTGTTGGTCCATGATGTATCACCTTGCATTTGGTAGTTTTGGTCCATGATGTATCACCTTGCATTTGGTAGTGTTGGTCCATGATGTATCACCTTGCATTTGGTAGTGTTGGTCCATGACGTATCACCTTGCATTTGGTAGTGTTGTTCCATGATGTATCACCTTGCATTTGGTAGTGTTGGTCCATGATGTATCACCTTGCATTTGGTAGTGTTGGTCCATGATGTATCACCTTGCATTTGGTAGTGTTGGTCCATGATGTATCACCTTGCATTTGGTAGTGTTGGTCCATGATGTATCACCTTGCATTTGGTAGTGTTGGTCCATGATGTATCCCGTTGCATTTGGTAGTGTTGGTCCATGATGTATCACCTTGCATTTGGTAGTGTTGGTCCATGATGTATCACCTTGCATTTGGTAGTGTTGGTCCATGATGTATCACCTTGCATTTGGTAGTGTTGGTCCATGATGTATCACCTTGCATTTGGTAGTGTTGTTCCATGATGTATCACCTTGCATTTGGTAGTTTTGGTCCATGATGTATCACGTTGCATTTGGTAGTTTTGGACCATGATGTATCACGTTGCATTTGGTAGTTTTGGTCCATGATGTATCACGTTGCATTTGGTAGTTTTGGTCCATGATGTATCACGTTGCATTTGGTAGTTTTGGACCATGATGTATCACGTTGCATTTGGAAGTTTTGGACCATGATGTATCACGTTGCATTTGGTAATGTTGGTCCATGACGGATCACGTTGCATTCTAGATTATGTTTCCTGTCTAGATGTCTAGTATAATCTTTGGAACTTAAAGGGACAGTAATCTCACTAAACTTGCTCTGCTGCAGCTGGCAGAGCAAGTTCTTTTAATTCATAAAATGTACGTGCTGCCTTAAAATTTTCTGTTGTGTTGTTTTTAAAAGCTGTTTATTATTTTGTTTATTTACAGTATATAATCGCCCAGCTCCCAGCGCCTATTCTAAACTAAGGTGTGTGTGCCATGCAACCTATTGCTGCACAGCACCGGGTGCCGCGCGGTTTCTTAATGGGGTAGTATCTACCAATCGGATACTTCCCCCAGAAGCTTATTTGCAGAATCTTTTGGATGCTAAGAGCGCAAGTTGAGTGTCACCGCACCCAAACCCCCAACTGACACACACACACACAGAGTGTACCTGCTCAGGGTTCACAGGGTGCACACAGACATAGCGGTCCTGAGTGGAGCCCCTGCATCCCCCTCCCCAGCTCTGCAGGTCTTGAAAGGACCACAAATCCCAAACTCTACAGATGACCACCATGCACATAAATGTCAGATGCTTACTTCCCTTTGGACTCTCTCCACTTCAGTTCTACAGGTCCTCAATGAACCATAAATCAGTAATAAAAGACCTAAATTATACCTTCTGTATCTATCTAGCAATCTATCTATTCTATTCCATTCTATTCATATATGTATGTGTACTTTCGTGTATATATGTTTGAGTGTATGGGTATGATTATGGGTATGGCCAGTGAGAAGATATTTGTATCCAGGTGTCGGGGGTCTCAGTGTGCAGGTTATGGATATGGCCAGTGAGAGGATATTTGTATCCAGGTGTCGGGGGCTGTTTGCTGGTTATGGATATGGCATGTGAGAGGAAACTTGTATCCAAATGTTGGGGGGTGGAGGGGCGTTCAGTGTTCAGGTAATGAAATGACCAGGAGTAGGATATTTGTATTTGTATCCAGGTGTCGGTGGTCTCAGTGTGCAGGTTAAGGATAGGGCCAGTGAGAGGATATTTTTTCCAATTGTTGGGCGGTCTTGGTGTCCAGATTATGGATGTGTCCAATGTCAGGGGTTCTTAGTCTGGAGATAATGGATATGGCCAGTGACAGGATATTTGTATTTGTATCCAGTGTTGTGGGGTCTTAGTGTTCAGGTTATAGATGTGGAAGGAGACTCCAGACGTGGACCCTTTGCTCACTGTGCATTAGGGAGTTCAGCTACACCTCACTGATGAGGTCCAATGAAGGCCGAAACGTACGTCTGGGCTTTGCTGTTACCCCTGTTCATGGAGGTATTGCCTGTTATTTCAGGGCTGGATTACTCTAGTGAGTGGGACCAGACTGATATACTACAGGATATTTCTCCCTGTGAAGGGCACAAGTGGCTAAAAGAGATGCTCTCAGAGTGGCTTATCATGGCCATAGTTCATTCTCTGATTGAGCATCTCTGACTTTGTTGTTTAGGTTATAGATGTGGCCAGTGAGCCAAGTGTCGGGGTACTGAGGATCAGGCCACGTCATTTGGTGCTGTCACTTATGGTCTTTTTAGGTTCACATGTTCTGTCTTTCACAGAGTGCCCCCTGACGCTCGCTTCTCAACTGGAGGGTGGATCAGATCTGGTAAAAATTCTACGGAGTGGGGGAGCGCATCTCGACTTCAGAACCCGCGAGGGACTGACGGCTCTGCACAAAGCGGTGCGATACCGCAACCACGCCGTACTAATGGTGAGTGCTATATATAGAACCACAACCACACTATACTAATGGCGAGACCCGTATATATAGCACCACACTGTACTAATGCTGAGACCTGTATATATAGAACCACAAACATATTGTACGAATGGTGGGACCTATCACTATAATTGATTTAGATCTTCCGAATGTTGGTCAAGCTTTGCAGCCCTTGCTGCGCGAAGCGAGGCGAGCAGTCAACTCCATGCAACTGCGAGGCTCGCGGGACTTAAGCTGGTATGAGCCCTTAAGGTGCTCATTGCCCCACTGCCGCACTGATGCTCTCGATGAGCACCTACGGCCCTCAATAGGCTCCCCCTTCCCCAGTGTATGCTCTCCCTGCCCCACTGATGCTCGGGCCCCCAGTACAGGCTCCCACTGTAGGCTCCCCCTGCCACACTGATGCTCGGGCCCCCAGTACAGGCTCCCCCTCCCCACTGTAGGCTCCCCCTGCCCACTGATGCTCGGGCTCCCAGTACAGGCTCCCCCTGTACGCTCCCCCTACCACACTGATGCTTGGGCCCCCGTACAGGCTCCCCCTGCCCCACTGTAGGCTCCCCCTGCCACACTGATGCTCGGGCCCCCAATACAGGCTCCCCCTGCCACACAGTACAGGCACGTACCTGGTTGTGCAAATCCTGCCAGTAGCTTGCGGCCCGTACCTGGTTCCGACCTTGCCAGCAGCTCAGCACTCTCCGGCTTCGGGAAGGTGACAGAGAAATAAGACAGGAAGGTGAGGAAGAAAGAAGATACTAGGGGGGCAGAAGGCACAAGGGAGGGAAAGGAGGAGGGAGGGAAAGAAAAAGGGGGAAGGAGACACAAGGAAGGGAGAGGAGGGGGAAGGAGACACGAGGGCAAAGGAAGCGGGGGGAAGGAGACATGGGGAGGAGGGGGAAAGGAGGCACAGGAGAGGGAGAGAGGGGGGAAGGAGAAAAGGGGAGGGAGAGGAAGAGAAACGAGACACAAGGGAGGAAGAGGAGGGGGGAAGGAGACACAGTGGAGGGATAGGGGAAAAGGAGACACGAGGGGAAAGAAAGTGGGGGAAAGGAGACCTAGGGGAGGGATGGGGGAAATGAGACTAATGGTCACAACAACAATGTACTAATGGTGATATATATATATAACCACACTGTAGTAATATTGAGACCTTTATATATAGAGCCACAGCGATGCCGTACTAATGGCGATGTGTTTATATTCCATCTCAAGCAGGCCGCGTGTCCGTAGTAGCCGGGCCATAGTGTACTTGATGACAGATTATCTGGATGTATGAAATTGATCTAAACTGTACGTTTGTTTGTCCACTCAGACCCTCCTCGACTTGGGTGCGTCCCCAGATTATAAAGATAGTCGAGGTCTGACCCCGCTGTATCACAGTGCCATGGTGGGTGGGGACCCTTACTGCTGCGAGCTGCTACTGCGTGACTATGCCAGCCTGGGGTGTGAGGACGAGAACGGCTGGCAGGAGATACACCAGGTGAGACAACCAAGTGACAATCTAGTCATGTCATCTGTACGTCCACTCCCTGTACTCTGACGTTTGTTTTATCCTTGGGTTTATAGTTATCCTATCAATCTGCCACCACACTCTTCTTTGGGAGTGAGTTCCACAGCTTGCCTGCCCACACTTTGGAAAACCGTTATTTTGTTGAAATTGATGAAGAAAATAATTTAGTTAATATAGCTACAGAACCTACCAGCTGCACTCGTCACATGGAAGATTTACTTTCCTTTGCTGAATTGATGGAGTTAGAGGCATATTTGGTTTGGCATTGTTGAGTATTTGAATCTCAACTTGCAGCTGAGACATGCTCAAAAGTGATGTCTGGCCCTAGTGCTATTGTGGTCTGGGGGCAATGGTCTCTTCCCTCTATATTCTAGGGCAGGATTATAAGTAGCTGGCGAGATGCCTTATGGCTGCAACAATGATGACACAGCAGCTTGATAGCTTATTACATTTATATTTAGTACATTTAGAACCAAAGTAAATGTTGTTGGTTCAAATCCTCTCTTTTTATCTAAAAAAAATAATTAGTAAACTCAAAAATAAAAACTAGAAAAGAGGTGTAAACCTTGAGTGGTCTGTGGACCGTCACTAATTCCCTGCGGCACACAGTCAGGTTGTCCCCTCTCTTCTTTCTGGGCTACCGGCTTTAAGCGCTGGACCCAGCAGCTGCAATCATGGCTAGTGGTCTTGTGAATGGTCAGGCTTCCATCCTCATTATATATGCATTATCTGTGCCTTTAACTCAGTCAATTCAGCATCAGTTTCCCACATTTTCCACCCTTTGTGTGCTAGTACAGGGCAGTTTTGTTTGGTGATATTTGTGTCAGTTTACAGTTAGATATTTGGTTGCCCAGTGTTTATTTATTCATAAAAAAATGTTTAATGCAAGTTTAGAAATAACTTGTAGATGAATGGGAAGAAGAAAACACTGGCTGTCTCCTCCTGCCTCTACCCCATACCTCTTCCTGACTTTCTCCTCCTGCCTCTCACGTCATAGCTCACCTGGCTGTCTCCTCCTTCCTGATAGCTCACCTGTCTGTCTCCTTCTGCCTCTCTCCTCATACTTCACCTGGTTGTCTATTCCTGCCTCTATCCTCATAACTCACCTTGCTGTCTCTTCCTGCCTCTATCCTTATACCTCACCTGGCTGTCTCCTCCTACCTCGTTGTTCATACCTCTTCCTGGCTGTCTCTTTCTGCCTCCCCCCGCCTCTTACCTCACCTGGCTTTCTCCTCCTGCTTGCCAATACTTCTGTCTTCATATCTCTTCATGGCTGTCTCTTCCTCCTCGTTCCTCATATCTCTTCTTGGCTGTCTCTTCCTGCCTCCCCCTGCCTCTTACCTCGTCTGGCTGTCTCCTCCTGCCTCTATCCTCATACCTCACCTGGCTGTCTCTTTCTCCTCGTTCCTCATACCTCACCTGGCTATCTCTTCCTCCTTGTTCCTCATATCTCTTCCTGGCTGTCTCCTCCTGCCTCTATCCTCATACCTCACCTGGCTGTCTCTTTCTCCTTGTTCCTCATACCTCACCTGGCTGTCTCTTTCTCCTTGTTCCTCATACCTCACCTGGCTGTCTCTTTCTCCTCGTTCCTCATACCTCTTCCTGGCTTTCTCTTTCTGCCTCCCCCGCCTCTTACCTCGCCTGGCTTTCTCCTCCTGCTTCCCATACTTCTGTCTTCATATCTCTTCCTGGTTGTCTCTTCCTCCTCGTTCCTCATACCTCTTCCTGGCTGTCTCTTCCTGCCTCCCCCCGCCTCTTACCTCGCCTGGCTTTCTCCTCCTGCTTCCCATACTTCTGTCTTCATACCTCTTCCTGGCTGTCTCTTCCTGCCTCTCCCCGCCTCTTAGCTCGCCTGGCCTTCTCCTCCTACCTCGTTCCTCATACCTCTTCCTGGCTGTCTCCTCCTACCTCGTTCCTCATACCTCTTCCTGGCTGTCTCCTCCTACCTCGTTCTTCATACCTCTTCCTGGCTGTCTCCTCCTACCTCGTTCCTCATACCTCTTCCTGGCTGTCTCCTCCTACCTCGTTCCTCATACCTCTTCCTGGCTCAGCCTCCTTCCTTCCTGTTGTTGCCCTGTCCATTTCTTTTCATTCCTCTGTCGGCTTTCTCATTTCCTCAACCTTTATCCTCCTGTCTCCTCCTAGCTGTATCTTCCACCATCCACATGATCCTCTCCTCATTTGAAGCCACACACCATATCCCCAGCAGCTGTCTCAACCTATCTCTCACTAGCGGTCTACTCTTGTCTTCCTTCTCCATCATCTTCCCAGTCCTTCTCGCTCCTACCTATTTGCTCCCTGGCTTTCTCCTCCCATGTTTTTGTTGGCGCTCATGTTCACTCCACCAGGGCTCGCCACCTGAATCCTAGATCATTCTGGTTATTGTCTCTCCATCATTCTTCTACAACCTCCCATTGACTCTTTCCAGCTCACCCTGCATGTTTCCCCTATCTCCAGGTGTCTCTTCTCCTGTCTTTTCCCTTGTCTGTCTTGCTCTTGTTGTCTTCCTGTGTTTGCAGGCTCTCCTTCTGCCTCCCCTAGCTCTTCTCATGACTCTTCTCTCCCTTTGTCTCTTTTTCCAGCTCTTCTGTTTCCTCCTCTCTCTGTCTCCACCATCTCTCCTGCCTCACGTCTCTTCTCTCCGTGACTCTCATCCTTTATCCCACTGGCTTTTCCCCAATCTCCTCCTATCTTTAGCATCCTGTTTAGTTCTATACCACCGTCCCTCCATCTCTCCATGCCTTCCTTCTTGTCTGTCTCGCCCATTCTCTTCTGCCTCCACCTACTGTCTTCCTGTCCTTATCGTGTAAGACTCCCGCTTGCGGTCTCCACTCTCCTCAGGTCTCCTCCTGTCTGTCTGTCTCTCCTCAGGTCTCCTCCTGTCTGTCTCTCCCCAGGTCTCCTCCTGTCTGTCTGTCTCTCCCCAGGTCTCCTCCTGTCTGTCTGTCTCTCCCCAGGTCTCCTCCTGTCTGTCTGTCTCTCCTCAGGTCTCCTCCTGTCTGTCTGTCTCTCCTCAGGTCTCCTCCTGTCTGTCTCTCCCCAGGTCTCCTCCTGTCTGTCTGTCTCTCCCCAGGTCTCCTCCTGTCTGTCTGTCTTTCCCCAGGTCTCCTCCTGTCTGCTCCTTTTGTCCAATATTCTTCCTGTCTCTCCTCAGCTCTCCTCCTCCCTGTCTGTCTCTCCACAACTCTCGACCTGCCTTTCTGTCTGTCCCATCCTACCCTCCTGTCTGTCTCTCCCTGTCTTATCTTCCTGCCTGTCTCTCCCCAGCTCTCCTCCTTCCTGTCCGTCTCCTCCTCCCTGTCTTCCTGTTCTCTAGCTCTCCTCCTGTCTGTCTCTGTCTGTCTCTCCTCCTGCCTGTCTCTCTCCTCCTCCCTGTCTTCCTGTTCTCTAGCTCCCCTCCTGGCTCTTTTCCTGACTCCCCTGACACTCTCTCCCCCCAGCTCTCCTCCTGCCTGTCTCTCCCTGTCTTCCTGTTCTCTAGCTCCCCTCCTGGCGCTCTTCCTGACTCCCCTGACACTCTCTCTCCCAGGCGTGCCGGTACGGTCATGTTCAACACTTGGAGCATCTTCTGTTCTATGGAGCCGATATGAGAGCACAAAATGCATCAGGGAACAGCGCTCTGCACCTGTGTGCACTCTACAACCAGGTGACACAACTACACACACAACTGGGTCACACAAATACTAAATCCGCAAGAGGACACAACTACACACACAACCAGGGGACACAACTACACACACAACTGGGTCACACAAATACTAAATCCGCAAGAGGACACAACTACACACACAACCAGGGGACACAACTACACACACAGCCATGGGACACAACTACACACATAACCAGGTGACACAACTACACACACAACCAGGTGACACAACTACACACACAACCAGGGGACACAACTACACACACAACCAGGGGACACAACTACACACACAACCAGGGGACACCATTACACACACAACCAGGGGACACCATTACACACACAACCAGGGGACACCATTACACACACAACCAGGGGACACCATTACACACACAACCAGGGGACACCATTACACACACAACCAGGGGACACCACTACACACACACAACTAAATGACATAAAACACATCGGGTGGCAAAGATAGACACTGAAATATGGATGATAATCTGGAGGAGCAGCAAGACACACACAGGAGCATGACACCACTACACACACAACCAGGGGACACAACTACACACACAACCAGGGGACACAACTACACACACAACTGGGTCACACAAATACTAAATCTGCAAGAGGACACAACTACACACACAACCAGGGGACACAACTACACACACAACTGGGTCACACAACTACTAAATCTGCAAGAGGACACAACTACACACACAACCAGAGGACACAACTACACACACAACCAGAGGACACAACTACACACACAACCAGGGGACACAACTACACACACAACCAGGGGACACAACTACACACACAACTGGGTCACACAACTACTAAATCTGCAAGAGGACACAACTACACACACAACCAGGGGACACAACTACACACACAACTGGGTCACACAAATACTAAATCTGCAAGAGGACACAACTACACACACAACCAGGGGACACAACTACACACACAACCAGGGGACACAACTACACACACAACTGGGTCACACAACTACTAAATCTGCAAGAGGACACAACTACACACACAACCAGGTGACACAACTACACACACAACTGGGTCACACAACTACTAAATCTGCAAGAGGAGACAACTACACACACAACTAAATGACATAACACACATCGGGTGGCAAAGATAGACACTGAAATATGGATGATAATCTGGAGGAGCAGCAAGACACACACAGGAGCATGACACCACTACACACACAACCAGGGGACACAACTACACACACAACCAGGGGACACAACTACACACACAACCAGGGGACACAACTACACACACAACCAGGGGACACAACTACACACACAACCAGGGGACACCACTACACACACAACCAGGGGACACAACTACACACACAACCAGGGGACACAACTACACACACAACCAGGGGACACAACTACACACACAACCAGGGGACACCACTACACACACAACCAGGGGACACAATTACACACACAACCAGGGGACACAATTACACACACAACCAGGGGACACAATTACACACACAACCAGGGGACACAATTACGCACACAACCAGGGGACACCACTACACACACAACCAGGGGACACCATTACACACACAACCAGGGGACACCACTATACACACAACCAGGGGACACCACTACACACACAACCAAGGGACACCACTACACACACAACCAGGGGACACCACTACACACACAACCAGGGGACACCACTACACACACAACTAAATGACATAACACACAAGCACTGGGTGGCAAAGATAGACACTGACATATGGACGATAATCTGGAGGAGCAGCAAGACACACACAGGAGCATGACACCACTACACACACAACCAGGGGACACAACTACACAATAACACTTTACAAGATGGCAAACAAAAGCAATCATTCCATATCCTAGGACAACACAGATAATTATCATGACTGGGTTAGTGCCTGGACTGCAGAGAGGAGGTCCTGGGTAATGAATGAGTTAATACGTGTCAGATCTATGCGCACTGCACAGTGTTGGGCTAGGGGGTAATTGTGTGGTTAGTGTGTGTGTCTGGTACATAGACGTTGTCCATCGCTCCCTGGCATGGTGCAGTGCGCCCTAGTTGACATTGGGCTTTTAGACCCTCGCTTGATGGGCTTTCTCTGGAGGTCGTCACAGTAAGTTAGTGAGGGTCTGGTCGATATCATTTGGTTATAGGTGGGTTAGATTTGTCTGGTCTACATACATTGGATAAAGGTGGTTAGTGTGTCTCCGAACTCTATACAATGTTGGGCTCAAACGTTCGCATACCCGGGCAGAAATTGTGAAATTTTGGCATTTATTTTGAAAATATGATGATGCAAAAACATTTTTTTTATTAAAGAATAGTGATCACATGAATCCATTTATAATCACATTGTTGTTTGGATCCTTTTTAAATCATATTGATAACAGAAATAACCCAAATGGCCCTGATCACAAGTTTGCACACCCTTGAATGTTTGACCTTGTTACAGTCACACAAGGTGATGCACACAACTTAAAATGGCAATTAATGGTTATTTTCTGACACCTGTGGCTTTTTAAATTGCAATTAGTGCTGTGTATAAATAGTCAATGAGTTTGTTACCTCTCACGTGGATGCACTGAGCAGGCTAGATACTGAGCCATAGGGAGCATAAGAGAACTGTCAAAAGACCTGCGTAACAAGGTAATGGAACGTCATAAAGATGGAAAAGGATATAAAAAGAAAGCCAAAGCCTTGAAACTGCCAGTCAGTACGGTGAAATCACTTCTTAAGAAGTAGAATTTTTTGATCTCTTGATATCAAGCCAAGGTCAGGTAGACCAAGAAAGATTTCAGCCACAAGTGTCAGATTAAAAACCCACAAGTAACCTCAGGAGAAATACAGGCTGCTCTGGAATAAGACAGTGTAGTTGTTTCAAGGAGCACAATACAACAATACTTGAACACAAATGAGTGGTCGAGTTGCCAGAAAGAAGCATTTACTGGACCAATGCCACAAAAAGCCTGGTTACAATATACCCGACAACACCCATGCCTCAGCTTCTGGCACACTGTAATCTGGAGTGACGAGACCAAAATAGAGCTTTATCGTCACAACCATAAAAGGGGTCAACAAGACCTATAGTGAAAAGAATACCATCCCCACTGTGAAGCATGGTGGGGGCTCACTGATGTCTTTTTTGGGGGGGATCTAAAGACATTTGGAATCTTGTGATAATGCAGCATGTTATCAGAACATACTGTCAGACAATTTCCATTCTTCTGCATGAAGGTTGCTCATGGGACCTTCTTGGACTTTCCAGCATGACATTGACCCAAAGCACAAGGACAAGCTGACCTTCCAGTGGATACAGCAGAAATAGGTGAAGGTTGTGGAGTGGCCATCACAGTCTCCTGACCTTAATATCATCGAGCCACTCTGGGGTGATTTCAATGCAAGACGACCAAAGACTCTGCATGACCTTGGGGCATTTTGCCAGGACGAATGGGCATCTATACCACCTGCAAGAATTGGGGGCCTCATAGACAACTATTACAAGACTGCACGCTAGAGGGGGCAATACACAGTATTAAGTATTAATGGTATACAAACTTCCGAACAGGCTTATTTAATTTTTTCTTTGTCGCCATGTTGTGTTTTCTGATTGTGCCAATCTGGTATAACCTACAGCTGAATATGACTCCCTTAAGGTATAAAGGAAATGTGTTTTGCTGCTCAATCATGTTTTCTTTAAAAATGTTACATATACTACTAATTTGCCACGGGAATGCAAACATTTGACCACCACTGTATTGAATATAGTTGGGACAGTGTGTGTCTGGTATATAGACTTTGTACATCGCTCCCTGGCATGGTGAGCCCTAGATGGCCATTGGGTTTTTAGACCCTCAGTTCCTGAGTTTTTCTCTGGAGGTCGTCACAGTAGTTTATTGAGTGTCTGGTCTATATAATTTGTATATAGGTGGGTTAGTGTGTGTGTCTGGTTAATATACATTGTGTATAAGTGGGTTAGGGTGTGTCTGGTCTATTTATATTGGATATAGGTGGGTCTCGTCTGTATATTGGCGATGGGTGGTTTAGTGTATATCTGGTCTTTATACATTGTATATAGGATGGGTAGTGTGTGTCTAATCAATCTGTATCCAATGTCTATAGACCAGACACACACTACCCATCCTATATACAATATATAAAGGCCAGATATACACTAAACCACCCATCGCCAATATACTTAGAACAGACACATACTAATCAATCTTTATCCAATGTCTATAGACCAGTGTGTGTCTAGTCTGTATATTGGGGATGGGTGGTTTAGTGTATATCTGGCCTTTATATATTGTATATAGGATGGGTAGTGCGTGTCCGGTCTGTATGTTCATAAGAGGATTAAAAAAATAACATGTTGTACAGTATCGTGGTTATTCCCGAAAGTTGTTATCGAGGCCCTCTGCAGACATTTCTTTTAAAAGCTACTGTTTGATTGAATTGATTCTTATTGGTTGGATTATCTCTGTTCAGGTCATGATTGGCTGGAATGGCTTTATGCTTTTTAGAGGTCTTAACCTGTGGGAATGGTGTGTACACACCCTGATAGGCTGGGACAGATTCTGATTGGTTGGATTAATGCTGTACAACTCGATTGACTCTGTTTGGGTCCTTATTGTTAGGCTTGGTCCTCCACATCTACCCATTGGCTGTCTTGTCACTGACAGGTATGTCTCTGTACAGCTTCTTAGATTCGTTGGTTTATCATTTGTTGGATACATTTTTCCCGGTTGGTGCTCCATTAAATAGAAATCTAAATGTTCTGGTTGAACGACCAGTCATATTTTTCTTGCAAATTAGCAGAAACTGTGTTGTATGTAATAGGAATAGTGTGAGGTCCTCTCCATTGCGTGAGTAGATAGTGGTGGGGGGATATTTGTCTTCTGGTTGAAGTGCTTGAGTGTTATTTCTCTAGTTGGGAGGGCGGCCGGACTGGTCCGTGTGTGAGAGCTGTATGTCCAGCCTACTTAGCTGACAGAGTAATACCCCCCTGATCTGCCCCTCATTCTTCCACAGGAGAGCTGTGCTCGAGTCCTTCTCTTCCGTGGAGCAAGTAAAGAAATACGAAACTTCAACAACCAGACGGCGTTTCAGGTGAGAGAGATGCACTCCGATCCCAACGGTCCATCCCACTGGCACTGTGCAATATGGCAGTTGAGGAGTGGGCAGCCATTCCTAGCTACACCACTCCTAGCCCCTTAACAGGTATACCATAACTAGCCTCCTGCTGTTAACTGGCCCTTACCTTTTATATCATAACTAGTCCCTTTCATTCGATAGTACAATAACTTGCTCCTACTCTACTACACCATAGCTAGCCCCGCCCACTCCAAACCATAGTTTGTCCCCCCTCTACTATACCATAGGTAGCCCATCCCACTTTACACCATAGCTAAGTTCTTCCCATCTACATCATAGTTAGCCCTTCTAACTGAAACATAGCTAGCCCCTTACCACACTACCCCAGGACAAGGTAGCCTCTTTTGATCTACACCATAGTTGGCTCCTCCCACTACTATACCTTTACCTCCAATGATTTACCCATCAGTCCTGCTCCAACTCACTAGAAGGTAACCAAAGCAATAACTTCCTCCCACCTCCTCACATTTAACCCTTCACTTTGAGTACCAAATACGTCTCACTGACCTTTATTCCTTTTGGTCACTGAGCTCAGGAGCCTCAGTCTTGTTCCTCATTGGTGGCTCCATGGCTCTAGTGTCACATCCCCTGGTATGTAGCTGTGGCTAACGTCTCTACCCCCTGGAAGGGAAACATTTAATATGGGGTATTAAAATGTAAGTAAATTAATTTAATTTACATTAAAAAGTGAGTACCTAGATAAAAATTGTGATCCTGGTGCAAAAAGACCCAGCTGTGACACTGCGGGTGTGGAGGTCACTCCGGCCCTGCAAATAATCCAATAATGTCTAATAACTTAATCTGGATTATTGTCAGACTGTCTGAATCTGCCCTTGCTCAGCGGCATGCTCTGTGTGCCCAACATGTACAGTACATGTATACAAAAACATACATATATAGACACGTACATACATTCATACTGACAGACATACACACAAATATACATATATACACACTCACACACGGACAGAGGCACACACACATATATGCACACACACACATATATACATTCATGCACACACACTGACAGAGACATAAACAGATATACATATACACCCTGTAACAAGCGGTCAGTCTGCACTGGGTTTGTGTTCTTTAGCGGAGAAACACAATTACAGGAAGGTTTAATGCTTTTCCAAATTTGACTATAATATTTTCACCAGAATACAGTACAAATACACAAAACAAAGAAAATAACATCCCTAACTCCTACCGGAGCACTACCTATATTGCGACAGTTCCCTAACTATCTGCTCTCTTTCAGCTAAACATGGGTGGAGCAAAAACAAAACATTAACAATCCCATAGTTAGTTCATAATCACTGTCCTGTATCCCTCTAGAAGTTAAGCTTTTTATTCTGCTGCCGATTACTCCTCAGCTCCAAGCTACGGTCTCTTTCTGTCTGTCTCTTTTTACAGCTTCAGTAAACACCTCTCTGTGTTTCTCTATCCAGTCCAGACTGACTGTACACTTAGGGCCTCGTTCATCTCTGATTTAGATGATATTCAATTGCTCAGGGCTTCAAGTTACGGGCCCCAAGCCAAAACCGTAAATCATGCACTGGTTTAAAGCACTTCAGGGCGGGAACATGCTCAATTCAGCAAGCCCATAACCTCCCATTTTGAATCATCCAATAGAAAATGAGTCATTACAGCAGTAAAAATATGGAGGTTACATGTCAATTAATTAGGATCGGGGGGCGATATGCGATTAGACTTGCAAATCCCAAAAGTAAAGAATTATGAAAAAGAGTGCCAATACTGTTCTAGTCCATGTGGGTGGCCTGATATGTATTAACTCATTGATGCATGAGATCGATATCACCCCGAAATGACACCTAGAAATAATTGTTATTTCCTGCCGATTTGCGGGCTTGAGACTGTTGTGCAATTAATTCTAATGTCTGTCATCGCTTTCCCAGTTATTTACAGTGCAGTAGTGATTTATTATTTGCATTTACAGTGGGTCCTCTCTAGCACTCGTGGGATTTTCTCCTTAATTTGCAGTTTACGGGAGTGAAACCATTTGCGGGCTTGGGGAGATTGAGCAATTGAATAGCGATTTGCGATTTAAGCCTTGTGAAAGATCAAAGGCTTCTGGAGGCTGTAAGTTGCGAGGTTAACATCTCCATTTTTTCAAGCTGCAACTCGGAAGCCGTTCGGAGCCCGCAAAAAGACACCAATTGAATAGCAAAGTAGCTTGCGACCTCACTTACGGCCTCGAGATCTCCCGAAACCTCAATTGAATCGGGGACTTAGTTAATTATCAGCCCCACCCAAACTCCACAAGCAGTCTTACGTCTTCTCTAATAAGGTGCATCTAATTAACTGCTCAGGAAAGTTAACTCTTTCAGTCCACCTGGGGAAAGGGAGCTTTGCAGACTATGTGGCTCACATAAAACCCTTGTATAACTCATAAAACATATATACATACATTTACACACTGCCAGAGACATATACACACACACTCTGATAAGAAGTATACACACACACAAACACATAGCTACACAGTGTATTTGGATGTCGCCCTCTTTCCTAGTCTTTGGAGGCGGGTTCTCTTGGATGTAATACATTTACTGCCCAAATATGAAGCCCACGCCGGTCACCCCCATCAGGTACAGAACGGATAATGATCACTAGGACTGATATAAGAGTTGTGGTGACAATGTGTCACTATCTGTGTCTCTTTGTATTCTTTGCTGTCTCTTTTTCACTCTGACAGTCTAATTCCCTCCCGTGCTGTCTCTTCAGGTTGCTATTATTGCAGGAAATTTTGAACTTGCTGAAATCATCAAAACTCACAAAGAATCCGACATTGGTAAGTGAGAAAAACACAAGACACAGACACACAACTACACAAGACACAGACACACAACTACACAAGACACAGACACACAACTACACAAGACACAGACACACAACTACACAAGACACAGACACACAACTACACAAGACACAGACACACAACTACACAAGACACAGACACACAACTACACAAGACACAGACACACAACTACACAAGACACAGACACACAACTACACAAGACACACAACTACACAAGACACACAACTACACAAGACACACAACTACACAAGACACAGACACACAACTACACAAGACACACAACTACACAAGACACACAACTACACAAGACACACAACTACACAAGACACACAACTACACAACACACATAAACTGAACTGAAAATACACAACATAGCAACAAATCTGCAAGATGCAGTAATACGAAAGTATACAACCGCAACCAAACAATAACACAACACATCACAACTAAACAGCATCATTAAACAACACATATAATAATACAACTAAACATACTACACAAGTACAAGACACACAGTAGGAACAAAACTGCACAACACACATCTTGCTCCTCATCTCCACATCTTTCCACGCTCCTTCTTCCTTCTCATTTCCACGCTCCTTCTTCCTTCTCATTTCCACGCTCCCTCTTCCTTCTCATTTCTACGCTCCCTCTTCCTTCTCATTTCCGCGCTCCCTCTTTCTTCTCATTTCCGCGCTCCCTCTTCCTTCTCATTTCCGCGCTCCCTCTTCCTTCTCATTTCCACGCTCCCTCTTCCTTCTCATTTCCACGCTCCCTCTTCCTTCTCATTTCCATGCTTCCTCTTCCTTCTCATTTCCACGCTCCCTCTTCCTTCTCATTTCCATGCTCCCTTTTCCTTCTCATTTCCACGCTCCTTCTTCCTTCTCATTTCCACGCTCCTTCTTCCTTCTCATTTTCACGCTTCCTCTTCCTTCTCATTTCCACGCTTCCTCTTCCTTCTCATTTCCACGCTTCCTCTTCCTTCTCATTTCCACGCTCCCTTTTCCTTCTCATTTCCGCGCTCCCTTTTCCTTCTCATTTCCGCGCTCCCTTTTCCTTCTCATTTCCGCGCTCCCTTTTCCTTCTCATTTCCGCGCTCCCTTTTCCTTCTCATTTCCGCGCTCCCTCTTCCTTCTCATTTCCGCGCTCCCTCTTCCTTCTCATTTCCGCGCTCCCTCTTCCTTCTCATTTCCGCGCTCCCTCTTCCTTCTCATTTCCGCGCTCCCTCTTCCTTCTCATTTCCGCGCTCCCTCTTCCTTCTCATTTCCGCGCTCCCTCTTCCTTCTCATTTCCGCGCTCCCTCTTTCTTCTCATTTCCGCGCTCCCTCTTTCTTCTCCTTTACGCGCTTCCTCTTCCTTCTCATTTCCGCGCTCCCTCTTTCTTCTCATTTCCGCGCTTCCTCTTTCTTCTCATTTCCGCGCTCCCTCTTTCTTCTCATTTCCGCGCTCCCTCTTCCTTCTCATTTCCGCGCTCCCTCTTCCTTCTCATTTCCGCGCTCCCTCTTTCTTCTCATTTCCGCGCTCCCTCTTTCTTCTCATTTCCGCGCTCCCTCTTTCTTCTCATTTCCGCGCTCCCTCTTTCTTCTCATTTCCGCGCTCCCTCTTTCTTCTCATTTCCACGCTCCCTCTTCCTTCTCATTTCCACGCTCCCTCTTCCTTCTCATTTCCACGCTCCCTCTTCCTGCTCATTTCCACGCTCCCTCTTCCTTCTCATTTCCACGCTCCCTCTTCCTTCTCATTTCCGCGCTTCCTCTTTCTTCTCCTTTCCGCGCTCCCTCTTCCTTCTCATTTCCGCGCTCCCTCTTCCTTCTCATTTCTGCGCTCCCTCTTCCTTCTCATTTCCGCGCTCCCTCTTTCTTCTCATTTCCGCGCTTCCTCTTTCTTCTCCTTTACGCGCTCCTCTTCCTTCTCATTTCCGCGCTCCCTCTTCCTTCTCATTTCCACGCTCCCTCTTTCTTCTCATTTCCGCGCTTTCCACTCTACCTTTTTTTATATTTATTTTCATTTTGATATAAGTTACAATAAAATAATCACGATGGTACGATTATTCTACAGGAGGTCAGTCCGACTCTTTCTCTTCTCCTTGGGTTGCTCAGTGAAGGTAGATAGCGTAGTCTGGGAGATCCATTTTAGAAAAATAAGAGGGTTTGAAGAGATTTTGCGTGTTTCTTATCTGAAAAAAATAGAGAAGAAAAGAAAAGAATAATCATTGCTTTTTGGTTTGATAGGTGTCCCAAACCTGGCCATTATTTTCCAGACCCCTTTTCTTTGATTCCGCATTTTTTTCCTTAATTAGAAATAGTTTCTACCGATAGTGTTTTCTATTTCTAACCTGGTGGTTTAATTCCCAAAATGTTATCAACTGCCATTTTATCGCCATTATTATGTGTGGCAATATGTATTTTCGTTGAGGTGCACGGTGCCTCCTTATCTGTAATTTTTGAAATTTGCATGCAGCAGTTTTTCCCCAAAAATTGTATTTTACTGCGTTCCCGCCATGCATGTAGCGTGTTCCCTTCCAACACGAACCTGTTTATTCTGGTCAGAGTTATTTATAATCTCTGGAACTAAATACCAACGTTGATCGCAGATCTTTTGATTGTTTCGTCCAAGATGTTTCAGTTTGGCTGATTTTTAGATCTTTTTCCAAGAAATAATGGCTCCTGATTTTTCCAAAATTCTATTGTCTGTCATTATCTTATAGCATTTGGACATTATCAGCCTTATTAAATTGCTATTCACCAATAGAATAGGGCTTTATATAAGCACAGAGCATATTTTTACAGAAGTTTTTAGTTAGGGATCTTCTATCAAAAAGCAGAGTCGTCACTAACTAAACTTCTGTATAAAAAAAAGTATGCTCTCGTCTTATATAGAGCCCTATTCAATTGGCCGAATAGCAATGCAATAAGGCTGTATATGTGTATCTTCCTTAGGTAGACACAAATTTTCAAAGGGCATTATTTCTGGCATATTGTTTAATGCAAAACCTTTTTCCTTAAGGCATCTCTTTAAAGCTATATAGTTTAGCCAAGATATATTACTTAAGTTATGTTTACTGCACATAATATAAATCTCCTAAATCCCTTAACTGTTTATTATTCCATATTTCTATATTTTTACCATATTTACCCATATCTAGGATCTCCATTGGCAAATCTAAAGATGGGTAACATGAGAATTTAATTTTTTCTCTATTCTTGTACCAGAATTTTATTAACTCTTGTACTTCTCTATTCACCACACAATCCTTCTTATTATATTTCCACACTTCTCCTTCCTCCCCATTTCCACACTCCTTCCTTCTCACTTCCACACTCCTCCTTCATACCCATTTTTCATATTTCTCCTTCCTTCTCACTTCCAAATTTCTCCTCCTTTCTTCCCCATGTCCACTTTTATTTCTATCTCCCCTTTTCCATTCTTCCCTTGTCACCATTTGCACATTCCTCCTTCCTTCTCATTTGCACACTTCTCTTTTCACTTTCCTCATTACCACACCTATCCTCCCACATCATGTCCACACTTCTCTTTCCTCTTCATGTCCACATCACTCCTTCGTTTCCATCTCCACATTTCTCCTCCTTTCTTCCCCATGTCCACTTTTATTTCTATCTCTCCTTTTCCATTCTTCCCTTGTCACCATTTCCACATTCCTCCTTCCTTCTCATTTGCACACTTGTCTTTTCACTTTCCTCATTACACCTATCCTCCCACATCATGTCCACACTTCTCTTTCCTCTTCATGTCCGCATCACTCCTTCGTTTCCATCTCCACATTCCTCCTCTTTCCTCCCTATTCCCATACCCCTCTCTCTCCACGCTAGGCCTCCAGGTTTCTCCATCTTCCTTTGTTCTATCTCTCTCCTCAGTGCCTTTTCGGGAAACCCCAAGTTACACTAAGCGCCGCCGTGTTGTTAGCTATGTGGGTCTCTCATCTCCGCGCTTCCTGCAGCGTTCCGCCAGTGACAACAATCTCAACTCAGATGGGGCTCATTACTCTCCAGTGCCCTCTCTCCGAGGCCTCCCCTCCCAACTCATCTCCCATGGCCCGGACGTGTCCGGTGGAGCATTGCTGGGGGATAGCAGTCTGGCCAGCACCACCAGCTCCCGCAGCACACACAGCCGCTCTCCATCATTACACCGAACGCGAGAGGAGAGGGACAGTGACAGTCACACCTTGAGGAGGGGCCGTGGGAAGAGCAGGTAAAATACTCACCCTATGTCCTCCAGAACTGGGGAATGTTTATAAAATGGGGTAAAGTGCAGCTTAGAATGCTATTTTTGGGCTATGTCAAGATATCTGTCTCCTGTTTCGTATGTGCCAGGCACTTTTGTTTGTGGAACATAGTTACAGGGGCTTTACATTTTATGAAGTTAGAATCCAGTTTCAAAAAACATATAAATCTAAACAAATTAAAGATATATTTATGCATAGCTCTCATCAGAGCACTAACTTCATGTAGACAGTCCCTAAGTATCAGAGCTTTCCATCCAGCAAAACAAACAGTCCAAATAATTTGTATGGTCCGGTCCATAGGTTCAGTCTACCTCTTCTCCAGTGGCTTTAGCTCCAATCTACAGTGTCTCTGTCTTTTCTCGGTACACATTTATTTCTGGGTGTTTTCACTTTGCAGATTACACTTCCGTGAGTCTGTTGCCTGTTCCATGCAATATTTTCTGAGTTTACTTTCACAGACTTTCCAAGGTCAAACAATTAGCCTCTCACTGCCAGGATGCAGTAGATAAACTGGGGTCACACCCAATTCCCTAGTTCTGTACTCACCTGAGCTAATCAAACTCCTCCAGTCTTCCACCTCCTGAGGAAAAGGGTGCTTTGCAATATATGTGGTCCATGCAAATACCTGGCACACACTGTCACAATGGATTGAATTTTTTTTTGTTTGAAAATGAATAATAATAATGCGTCACAACCCAGTACACCCCTAATTCTCCTTCTTTAGTTTACAGGAGCAATCTGCAGGTTGTGACTTTTTCTTGGTGTTGCGATGCATTTATACACCTGCACCTTTCCTGTCTGTTTATTCTTCTTACACAGATATTTTTAAACACCAAAAGATGTTATCTTCATATATATAAAATTACGCTCAAAACTTTTAATGGGCACTAAACAACGACGCAATAAAAATGGTTCACTCAACATAACCCACCAGTATAAATCACAATATAAGTGTAGGATACAACTTTCAGCAGGGAAATCAAGAGTGACAAGGGCAAAATAAATGTGGTGAAGACCCCACACTTGGGTTAGAATAGTAGGAACCCTGTGATCTCGGTGGATAGCTCCTACCTCAGGGACTCTACCTACAGTGGATATAAAAAGTCTACACACCCCTGTTAAAATGTCAGGTTTCTGTGCTGTAAAAAAATGAGACAAAGATAAATCATTTCAGAACTTTTTCCACCTTTTAATGTGACCTATAAACTGTACAAGTCAATTGAAAAACAAACTGAAATCTTTTAAGTAGAGGGAAGAAAAAATATAAAAATAAAATAATATGGTTGCATAAGTATGCACACCCTTAAACTAATACTTTGTTGAAGCACCTTTTGATTTTATTACAGCACTCAGTCTTTTTGGGTATCAGTCTATCAGCATGGCACATTTTGACTTGGCAAGATTTGCCCACTCTTCTTTGCTCTGTCAGATTGCGAGGGCATCTCCTGTGCACAGCCCTCTTCAGATCACCCCGCAGATTTTCAATCGGATTCAGGTCTGGGCTCTGGCTGGGCCATTCCAAAACTTTAATCTTCTTCTGGTGAAGCCATTCCTTTGTTGATTTGGATGTATGCTTTGGGTCGTTGTCATGCTGAAAGATGAAGTTCCTCTTCATGTTCAGCTTTCTAGCAGAAGCCTGAAGGTGTTGTGCCAATATTGACTGGTATTTGGAACTGTTCATAATTCCCTCTATCTTAACTAAGGCCCCAGTTCTAGCTGAAGAAAAACAGCCCCAAAGCATGATTCTGCCACCACCATGCTTCACTGTGGGTATGGTGTTCTTTTGGTGATGTGCAGTGTTGTTTTTGCGCCAAACCTATCTTTTGGAATTATGGCCAAAAAGTCCAACCTTGGTTTCATCAGACCATAACACCTTTTCCCACATGCTTTTGGGAGACTTCAGATGTGTTTTTGCTAAATGTAGCCTGGCTTGGATGTTTTTCTTCATAAGAAAAGGCCTTCGTCTTGCCACTCTACCCCATAGCCCAGACATATGAAGAATATGGGAGATTGTTGTCACATGTACCACACAGCCAGTACTTGCCAGATATTCCTGCAGCTCCTTTAATGTTGCTGTAGGCCTCTTGGTAGCCTCCAAGACTAGATTTATTCTCGTCTTTTCATCAATTTTGGAGGGAGCTCCAGTTCTTGGTTATGTCACTGTTGTGCCATATTTTCTCCACTTGATGATGATTGTCTTCACTGTGTTCCACGGTATATCTAATGCCTAGGAAATTCTTTGTACACTTCTCCTGACTGATACCTTTTAACAATGAGATCCCTCTGATGCTTTGGAAGCTCTCTGTGGATCATGGCTTTTGCTGTGGGATGCGACTAAGAACATTTCAGGAAAGACCAACTAGAGCAGCTGAACTTTATTTGGGGTTAATGAGAGGCACTTTAAATGATGGCAGGCGTATGCTTACTCCTATTTAACACGATTTGGAATGTGATTGCTTAATTCTGAACACAGCTACATCCCCAGTTATAAGAGGGTGTGCAGACTCTTCCCTACACCTAAAAAATTTCAGTTTGTTTTTCAATTGAGTTGTACAGTTTATAGGTCACATTAAAGGTGGAAAAAGTTCTGAAATCATTTATCTTTGTCTCATTTTTTTACAGCACAGAAACCTGACATTTTAACAGGGGTGTGTAGACTTTTTATATCCACTGTAATGTAGGAAGACCCTTTTTCTTGCATAGGCCTTCAAGCTCTAAAGGATAAGAGGTGTGCTACTTTTCCCCAATTTCTAAACACTGGAGATAAGAACCTACTACACAGGAGAAAAAAAACTCCTCAGATACTGGTGGGACAAGAAGGTTAACAATACATAAGAAATTAATTGACAAAAAATATGTATGAGAATAAGGAATAATCCACTAACTACACAAAGAGGAAGATAGGACCATGTCTCCATATTATTCCTGCTTGAACATAGCATATACCTCTAATTTATAATCAATGTAGTCGTGTACTTATTTCTCAAGAAAAAGTGGCCGCAGAAACATATGGCTTCTATAGAGGAAAAAAGCTGTATATACATCTAAACAAACAAATGGTTTCACCCATTGCAATATCAACGATTAAACCTCCCATACATATAAATGCTAAATTAAACTTAATTTTGATCAATAAGCTGGAGTATTCATGCTTCAAACAATAAGCCCCAACCTGTTGTCTGACGGTCCTTACGCCATATAACCAGGCGATCGTTTCTCCAAAAGAAATAAATGGCTACCTCAGTGTATGGCCAGTGTCAATAATAGTGTTAAGCACTGTAAAACTTTGGAAGTTGATTTTGTACTTTACCAAAAGATTTTACACACACCTTCCTGTATCAGGGGTCTGGTTTGTTACTGTGACCTCCCCACCCTGTTACCAACCCCCTCACTGCTCCAGACAAGGGCCTGGTCCTGGGTTCATCCTGTCAGGCCAGCTCAGATTTTATGACTATCCCTTGATCACATAGGAGGCCTACAAGGGGGCAGAGGTCAGATGTCTGGCAAATTGCTCTCTCTGGTTTTATAATATTACTAGCGACTTGCCCATCAAAAATGACGGGGCAATAAAAAAGTGATGAAATGCTGTTTGTCACACAATGGGAGTCTGCTGTGTGCCTCAACTGCTCGCCTCGCTTTGCAATGAGCACCGTTGACGCTCATTGCACACTAAGTCCTGCATGTCACCTCGATTTGCGAGGCAACATCTTGCCTCGCTTTGCGAGGCTCGCAGTTACGGCTTTTGGGCCGCCAACGGCGATCACTGTATCCCTCAACTGCTCGGCTCACTTCACATAAATGTGAAATGAAAAATTGCCTAAATTCGTTATTTTACATCAATCTGAAACGGCAAATTGAGGAAACTTGTTAATTCGTTAGTTTATATGAATGTGAAATGAAAAATTGCCTAAATTTGTTATTTTACATCAATCTGAAACGGCAAATTGAGGAAACTTTTAATTTGTTAGTTTATATGAATGTGACACGAAAAATTGCTTCGTAAACACATTTCTTGCAAATCGCACACAGAGCACTGAGCTCAGACATCACGGACACCTCGTACAGGGAGCAGCGCCGAGAGAGACCTGCACCGAGCTGACTACAGGGGAGAGAGTGCTGAGGAGAGAGGGGGAGTGCTGAGGAGAGAGAGAGTGCTTCATGTCTGTGTCTTGTGAACATACACAGGACCCCTTCAGTGGCTCCCGATCGCGTCCCTGTATGTGCTGTATGGCCATGTTCTTGCAGGGATGGAGGAGGCTGGTGGGTACTCTGCTCCTCTGCAGAGGTCACTTCGGTGGCTGCTCTGGTGGATGTGCAGGGAAGTAAGGAGGAGCTGTGTAATGGCTGGGTGTCACTTATTAATCAGCTCATCATGGAGACCCAGCCGGTGAGGTTGTGATCAATCATAGTTGTCAAACTGCGATTTGTCGCAAAGCATGATGACGATTTGCAGTTTGCCAATTATAATATTATTTGCTATTGTGGAAGGGAAACATCCAACATTTTTCACACAACACTTATAGAAAATAAATGCACAAATTAAACAAACAAAAAGGTAATCACTTTGGTCACTTTAACATAACATTGAATGTCCATTGCGATGGCCTTGATGTTAGCAATGAGATGGGTAAGAGTCCCAGATAACAGGGTTACTTGTGGGGTACAAGGGTTTCCCAAAATCAGTCATGACTTAATGAAAGAAACATTCGCTTGACGTGTTAAGTGAATATTAACCAGTTTGTTTATTATTATTTCTATACTTCTACTAGTGTGGCGTGCCCACGGACCCCTATCTCTAGGAGTACAATAAACATGGAGAGACATCACATACGCTACCTGAGCAGATGATGGCCATGCTCTCGGGAGAGGTCACAAATATTTATACAATATACATAAATCCCTGGGCTGTGACAAAGCCACCTGATGTCGGGGGCCTAGGGGTGCTCACAAGAGATTGGACATTGTGTTGTTTGTGGCTTATTATTAAATTCCCTCAACGCTTAAAACTGTAGCCCGTAATGTAGCCCGCAAGACTTGCAGGTATTAAATTGGCCCAGTAAAGCAAGCCGCTAACGATCTGCTGGATACAGGCGGAAAAACCCTACAGAATGACGCAATCTGAACTCCTCTGCCACAAATCCTTTTATCTGTCAAGCCCGTAACTGATACGTCCGAAAATCGCTATTAAATTGCTACAAATCCACTGGCGTTCAAACCCGTAACCCACAAATGGAGCCAACGGGTACTACAGAGGACCCTCACGGGGGTTAAAGTCCTATCCGTAGCACCGTAAATGCAAATATGCAGACACTACTGTACTTATAATTAAAGGGAACATGATGTCCAGTATTTTAATGAATAGCGCAACATTCTCAAACTCGCAAATCTGCAATATATAATACTTTTTTTCTGTTTAATTTCTGTGTTATATGGATCCCGGCAATCAATGTGTTAATACATATAATGGAACGCGCATGGACTAGAACATCATATTTACTGATTTATTAATATTGCATAATTTCTGGATCGTAACTTAAGACCCGTAAGCGATTGAAATCTAACCTCTATTTTTCAGTGATGTAATGATGGCGATCTTATTTGCCATTGGCTCCGTCTAAACCCATAACTAGGAGTTTGAGTAATTGATCATGTTCACGGCCGTGCATCCAACGTGAGCAGGAATGGTTTACGGGTTTGCGTCTATTACCTGTAACTCGCGCCATGGTTTCACTTAATAGCTCTGTAACACAGCCAAATTTCAAGCCCGCAGGCTTTGCGGGAGTGCCGATGACGCTACGGGCTTCGAAGTTAATGGGGCTGATGATCCGGGAGAAGCACTCGAGCAGCTGCGAGTTCATGTTACACTTGAAGCTTAGTGAAGATTTCAGTCACAAAGGCCACAGAAAAAATGTATCACAGCAGAGGAACATGGGAAATATACCCAGGAAGACACGAGACAGCACGTCCATCCCCATGTGATCCCTGAATAATATGAAGCTGAATCTACGGGCTTCACCCTTAATCCCATCTGATGTCTTGGATGTCATCCAAGGACAAGCACCAACTGTTCCAGAGTAATCTTTTGTATGTCCTAGTTTTTAAGGCAAAGCACCTTTAAGTGCCATGCGCTCTTTTTAGTCCCTGTAATTAAATTTGTGTCAGACCCAACTGAACAGCCAATACAAATAAAATCTGACTCTGAACCTAAACATGTGTAAGAGCCATAGCCGTGCTACAACACAGGGACACGCGTGCGTGGCCAGACATGGTGACCATCAGCCCCATTAAATATGAAGCCCGTAGCGGCATCGGCACACCCGCAAAGTCTGCGGGCTTGAAATTCGGCTGCGTTACAGAGCTATTAAATTGAACCATGCCGCGAAGTATAAAACCCATAAACAATTCTTGCGAACGTTGTTTTTTTGGGGCCGTGAACATGATCAGTTAGTCAAACCTGTAGTTACGGGTTTAGACGGAGCCAATGGCAAATAAGACCATCATCATTACGTCACTGAAACATGGCGGTTAGATTCTAATCACTTACGAGTTTCAATCAGACCCGCATTCCAGATATAATGCTATATTAATAAATCAGTAAATATGATGTTCTAGTCCACGCGGGTTCCATTATATTTATTGATTGCCGGGATCGATATAACACGGAAATAAAACATTATAAATAGTATTTTATATTGCGGATTTGCGAGCTTGAGAATATTGTGCTATTAATTCTAATACCTAACATCACTTTCCCTTTAATTATGAGTACAGTAGTGTCTGTATATTTGAATTACCACTGCTACGTATAGGACTTTACCCCCTCGCGGGTCCTCTCTAGTCCCCATTGGCTTTTTTGCTCCATTTGCGGGTTACGGGTTTTAACGCCAGTGGATGTGTAGCAATTTAATGGCGTCACAGTTACAGGATTAACAGATCAAAGGATTTGCGCCAGCGGAGTTCAAATTTCGACCTCCCGTAGGGTTTTTCCGCATGTAACCCGCAGATCAGTAGCAGGTTGCTTTAAGGTGCCAATTTAATAGCCGTAAGTCTTGCGGGCTATGTTACGGGCTCCGGTTTTACATGTTGAGGGAATTTAATAAGACTCCTTATCTGCTTGGCGAGACTCTCTTCAGTCATCCACTGTGCTTTGACCACAAGCTGCCGTATACTATGTACGATAACACGTATGATATATTACGCGTCCGTCTCTAGTGGCTGGCTCTTTCATTCATGGAAACTTTCACAATGTTTTGGGGCTTTGGAATCATAAAGTTCCCCCCGCCCATAATGTATATGTGATATGATACATCACCGTCCTTATATATAATGTATCCATCCGCCACAGTACTCCCGGCGCATTGATAACTTGTATATGTGATACGATACATCACCGTCCTTATATATAATGTATCCATCCGCCACAGTACTCCCGGCACATTGATAACTTGTATATGTGATATGATATATCACCGTCCTTATATATAATGTATCCATCCGCCACAGTACTCCCGGGACATTGATAACTTGTATATGTGATATGATACATCACCGTCCTTATATATAATGTATCCATCCGCCACAGTACTCCCGGCACATTGATAACTTGTATATGTGATATGATACATGACCTTCCTTATATATAATGTATCCATCCGCCACTGTACTCCAGGCGCATTGCTAACTTGTATATGTGATATGATACATCACCGTCCTTATATATAATGTATCCATCCGCCACTGTACTCCCGGCTAGTGATGTCCCGAACAGTTCGCCGGAGAACTATTTGCAGCGATTTTCGCATGTTCGCGTTCGCAACGAATGGTGAACATATGCGCTTTTCGGTCCGCCCCCTATTCTTTATCATTGAGGAAACTTTGACCCTGCACCTTACAGTCAGCAGACACATTCCAGCCAATCAGCAGCATACACTCCCTTCCAGAGCCTTCCATCTGAATGACAGCCTCCATTTTAGAATCATTCTGTAGCTGCATTCGTTGAGAGAGGACATATATTCTACCTGCTGCTTATTTAATAGGGAAATAGATAGCCAGGCTGTGTATTTAGCTTTCACTACACACCTGAAGGACTCCTTTGATTATCTGCTGCAAGGACAGCAACCCAAAAAGCCCTTTTTATTTTATTATTTTTTTCTGTGTAATCTAATTGCATATGCCTGCCTGCTAGCGTGTGTGTGAGGCCTATTACATCTAGTCTGCCAACTTTTGCCAGTGCACAGTGATACTTCATATCTGGTGCAAACGTAGTGTGCAGTGAAATAAAACAACCCTTTTTTTACTGTAATCGATTGAATATCAGTTGCCTGCCTACAGGCGTGTGTGTGAAGCCTATTGCATCTAGTCTGCCAACTTTTGCCAGTGCACAGTGACACTCCTATCTGGCACCTTAGATTGCACGTGCAGTGCCCCAAATTCGAAGTAGGAGGACCGACCAAGCATCTTTTTCCATCTCCCTGTTCCAAAAATCCATGCCATATACACGTCCCCTAATAGTGGACGTAACAGGGATTAAACCGATAGGAATAGTACTACTTAACAGTACACACCTTATAATAACGCAGACAGAAGCAACGCATATAATCTTACATGCTGGGCAGTGGAAGCCCCCAGACTCTGACCTGTGTATAATCTTCCATGCTGTGCAGTGGAAGCCCCCAGACTCTGACCTGTGTATAATCTTCCATGCTGTGCAGTGGAAGCCCCCAGACTCTGACCTGTGTATAATCTTCCATGCTGGGCAGTGGAAGACCCCAGACTCTGACCTGTGTATATTCTTCCATGCTGGGCAGTGGAAGCTCCCAGACTCTGACCTGTGTATAATCTTCCATGCTGGGCAGTGGAAGCCCCCAGACTCTGACCTGTGTATAAGCTTCCATGCTGGGCAGTGGAAGCCCCCAGACTCTGACCTGTGTATAATCTTCCATGCTGGGCAGTGGAAGCCCCCAGACTCTGATCTGTGTATAATCTTCCATGCTGGGCAGTGGAAGCCCCCAGACTCTGATCTGTGTATAATCTTCCATGCTGGGCAGTGGAAGCCCCAGACTCTGACCTTTGTATAATCTTCCATGCTGTGCATTGGAAGCCCCCAGACTCTGACCTGTGTATAATCTTCCATGCGGTGCAGTGGAAGCCCCCAGACTCTGGGAGTCTGGAGAAGAGGAGTCAGAGGAGGAAGGTGGCTTTGAGGAGGTGGAAGACCAAACACAGCAGGTGTCCCAGGGGGCTTGTTGTCACCTTTCAGGGACCCTTGGTGGCTGGGTGGAGGAAGAGACCTTCAATGACATCAGTGAGGACAAGGAACGGGACATGGCTAGCTTGGTATCCAACCTTGTGCAAATGGGGAGTTTGCGGTTGTGCAAAGGGACTGTTTGCGGTTGTTTGCGGTGCGTTAAACGGGGAGTTTGGTCTGTCACTGTGAAGCGGGTGTAACCCTTACACTACCTGATCGATACAACATCATACCTGATGTTTTAAAGCATGGTATTCCAAACAATTTAGGAATGTTAGGTGATTTATGCCCTTTATGGCTTAAAACCAGACTCTGCATAAACAAATTTCCCATCACTATTGTGGCCAGAAAGAGTCCCTGTGGGTTTTCAAATTCGCCTGCCCATTGAAGTCTATGGCGGTTCGCAAATGTTCGCCAGTTTGCAAACATTTGATGGAATTCGCGTCCGCGGTTCGCGAACCGAAAATTTGATGTTCGCGACATCAGTACTCCAGGCACCTTGATAACTTGTATATGTGATATGATACATCACCTTCCTTATATATAATGTATCCATCCGCCACAGTACTCCCACAGTACTCCCGGCACATTGATAACTTGTATATGTGATATGATACATCACCTTCCTTATACGTAATGTATCCATCCGCCACAGTACTCCCGGCACATTGATAACTTGTATATGTGATATGATACATCACCCTCCTTATATATAATGTATCCATCCGCCACTGTACTCCCGGCACGTTGATAACTTGTATATGTGATATGATACATCACCTTCCTTATATATAATGTATCCATCCTCCGCAGTACTCCAGGCACATTGATAACTTGTATATGTGATATGATACATCACCTTCCTTATATATAATGTATCCATCCGCCACAGTACTCCCGGCACGTTGATAACTTGTATATGTGATATGATACATCACCTTCCTTATATATAATGTATCCATCCTCCGCAGTACTCCAGGCACATTGATAACTTGTATATGTGATATGATACATCACCTTCCTTATATATAATGTATCCATCCGCCACAGTACTCCCGGCACGTTGATAACTTGTATATGTGATATGATACATCACCTTCCTTATATATAATGTATCCATTCGCCACAGTACTCCCGGCACGTTGATAACTTGTATATGTGATATGATACATCACCTTCCTTATATATAATGTATCCATCCGCCACAGTACTCCCGGCACGTTGATAACTTGTATATGTGATATGATACATCACCTTCCTTATATATAATGTATCCATCCGCCACAGTACTCCCGGCACGTTGATAACTTGTATATGTGATATGATACATCACCTTCCTTATATATAATGTATCCATCCGCCACAGTACTCCAGGCACGTTGCTAACTTGTATATGTGATATGATACATCACCTTCCTTATATATAATGTATCCATCCGCCACAGTACTCCCGGCACGTTGATAACTTGTATATGTGATATGATGCATCACCCTCCTTATATATAATGTATCCATCCGCCACAGTACTCCCGGCACGTTGATAACTTGTATATGTGATATGATACATCACCGTCCTTATCACGATTACGGCTTGCTTCCTTCTTTCTGGTTCAATCGCATGAACACTGTAATCGCGATGTCGCAATGTGCCTGTAAGAGCACAATACGCCTGTGCCGATAAGAGCCAAACAGTCTGTGCCTATGTACCAATGTACCCAGCCTATGCCTATGAGTAATGTGCCCAGTCTGTGCCTATGAGCTGGTGCGCCCAGCCTGTGCCTATAATAGACAAAGTTCTAAGCAATAACCTGTGTTCTCCTTCTACTCCCCTACATCTGCACTGTCCCATTGGCCCTCAAGTCCTTTAAATACAGGAAAAGTGACGTTATTTGATCTAATTATTGTTTTTTTATTATTTATATTTAGTTTTAAGGGTTTGTATCCAAAAACCAAACCATCAGTTCAAACTAAAACGTGAAAAATCTATTGTCTGAAACGGATTCATTGAATTTACATTTATTCCTTTGGGAAATGCTAGCACGGATTATACCATTTTCGGGTTACACTGTCCCGTCCAGAACAGATTAACGGTGTAACCTGAAGTACCACTGTATATCCATCCAGCACAGCACTCGTGCCACACACATATCCTGTATAATAAGATACAAATCCATCCTTGTATATAATGTACCCCCAGAACACGGATAGCTTAAATATCCATCATGATACAATACCATCTTTATATATAACATATGGGCTGTGGTACTATGGGCTGTGGTACTATGGGCTGTGGTAGTATGGGCTGTGGTAGTATGGGCTGTGGTAGTATGGGCTGTGGTAGTATGGGCTGTGGTAGTATGGGCTGTGGTAGTATGGGCTGTGGTAGTATGGGCTGTGGTAGTATGGGCTGTGGTACTATGGGCTGTGGTACTATGGGCTGTGGTACTACGGGTGCCAAACAGAATATTATTAACCAATGGTACATATTTTTTTAATTTTTTGTTTACTTGGGATCTTTCGGTTAGAATCACTGAATCCACTTTAGTGACATTGGGTCAATGGCTACTGGGGTTCTGTTTGGTGAGAGAGCCTAGTGTAGGAGACTGCTCTGATCAGAGAGTCTAGTATAGGGAAGTACATACTTATTGTTGGAGTGTGCTCTCTTGAGAAAGTCTCCTCCAGATCTTGGTGGTGGCCTGGGTCCAATTATGACGCTTGGGTCTGACGGATCACCGTTGATTACTCCTCAACTCCACATCTTGTTGGTGTCCCGGGTCAGCTGATAAACCTATAGAGCTTGGTGATTTCTCTTATCCATATTTTGTTGGGTCCTGCATCTGAGATGACTCTTAATTCCCTCACATCCAGATCCTGGTGTACTCCTGGTTATCAGATAATGACTCACAGGTCTTGGTGGGGTTTTGATCACAGATGGTTTATTCCAGGTCCCTTTCCTACAGATCTTATGAGGTCTTAGATTAAGTCATGACTTTGAAGTTCTTCTCACCCAGTTTTCTCTCCTCCAGATCTTGATAGGGTTCTGGGTTTGATGTTTACTCACAGAACCCTCTACTCATGGTGGAGCTTTGGGTTTCAGTTTTACCTCTTAAGATTACTCTCTGGTTCTTCGGGGGGTGTAAGGCTAGATAAGTACCCTCTCCTTTAGTTTTTCGCAGACCCTCTCCTTTAGTTTTTGGTGAACTTCAAGATCTGCAGATATTTGTGAGGTTCTGGTATCTTGGATAATGACTCCCATTTGCTCTTCTCCAAATCTTGGTGAACTTCTGGATCAGGTGATAACTTCAGTTCTTGTTCTCCAGATTTTTGTGGGATTCTGTCTCAAATGAAGACTCAAAGGTTCCACTCCTCCTGATCTTCATGGCATCCTGGCTCAGATGATAACTCCCAGGTCCATGTTCTCCAGATATTAGTGGTATCATGGATCAGATGATGGCTTCAAAGTCTCTCTCCTTCAGATCTTTATGGTGTATTTTATGTCAGATGAGTATTTGCTTGTACTCTCTTCAAAATCTTGGCTTTCTGGATCAGATGAAGACGTTTGTTGTTCTCCAGGTATTGATGCAGTTTTGGGTCACACTAGCTCCTAGATTGCTTTCTTCTAGATCTTGGTATGGTCTAATATCAGTTCATGACTTTGGGACCATTTACTCAGATTTTGGCAGGATCCAATGTACATATCCTTCAGATCTTGATGGTGACTTATGTCAGGTAAGGACTCCAGCTCTTATTCTCTAGATCTCCTCGATCTCTTTTCTTCATCAGATTGTTGTAGGATTCTATGTCTCAGATGATGACTCACAGGTCCCTCTCCTCAGATCTTGGTGTTGTCTTGAGTCTCAAATAAGTACTTCCATGTGCTCTCCTCCATATCAAGCTGGGTTCTGTGTCAGATGATGATTCATTTTCCTGTTCTCTTGGACCATATGATGACTACTTTGTCCCCTATTCTAGATCTCATGGTCCTGAGTCTCAGATGGTGACTCGCATGCCATTCTCTTGAGATGTTGGTGAGGTCTTGGCTCTCAAATGTTAACTCATAGGTTTCTCTCCTCCAGATCATTGTGGCTTCTGGGTCTCAGGTGATGACTCATAGGTCCTTCTCATAAGTATTTGGTTCAATTCCTGGGTCTCAGATGATAACTCCCAGGCCCTTCTCATCAGATCTTGGTGGGATTCCTGGGTCTTAGATGATGACTCCTAGACCCTTTTGTGCAGTTTTGTGCAGAGCAGTCTCTCTGGGTTGTTGGTCTCTTCCTGCAGAGCGGTCTCTCTGGGTTGTTGGTCTCTTCCTGTAGAGCGGTCTCTCTGGGTTGTTGGTCTCTACCTGCAGAGCGGTCTCTCTGGGTTGTTGGTCTCTTCCTGCAGAGCGGTCTCTCTGGGTTGTTGGTATATGCCTGCAGAGCGGTCTCTTTGGGTTGTTGGTCTCTGCCTGCAGAGCGGTCTCTCTGTGTTGTTGGTCTCTGCCTGCAGAGCGGTCTCTCTGTGTTGTTGGTCTCTGCCTGCAGAGCGGTCTCTCTGTGTTGTTGGTCTCTTCCTGCAGAGCGGTCTCTCTGGGTTGTTGGTCTCTTCCTGTAGAGCGGTCTCTCTGGGTTGTTGGTCTCTGCCTGGAGAGCGGTCTCTCTGGGTTGTTGGTCTCTTCCTGCAGAGCGGTCTCTCTGGGTTGTTGGTATATGCCTGCAGAGCGGTCTCTTTGGGTTGTTGGTCTCTGCCTGCAGAGCGGTCTCTCTGTGTTCTTGGTCTCTGCCTGCAGAGCGGTCTCTCTGTGTTGTTGGTCTCTGCCTGCAGAGCGGTCTCTCTGTGTTGTTGGTCTCTGCCTGCAGAGCGGTCTCTCTGAGATCCTCTTGTAGATAGATCTGCCTCTGTGTAGTCTGTATCCTGGGAAGCAGTCTCTATCCTTCCTAGACAGTCTCTTGTACAGTGTGTCTGTCTCTGTGTAGTCTCCTATTCAGGTATCATTATTATTCAGCTCCCGTCTCACTCTCTCTCTGCAGTGATTCATATTATGTCATCACAAGTGAGAGAGGGAGGGAAATATATAGAGGGAAAGGGAGAGAGAAGGAAGGAAGAGAGACCGGCAGACCGAGGAAGGGAGAGAGAAGGAAGGAGGGAAGGAAGGGAGAGAGAAGGAAGGGAGAGGGAAGGAGGGAAGGAAGGGAGAGAGAAGGAAGGAGGGAAGGAAGGGAGAGAGAAGGAAGGAGGGAAGGGAGGGAGAGAGAAGAAGGGAAGGGAGGGAGAGAGAAGGAGGGAAGGGAGGGAGAGAGAAGGAGGGAAGGGAGGGAGAGAGAAGGAAGGAGGGAAGGAAGGGAGAGAGAAGGAAGAGAGGAGGGAAGGAAGGGAGAGGGAAGGAAGGGAGAGGGAAGGAAGGGAGAGGGAAGGGAGAGGGAAGGAAGGGAGAGGGAAGGAAGGAGATAGGGAGACGGGGGAGACGGAGACAGGAGTGTATATATATCTATAGAGAGAGAGGAGAAGATAGAGAAATAGATGGTGAAGAGGGAGAAAGGGAAATGAGAGAGAGAGAGAGGGAGGAGATGAGAGAGAGAGAGGGAGGAGATGAGAGAGAGGGAGGAGATGAGAGAGAGAGAGGGAGGAGATGAGACAGAGAGAGAGGGAGATGAGACAGAGAGAGAGGGAGATGAGACAGAGAGAGAGGGAGATGAGAGAGGGAGATATGAGAGAGGGGGAGATGAGAGAGGGAGATGAGAGAGGGAGATGAGAGAGGGAGATGAGAGAGGGAGATGAGAGAGGGAGATGAGAGAGGGAGGGGGAGATGAGAGAGGGAGGGAGAGATGAGAGGAAGAGAAAGGAAGACAGATGGGGGAAGTGAAAAACAGACAAGGAAAGGGGGGAAAAGAGAAAGTGAGAAAGCAAAGGAGAGAGGGGGCAGGGAGAGAAATAGAGAGAGAGTGACAGAGAGGGAGAGAGAAGTAAGGGGAGACAACAAGAAGTGAAACAGAGTGAAAGAGATGGAGGGAGAGATAGAGGAGGAGGGAGAAAGGGAAATGAGAGGGAGAGTGAGAGAGAGGGAGAGATGGAGAGGGGAGCAGTAGAGGCCTAAGTTCTCCCCATTTCGGTCTCTTCCTTTACCCTTCCTCGGTCTCCTTTACGCTATATCGTTATACTTCTCACTATTTCTGCCTCATTAGCTCTCGCCACGTTCTTTCTCACTTTATCTATTTCTCTCTCTCCATATATTTATTATTATTATTATCCTTTATTTGTAATGCACCATCATGTTCCAGTACAAGGAGTGGAGGGTCCTGGCTATAAGAAAAGCTTCATGTACGTTGGAATTAACGCACCAACCTAGACTTAAACCTAACTAACTATCTTACCTCTAATTTCTCACATTCTGCACATTTTCTCTCCTGTTTCTTGGCCCACTCTCAAGAGTCATCTGGAGTGCTGCTAGAGGTGATCTAAGGACAAGTGAAGATGCAATTCTCTGTGGCAGGGTAGTGGCTTGGTACTACGGGCAAGCAGGGACTGATTGGAAAACTTAGCCCCCAGGATGAGTTGGGACATGTATTGAGGCCCAGTATGGTGATGTTGGGGTCTTCCTTGATCTCCCGTGGTTAAAATGTCTGTAAGATTGTGGGAAACCCAGAGGGTGCTGGCCACTCCACCGTGCATTGTCAACTATGTGTTTGTTTACAGCCCTGGGCCCCTGGATGTGAGGAGTTCGGGTCCCCGGGGGCCCAAAAGAAAACTCTACAGCGCTGTCCCAGGGAGAACGTTCATAGCTGTGAAATCACACGAGCCTCTAGGACCTGGAGAGATCCAGCTGAACCGCGGAGAGAGGGTGAAGGGTGAGTGTGAAACACAATGATACAAGACAGGGGTCTGGAGAGATCCTACACAACCAAGGAGGGAGTGTGAAGGGTGAGTTTGCAACACAACTACACAATACAAGGCTCTGGAGAGATTTCACAACCAAGGAAGGAGGGCAAAGGGTGAATGTGCAACACAACTACACAATACAAGGGTCTGGAGAGATCTACACAACCAAGGAGGGAGGGTGAAGGGTGAATGTGCAACACAGATACACAATACAAGGGTCTGGAGAGATCTACACAACCGAGGAAGGAGGGCAAAAGGGTGAATGTGCAACACAGATACACAATACAAGGGTCTGGAGAGATCTACACAACCAAGGAGGGAGGGTGAAGGGTGAATGTGCAACACAACTACACAATACAAGGCTCTGGAGAGATTTCACAACCAAGGAGGGAGGGTGAAGGGTGAATGTGCAACACAACTACACAATACAAGGGTTTGGAGAAATCTACACAACCAAGGAGGGAGGGTGAAGGGTGAGTGTGCAACACCGCTACACAATACAAGGCTCTGGAGAGATTTCACAACCAAGGAGGGAGGGTGAAGGGTGAATGTGCAACACAACTACACAATACAACGGTCTGGAGTCTAGATGAATGTAATGTAGTAGAAAGTGTAGAGCGGATAAGGGATGAATCAACTAGTCATGGGGGAGGGTTAGTACAGTCATTAGGGAGGTAGTACTAAGTAACTCGTGTACAGTGGCAGGCACTTGAGCACTACAGACTCATAACATAAGATGTATGCTGCTAATGCCAGAAGCTTGTCAGGAGAAATGGGAGAGTTAGAATTATTAGCAATTAATGAAAAATGGGATTTAATAGGCATTACCGAAACATGGTGGGATGAATCTCATGACTGGACTGTTAATCTGGATGGTTATAACCTATTTAGGAAAGATAGGGGCAATGGTAAAAGAGGAGGTGGGATTTGTCTATATGTTAAGCCTGAATGTAAGCCTCTAGTCAGAGAAGATATTTATGGTGGACCTAGTGATAAAGTTGAATGTTTGTGGGTAGAGTTAAATAGCGGAGCAACAAATTCCAAAAGAATATTAGTAGGAGTATGCTATAAACCCCCAAATATAGCTGAAAGTGAGGAAATACAATTATTGTTACAGATTGGAAATGCAGCTAAGCACGGGCAAGTTCTAATAATGGGAGATTATAATTACCCTGAAATAAACTGGATAAATGAGACCAGCAGTTCAGCGAAGGGGAGCAAGTTCTTGAGTACACTCAGGGATCATTATCTGGCCCAGGTTATACAAGAGCCTACTATAAATGACGCCATCTTGGATTTAGTTAGCACAAATAATATTAACATTGTATCAAATGTTGGAATAGGGCAACCTTTGGGAAACAGTGATCACAACACAGTCTCATTTTGAGATTTGATTTAAAAAAGCAAAATTTTAAGGGGTCAACAACAACTCTTAATTTTAAAAGGGCAGATTTTAACGGTCTAAGGGCAGCAATACAAATACTGACCATAAGTGGACAACGTTCAAATCCTTACTAAATATACATAGACATCGGCATATACTGTGTGGGAATAAAAGTAAAAGGAGTAAATCCCATCCAATGAGGCTTAACAATGATTTAAAGATCAAGATACAGAGTAAAAAACAGGCATTTATATTATACAAACAAGAGGGGACAGAGACGGCTTTACGGAAGTACAAGGAAATCACCAACGGCGCTATTAAATTTGATCCCCGTAAGTTCAACGTGAAGCTCGCATCGGCTGCAGGCTTTCATTTTGGCAGTGCTACTGCACTATTAAATTAGAGCGGGTTACGAGTTCGAGGCGCAAACACGTAAACCAGTTGTCGGCCGTTGGATTTGCGGTTTTGTCAATCAAGCAAACCCGTAGTTACGGGTTTAGATTAAGCCAATGGAAACCGAGATCCCCATCATTACGTCAGTGCAAAATGGAGGTTGGATTCCAGTCATAATGCAATATTAATAAACCCACAAATATGATATTCTATTACATGCAATAACTGCCGGTATCAATATAACACAAAAAAGAAGGGAGCAAGAGCAAATCCGGGGAATTAAAGACCAGTGAGCCTCACTTCTGTAGTGGGGAAGCTTTTAGAAGGGTTAATAAGAGATAATATATAAGAATATGTCTATTTGAACAGGATTATAAGTAGTAGGATTATAAGTAGGAGACAACATGGGTTTATGAAGAATATGTCATGTCAAACAAATCTAATTAGTTTCTATGAGGAGGTTAGTAGGAACCTGGATCAAGGCAACTCAGTGGATGTAGTCTTTTTTTTTATTTTGCAAAGGCATTTGATACAGTGCCACATGGGAGACTATTTTGCAAACTAAGGAATACAGGAATTGCAGTAAATATGTGCACATGGATGGAGAGCTAAAAGCAAAGGGTTGTGGTAAATGGAACATACTCAGATTGCACTAATGTGGTAAGTGGGGTTCCTCAGGGCTCAGTATTAGGTCCTCTCCTTTTTAACATATTTATTAATGAATTAAAAGTAGGATTGAAAAGTATTGTCTCCATTTTCCCTGATGACACAAAGTTGTGCAATTTAATTAAATCAGATAATGATGTGCTTTCCCTCCAAAGGGATTTGCATAAATTAGAGGAATGGGCAACTAAATGGCAGATGAGATTTAATACGAATAAATGTAACGTTATGCATCTGGGAAGGAAAAATAGCCATGCAATTTATAATCTTAATGGAGCAAATCTAGGGGTATCGGATATTGAAAGGGATTTGGGAGTGCTTGTGGACAACCACCTAGGTAACAGTGCTCAAAGCCAAGCAGCAGCTGCAAAGGCAAATAAAATATTAGCATGTATTAGGAAGGGTATAGAAGCCAGGGAAGCAAATATAATTCTGCCACTATACAAATCCCTAGTACGCCCTCATTTGGAATATGGAGGATAGGTTTGGGCACCACTTCATAAAAAGGAAATTTTAGAGCTGGAAAAGGTACAGAGAAGGGAAACAAAACTAATAAGGGGAATGGAGGGGCTAAGTTATGAAGAAAGACTAGCCAAATTAAACTTATTTTCTCTAGAAAAAAGGCGTCTAAGAGGAGATATGATTACCTTATATAAATACATCCAGGGTCTGTATGAAGATTTGTCGGGGGAGCTTTTTGTGCCAAGAGGTTTTCAACTGACGAGTGGACATCCTGAGGTTAGAAGTAAAAAGATTCCACCTTAAAGAAAGAAAAGGGTTCTTCACAGTAAGGGTGGTTAATCTGTGGAATTCTCTACCAAAGGAGGTGGTGACAGCGGATTTGATAGATAACTTTAAAAGGGGACTGGATTTATTTCTAATTAAAAAGAGAATTCATGGTTATCCTGGATAATTAGAGAGTGAGAGTATTGATCCAGGAAGAAATCTGATTGCCAGTATCTGGGGTTAGGAAGGACATGTTTTTTCCCCTTTGAGATGATTGGCAAGGTTTCACTTGTTTTTTTTTTCTGTTTGCTTCCTCTGGATCAATTCACAAGTAATCTGCATATTGCAAATCAGTGGAGTTCTTAAAAGGTTGAACTTGATGGACTAAAATTAATTTTTCAACCTCAATTACTATGTAACTATATATAATGGAGTAGTTTGGGTCATGAAGATCAGAGCAGGCAACAGGCAGTGGAGTAACCTGGGTCATGGACAAAGAGATCAGAGCAAGCAGCAGGCAATATAGTAGTCTTGGTCATGGACATCGAGATCAGGGCTTGCAGTAGGCAATGGTATAATATGGGTCATGGACATTGAGATCAGGGCTGGCATCAGGCAATGGAGTATTCAGAGTAGTGGGCATAGAGATCAGAGAAGGCAATGTAATAATATGGGTCATGGACATAGAGATCAGAACAAGCAGAAGGCAATGAAGTGATCTAGGTCATGGACGTAGAGGTCAGAGAAGGCAATGGGGTAGTTTGGGTCATGGACATGGAGATCAGAGCAGGCAGCAGGCAATGGGGAAGTCTTTGTCATGGACATAGAAATCAGAGTTGGTAGCAGGCAATGGAGTAGTTGGTTCATGTGCACAGAGATCAGAGCTGTCAGCAGGCAATGAGGTAGTCTGGGTTATGGACATAGAGATCAGGGCTGGCAGCAGGCAATGGAGTAGTCTTGGTCATGGGTACAGAGATCAGGGCTTTAAGCAGGCAATGGAGTAATCTTGGTCATGGGAACAGAGATAAGGGCTGGCAGCAGGCAATGGAGTAGTCTTGGTCATGGGTACAGAGATAAGGGCTGGCAGCAGGCAATGGAGTAGTCTTGGTAATGGGTACAGAGATCAGGGCAGGCAGCAGGCAATGGAGTAGTCTTGGTCATGGGTACAGGGATCAGGGCAGGCAGCAGGCAATGGAGTAGTCTTGGTCATGGGTACAGAGATCAGGGCAGGCAGCAGGCAATGGAGTAGTCTTGGTCATGGGTACAGAGATCAGGGCAGGCAGCAGGCAATGGAGTAGTCTTGGTTATGGATACAGAGATCAGGGCAGGCAGCAGGCAATGGAGTAGTCTTGGTCATGGGTACAGAGATCAGGGCAGGCAGCAGGCAATGGAGTAGTCTTGGTTATGGGTACAGAGATCAGGGCAGGCAGCAGAATACAGAAGAAACATATACAACATGGAGGGATTGCACAAAACAGGATAAACAACTATACAACTTGGGCCAAAGATATGTGATACGTGCATTACACAACTTCACAATATGGAGACTGGAGAGGTCCTACACAGCATGATAAACACACAACTACACAGTAAAGGTGTAGAGCGATATAACAGGTTATGTACACAACATGGAGCTGGGATGATTTGACAACATATAAAACACAACTGTCCAACACAGTAGTGAAAGTGTTTTGTGTGTGTCAGATACACAACTACAACACAGAGTGCTAGAGAATCGATGCAAGTCCCTGTTGTTTATGTAGAGATACAACAGGATAAACACACAATTACACCACAAGGGACTAGAGATATCTGATACAACATACAAACACATGACTATGGGGCCCACAAGACATGTGCAACACACAATTCCACACCACAGAATCTTAAATTGTTGGTTCATACGGTGTTTGCATTATTTGTATTAATGTAATAATAAGTGTGTGTTGTGTATGTGTGGTGGCTTGTTTGTGTTGTGTATGTGTGGTGTGCTTGTTTGTGTTGTGTCGCTATGTATACAGCTGTTTGTTTACGTGTGTTATGTATGACGTTTGTGAATGTGCGTTTGTGCGTTTCTTTCTCTTCACCTCTTATTGTCCCATTGCCTGTTTTATTCTCCATGCTTCATTCCAGACGCTCTTTTTCGTAACGTAGGTAATTATCCAAGTGACCGTCTCTGACTGTCTCTCCCTCCCAGTGGGACCCCACTGCCACCCGTGCTCCTGTATCTCTTGTACCCTCTGCTTTTCCATCGGTGTGGGGGTGCACTGAGGGGGCTCATGGGAAGTTAAGGTGCTGGACTGGCAGCCAAGGAGCATATTAGATGTTCAGTGTTGGTTGAGGTTAGACTACCTCTGTTGACATGGGTCATGACCCTGGGTGTGATAGGGCATGACCCCTATTACAAATGACATGGCTTTTAGTTGAGACATGATGTAGTCTATAGTGTAGCAGGACCTGACCTGATCAGATAGGAAACTGATCCACATACGGCAGGAAACTGATCCACATACGGCAGGAAACTGATCCACATACGGCAGGAAACTGATCCACATACGGCAGGATACAGATCCACATACGGCAGGATACAGATCCACATACGGCAGGATACAGATCCACATACGGCAGGACACAGGTCCACATAAGGCAGGACACAGATCCACATAAGGCAGGACACAGATCCACATACGGCAGGACACAGATCCACATACGGCAGGACACAGATCCACATACGGCAGGACACAGATCCACATACGGCAGGACACAGATCCACATACGGCAGGACACAGGTCCACATACGGCAGGACACAGGTCCACATAAGGCAGGACACAGGTCCACATAAGGCAGGACACAGGTCCACATAAGGCAGGACACAGGTCCACATACGGCAGGACACAGGTCCACATACGGCAGGACACAGATCCACATACGGCAGGACACAGATCCACATACGGCAGGACACAGATCCACATACGGCAGGACACAGGTCCACATACGGCAGGACACAGGTCCACATAAGGCAGGACACAGGTCCACATAAGGCAGGACACAGGTCCACATACGGCAGGACACAGATCCACATACGGCAGGACACAGATCCACATACGGCAGGACACAGATCCACATACGGCAGGACACAGATCCACATAAGGCAGGACACAGGTCCACATAAGGCAGGACACAGGTCCACATAAGGCAGGACACAGGTCCACATAAGGCAGGACACAGGTCCACATAAGGCAGGACACAGATCCACATACGGCAGGACACAGATCCACATACGGCAGGACACAGATCCACATACGGCAGGACACAGATCCACATACGGCAGGATACAGATCCACATACGGCAGGATACAGATCCACATAAGGCAGGACACAGGTTCTGGTGAGACAGAACCTGGCTTTCAGTGACACGGCCTCTGTAGAGACAGGACACGGCCTCTGTAGAGACAGGACACGGTCCAAGTCCACCACAGAACCAGGAACATGGAGGGCTTCTTCTTGGATTCTGAAGCCTCACAACGTATATCCTGGGGGCAACTTTGTAAACAGACAGAATAATCCAAGCTCGGCGGGAGGTCATGGTAGTGGCAGATCCACATGTGTATCACGGATCAGTAGGACACGCACATCTCAATGATATTCTTATTGGCTGATACCGTACACTTGAAATCCTGTAGGCACAAAAATGACGTGTGAAATAACACGTGATGAAACATGTTCAGGATTATTGTTACAGTATTATATGTAATCTAAATTAATATCATGTTAACATTCTGTAGTAACATATATTCTGTCATGTTAAAGTCAAGTAATCTATATATCATCTCAATATCCTCATGTCAGATTACATGATACAACACGTCATTTTATGTTATGATCATGTAATCGACATATCATTTGATCACTGTATCATACTAGCTTACTTAATTTCATGTTAAAAACATGCCATTGGTGCGCCACTTCGTGTTAGAGTCATTGAATATGATTTATCATAGAAATATATTATCATGTTGGTGTTCTGAAAGATTCATCTAAGTATGTTAGTATGTTGTAATGTAATTGTGTTATCTGTATTGTCCGTGTCTTCCGTGTTAGAATCACTGTCTCTGTGTCAGGTAATCCGTGTATCAAGTCATTTGTCATGTTAGTTTCATTCAATCAAATCATGTTACATCATATAAACGAAGGGTTAATTTCATATCAATATCTTAGTTCTATAGTAATTGAGAAGAAGAGTCTTGAAAAAGACTTTTAGTTCATCAAGTTCAATCTCCTCTGATCTGCAATATGCAGATTAATTGTTAATTGATCCAGAGGAAGTAACAGAAAAAAAAAAAAACAGTGAAACTTTGCCAATCGTCTCAAAAGGAGAAGAAAAAAAAATATTTTCCAGCTCTAAAATGTCCTTTTTATGAAGTGGTGCCCAAAATTGTCCTACATATTCCAAATGAGGGCGTACTAGAGATTTGTATAGTGGCAGAATTATATTTGGTTCCCTGGCTTCTATACCCTTCCTAATACATGCTAATATTTTATTTGCCTTTGCAGCTGCTGCTTGGCTTTGAGCACTGTTACCTAGGTGGTTGTCCACAAGCTCCCAAATCCATTTCAATATCTGATACACCTAGATTTGCTCCATTAAGATTATAAATTGCATGGCTATTTTTCCTTCCCAGATGCATAACTTTACATTAATTCGTATAAAATCTAATCTGCCATTTAGATGCCCATTTCTCAATTTTATGTAAATCCCTTTGGAGGGAAAGCACATCATTATCTGATTTAATGACCTTGCACAACTTCGTGTCATCATCGAAAATGGAGACACCACACTCCAATCCTACCTCTAAGTCATTAATAAATATGTTAAAAAAGAGAGGACCTAATACTGATTCCTGAGGAACCTCACTTACCACATAAGTGCAATCTGAGTATGTTCAATTTACAACAACCCTTTGCTTCCTGTCTTTTAGCTCTCAATCCATGAGCAGATATTTACTGCAATTCCTGTATCCCTTAGTTTGCACAATAGTCTTCCATGTGGTACTATATCAAAAGCCTTTTGTAAAATCCAAAAAGACTACATCCACTGAGTTGCCTTGATCCAGGTTCATACTAACCTCCTCATAAAAACTAATTAGATTTGTTTGACATGACCTTAGTACCCTTGGATGTATCCATCAGGACCCGGGGCTTTAACAACATTTATTTTTTGGATTACTTCCTGTGTTACCCAATTATTTGGTGAAGGTAGTGTAGCCCCATTATGTTGCCGTGTCCCAACCACTGGTACCTCCCGTGTGTATACCGAAGAAAAGAACCAATTTAGCTCATCTGCCTTTTCCTGGTCTCTAACAGCCCAATTACATTGGAGCTATGCGCTACCACGTAGCCTGTAATTCGAGAGTTACGACTTACAACTATTATATTATGCCCGGTAAAGTTGCGTGCAGCGGACTTGCATGTTAACACGCAGGACGGCTTAAAATCCCCTACGTTTTCAGCTACGTTGAATGTAAATCCTTTGATCTGTCATGCCCGTAACCGCTACTTTTTCAATTCAGCTATTAAAGTGCAACGTGGTCACTCGCGAGCAAGCATGTAACACGCAAATGGAGCCCAAAGGCCTACGTGTGCTCGAGAGCACCCGCAAGGGGGGTAAAGTACAATACGTAGCACTTGTAATGTGCATAAAATCACTCAACATTTATCATAAAGTGATGTTAGGTCTTAGAATTAATAGCACAACATTCTCAAGCCCGCAAATCGGCCCCAAAAAATATTTTATTTCATGATTATTTTTATATTGATCCCTGCAATCAATGTGTTACGACATATACTGTAACACGCATGTAATAGAATATCATATTACTGCTTTATTGATATTGCATTATTTCTGGCCTGTGGTGCGAAATTTACCCTCCCCTTTTTCAGTGACTTAACGCTAACAATCTCTTTTTCTATTGGCTCCATCTGAACCCGTAACTATGAGATTCCTTAATTGTTTGCGTTCGAGTACGCAACCCCGACGGCCGAGAACTGGTTTACGAGATGGCGTCTCTCGCTCGTAGCCCTTTCTAATTTAATAACGACATAAGTAGGGCAAATTGCAGCCGCTGCAAGACGCACGTAGGAGTTACGAGGCTGGAATTTAACATGGCTTTAATTGTTAGACGGCCTGTTTCACATTGTGTCTCTTCATGTTAGTATCACATACATCTATATGTCATGTGTGTACCGTGTAAATGTAATCGTTTCATGGTAGTAAGTCGCAATCTTGTCTTCAGGTAATATCTTTCACATTTTTTTTTATCATACAATCTAATGACATTTTAGTATCACGCAGCCTGATTGCCATGGCGTGTTAGTGTTGCCAAGTCATGTAAGTGGCACATAAACTAGTTGTCATGTTCACATCATGTAATGTTTTTTAATATCTAATGTAGTGTATATTATATGATTTATTATAACATACTTGGTGATCTTAATATAATTTCCTGTTAGTATCATGTAACCTATGTTTCATGTTTGTAGCATGTAATATAATGTTAGAATCATGTAATATATTTGTGACGTTCGTATCATGTAATATTCATGTAATGTATGCGTGTTATTCATAATCTAATTGTTATGTCATGTTAGCATCATGCAGTATATTTATCACAAGCTCAGTAACATGTTAATATCATGTAATGTCTATGTTAGTGTTGTGCTGTGTAATAAAAGTATAATTTCACATTAGTTTCATGTGATCTACCGTATATACTCGAGTATAAGCCCAGTTTTTCAGCCCTTTTTTTAAGGCTAAAAAGAGCCCCCTCGGCTTATACTCGACGCCCCCGTGTCTCTCTAACCCCCCCCCTTGTCTCTCTAACCCCCCGTGTCTCTTTCCCTCCCCCCTCCTCATCCTCAACCCCCCCTCCTCATTCTAAACCCCCCTCCTCACTTTTTCCCCTCTAAATACCTCCCCCTCTCCCCTCACTTACCTGCTTCTGCTCCGGCCTCTGCTCCTTCTGTCTTGACCCGGCGCGCATGTGACGTCACATGCGCGCCGGGTCAAGACGGAAGGAGCAGAAGCCGGAGCAGAAGCAGGTAAGTGAGGGGGGAGGTATTTAGAGGGGAAAAAGTGAGGAGGGGGGTTTAGAATGAGGATGGGGGGTTGAGGATGGGGGGTTGAGGAGGGAGGATGAGGAGGAAGGTTGGGGTTGAGGAGGGAGGTTGAGGATGAGGAGGGGGGTTGAGGATGAGGAGGGGGGTTGAGGATGAGGAGGGGGGTTGAGGATGAGGAGGGGGGTTGAGGATGAGGAGGGGGGTTGAGGATGAGGAGGGGGGTTGAGGATGAGGAGGGGGGTTGAGGTTGAGGAGGGAGGTTGAGGATGAGGAGGGAGGTTGAGGTTGAGGAGGGAGGTTGAGGATGAGGAGGGGGTTGAGGAGGGTGATAAGGGAGGGGGGCTTATACTCTAGTATATACGGTAATTGTCTTGTCATGCTAGTGTTACGTATGTTATATGTCATGAAAGTACCCTGTGTTCCAAGAATAATTAAGGTAGTATGATGCAATCTCGCCATCATGTTAGTATTATGGAAATTACATAATTACCTCATTCTGATGTAAAGGCCTACGTGTGCTCGAGAGCCTCCGCAAGGGGGTAATGTCCAACACGTAGCACTTGTAATGCAGATAAAACACGCTAATGTACATTTATTATAGGTCTTAGAATTAATAGCACAACATTCTCAAGCCCGCAAATCGGCCCCAAAAAATCATGTAGTCCGAGTAATTTCATGTTAGTACCAGGTAATCTATCATGTTAAAATCATGTAATCTCTTTTGTCATGTTAGTATAAGGTACTGTTATGTTACTAGTGTGTAATATACAGTTGCAAGCAAAAGTATGTGAACCCTTTGGAATGATATGGATTTCTGCACAAATTGGTCATAAAATGTGATCTGATCTTCATCTAAGTCACAACAATAGACAATCACAGTCTGCGTAAACTAATAACACACAAAGTATTAAATGTTACCATGTTGTTATTGAACACACCATGTAAACATTCACAGTGCAGGTGGAAAAAGTATGTGAACCCCTAGACTAATGACATCTCCAAAAGCTAATTGGAGTGAGGTGTCAGCCAACTGGAGTCCAATCAATGAGATGAGATTGGAGGTGTTGGTTACAGCTGCCCTATCCTATAAAAAACACACACCAGTTCTGGGTTTGCTTTTCACAAGAAGCATTGCCTGATGTAAATGATGCCTCACACAAAAGAGCTCTCAGAAGACCTACGATTAAGAATTGTTGACTTGCATAAAGCTGGAAAGGGTTATAAAAGTATCTCCAAAAGCCTTGCTGTTCATCAGTCCACGGTAAGACAAATTGTCTATAAATGGAGAAAGTTCAGCACTGCTGCTACTCTCCCTAGGAGTGGCCGTCCTGTAAAGATGACTGCAAGAGCACAGCACAGACTGCTCAATGAGGTGAAGAAGAATCCTAGAGTGTCAGCTAAAGACTTACAAAAGCCTCTGGCATATACCAACATCCCTGTTAGCGAATCTACGATATGTAAAACACTAAACAAGAATGGATTTCATGGGAGGATACCACAGAGGAAGCCACTGCTATCCAAGCAAAACATTGCTGCACGTTTACAGTTTGCACAAGAGCACCTGGATGTTCCACAGCAGTACTGGCAAAATATTCTGTGGACAGATGAAACTAAAGTTGAGTTGTTTGGAAGAAACACACAACACTATGTGTGGAGAAAAAGAGGCACAGCACACCAACATCAAAACCTCATCCCAACTGTGAAGTACGGTGGTGGGGGCATCATGGTTTGGGGCTGCTTTGCTGCGTCAGGGCCTGGACGGATTGCTATCATCGAAGGAAAAATGAATTCCCAAGTTTATGAAGACATTTTGCAGGAGAACTTAAGGCCATCTGTCCACCAGCTGAAGCTCAACAGAAGATGGGTGTTACAACAGGACAACGACCCAAAGCATAGAAGTAAATCAAAAACAGAATGGGTTAAATAGAAGAAAATACGCCTTCTGAAGTGGCCCAGTCAGAGTCCTGACCTCAACCCGATTGAGATGTTGTGGCATGACCTCAAGAAAGCGATTCACACCAGACATCCCAAGAATATTGCTGAACTTAAATAGGAATGAGGAATGGTCAAGAATTACTCCTGACCGTTGTGCACATCTGATCTGCAACGACAGGAAACGTTTGAACCTCCTTTGGCAGCAATAACTACAACCAACCAGTTATTAAATCCAAGGGTTCACATACTTTTTCCACCTGCACTGTGAATGTTTACATGGTGTGTTGAATAAAAACATGGCAACATTTAATACTTTGTGTGTTATTAGTTTAAGCAGAGTGTGATTGTCTATTGTTGTGACTTAGATGAAGATCAGATCACATTTTTTGACCAATTTGTGCAGAAATCCATATCATTCCAAAGGGTTCACATACTTTTGCTTGCAACTGTATTAATATTATTTAATCTAAGTGTCATTTTGTGTGTCTCGTGTCTCGTGATGTTTTATTTCATGTTGGTATAATGTAGTTTGTGTTAGTATCATGCAATCTATTTGTTATGTTATTTGTCATATTAGCATCATGCATGTTCAGTATCTTTTTGTGTTGGTACTATCCAATGTGTCATATCCGCACCATGTAAGGGAGAGGTCATCGTTCCATATCTGTATCATTACCATATTATTGTCATATAATCTACGTGACATTTTAGTATCAAGAAAACGAAATATAATTTCATGTTCGTATCATATAATGTATCATGTTTTATCAATGTTAGTATCATGTGATGTCATGTAACCAGTTATTATCCTTCAGTCTACAGTGGATATAAAAAGTCTACACACCCCTGTTAAAATGTCAGGTTTCTGTGCTGTAAAAAAATGAGACAAAGATAAATAATTTCAAAACTTTTTCCACCTTTAATGTGACCTATAAACTGTACAACTCAATTGAAAAAACAAACTGAAATCTTTTAGGTAGAGGGAAGAAAAAATATAAATATAAAATAATATGGTTGCATAAGTCTGCACACCCTTAAACTAATACTTTGTTGAAGCCCCTTGTGATCAGTCTTTTTGGGTATGAGTCTATCAGCATGGCACATTATGACTTGGCAAGATTTGCCCACTCTTCTTTGCTCTGTCAGATTGCGAGGGCATCTCCTGGGCACAGCCCTCTTCAGATCACAATCGGATTCAGGTCTGGGCTCTGGCTGGGCCATTCCAAACCTTTAATCTTCTTCTGGTGAAGCCATTGCTATGGTGATTTGGTTGTATGCTTTGGGTCGTTGTCGTGCTGAAAGATGAAGTTCCTCTTCATGTTCAGCTTTCTAGTAGAAGCCTGAAGGTTTTGTGCCAATATTGACTGGTATTTGGAACTGTTCATAATTCCCTCTATCTTAACTAAGGTCTCAGTTCCAGCCCCAAAGTATGATGCCACCACCATGCGTCACTGTGGGTATGGTGTTCTTTTGGTGATGTGCAGTGTTGTTTTTGCGCCAAACATATCTTTTGGAATAACCATAACACCTTTTCCCACATGTTTTTGGGAGACTTCAGATGTGTTTTTGCAAAATGTAGCCTGGCTTGGATGTTTTTCTTCGTAAGAAAAGGCTTTCGTCTTGCCACTCTACCCCATAGCCCAGACATATGAAGAATACGGGAGATTGTTGTCACATGTACCACACAGCCAGTACTTGCCAGATATTCCTTTAATGTTGCTGTAGGCCTCTTGGTAGCCTCCCAGACCAGTTTTCTTCTCGTCTTTTCATCAATTTTGGAGGGAGCTCCAGTTCTTGGTAATGTCACTGTTGTGCCATATTTTCTCCACTTGATGATGTCTTCACTGTGTTCCATGGTATGTCTAATGCCTTGGAAATTCTTTTGTACCCTTCTGCTGACTGATACCTTTTAACAATGAGATCCCTCTGATGCTGTGGAAGCTCTCTGTGGACCATGGCTTTTGCTGTGGGATGCAACTCAGTAGATTTCAGGAAAGACCAACTAAAAGATTTCAGTTTGTTTTTCAATTGAGTTGTACAGTTTATAGGTCACATTAAAGGTGGAAAAAGTTCTGAAATTATTTGTCTTTGTCTCATTTTTTTACAGCACAGAAACCTGACATTTTAACAGGGGTGTGTAGACTTTTTATATCCACTGTATATATATATATATATATATATATATATATATATATAATTGCATGTAGTTGTCATGATAATACCATATAATTCATGTGTCATGTCAGTATCATGTAATCTGTGTTTCATATCATGTCTTTATTAGGTAGTCAATAAGATGTTAAACAGCCCAAAACAAAGAGCCACCATGTTTTGTCCAGTAAGTAAATCAGCCAAGAAAACAAATACGAGGATAATATTGGGAATAGGGAGTTTTAAAGAATTGTAAGAGATAGCATTACTGCCCCGTCCCTCGGTCACTACCGCCCCAGGTAGGAGCCGCCCCTAGTAGGAGCCAGATACTCTCCCAAGACACACGGGCACTGGCCCCAAACCAACACAACACTTATCGACCTTAAAAGAAACCAATATCAAAGTAAACATCAAAATCTATAAAACAATTTGATGTTCCCTCCCCAAACTACACCAACCCAAGAGCCCCTGCATTACCCAGCATTCCCACCCTGGCATGATGCAATGCCTGACATTAGACACTATGCCCACTCTATCCCACCGCCACACTACCCCATCATTTTAACATTTTATATTAACTACCACCACACCCTGCCACCACACCCTGCCACCACCCAACCCACACTACCCATATAAACATACGCCTGATAACAGATAAGAACCAAAAAAATCCACATCTGTTCTGTCTATTTGAATAGACCTCGGGATCGCATTATGCACACGCAAGGCATGCTTACATGTCCTAACTATGTTCCATTCTACAACTTCATCGGGAAGACTTTTCCCCTTCTCTACCATTTAGCTACAACCCCACTGTAACTCCAGTCTATCCCGGCACTATGCCACCCGTCTACCAACATCACCCAACACTACCCCACACTAGTGCCACACTAACGCCACTCTTATGCCATATTATTATTATTATCATCCACTATGTATAAAGCGCCGACATATTCCATAGCACTAAGTACAGTGGATTCAGTGAGTATATAGGACAAAAGGGACAAATATTACTCATATAAGGTGTGGGGGCCTGGTCTCATAAGAGCTTACAATCTAACTGGATTAATGCTGTTAGACACAGCAGGGAGGGGGGCATGCTTATCTGTTGTCCAGTGAGACGGCAGGATCCATGCACATGAGGTGGTCACTGTCTTGTCTAGATGCCTGATATTGGGGAACAAGTTGGGGGCTTCTGTGAATAGATGATGTTTCAGGGATTGTTTGAAACTTTAAAGAGCAGGGAGAGTCTGGCCGGGTGGCGGGAGCGTGACCCGGGAGGGGGAGTGTGACCCGGGAGGGGGAGTGTGACCCGGGAGGGGGAGTGTGACCCGGGAGGGGGAGTGTGACCCGGGAGGGGGAGTGTGACCCGGGAGGGGGGGTGTGACCCGGGAGGGGGAGTGTGACCCGGGAGGGGGAGTGTGACCCGGGAGGGGGAGTGTGACCCGGAAGAGGGGGTGTGACCCGGAAGAGGGGGTGTGGCCGGGAGCGGGGGGTGGCAGGGAGGGGGAGCGTGGCAGGGAGGGGGAGCGTGGCCGGGAGCAGGGGGTGGCAGGGAGTTGGAGCGTGGCAGGGAGTTGGAGCGTGGCAGGGAGCCGTCATTGGTGAATATGTTGGCGCGTTACAAATAAGTGATGATGATGATAATAATAATATATATATATATATATTTTACACTATATACTTTTTTCGCACTCTTTCTAGATGTACCTTCATAAAGTTCTAGACGTCTGTTCCGTGTGTCCATGACCACTAGCCATCTGTACATTCCCTCTCTATTTCACCAGTCGTGCCATTGCTCTTGTTTCACCATTCCCTCCATTTCTTATTGTAAGCTTCTTCTTTCACTGCTTGGCGCTCATGCCATGGACCCTCCACCATGTCTTTGTTGTGGCCGTGTGAGAATCTGGTTATTGTGGAGGAGATAAAGCAATATGGACATAAGCGAGAAACACATGCCTTGTATGAGGGAGAACACTGCTCTTTGGAGTGTTAGCTCTTCATCTCTCTGTGCCCCCACTACTGCACACTGACCCTATGTGACCCCTACTGCACACTGACCCTATGTGACCCCTACTGCACCCTGACCCTATGTGATTCCAACTAGTGCTTACCTACCCTTCTGTGACTCTACATAATGCACACTGACCCCTCTGTTACTTCCACTGTGCCCCAATATTATTCTGTTAACTCTGTTCGACCCACTGTGCCCCGATATCATTTACTAACCTCCCTGTGTTTCAATACTGCACACTGCCCCACTGTAACACACTGCCCCACTGTAACACACTGCCCCACTGTAACACACTGCCCCACTGTAACACACTGCCCCACTGTAACACACTGCCCCACTGTAACACACTGCCCCACTGTAACACACTGCAACACACTGCCCCACTGCAACACACTGCCCCACTGCAACACACTGCCCCACTGTAACACACTGCCCCACTGTAACACACTGCCCCACTGTAACACACTGCAACACACTGCCCCACTGCAACACACTGCCCCACTGTAACACACTGCCCCACTGTAACACACTGCCCCACTGTAACACACTGCAACACACTGCCCCACTGCAACACACTGCCCCACTGTAACACACTGCAACACACTGCCCCACTGCAACACACTGCCCCACTGTAACACACTGCCCCACTGTAACACTCTGCAACACACTGCCCCACTGCAACACACTGCCCCACTGTAACACACTGCCCCACTGTAACACACTGCCCCACTGTAACACTCTGCACCACTGTAACACACTGCACCACTGTAACACACTGCCCCACTGTAACACACTGCCCCACTGTAACACACTGCCCCACTGTAACACTCTGCAACACACTGCCCCACTGTAACACACTGCCCCACTGTAACACACTGCCCCACTGTAACACACTGCCCCACTGTAACACACTGCCCCACTGTAACACACTGCCCCACTGTAACACACTGTAACACACTGCCCCACTGTAACACACTGCCCCACTGTAACACACTGCCCCACTGTAACACACTGCCCCACTGTAACACACTGCCCCACTGTAACACACTGCCCCACTGTAACACACTGCCCCACTGTAACACACTGCCCCACTGTAACACACTGCCCCACTGTAACACACTGCCCCACTGTAACACACTGCCCCACTGTAACACACTGCCCCACTGTAACACTCTGCACCACTGTAACACACTGCCCCACTGTAACACACTGCAACACACTGCCCCACTGTAACACACTGCCCCACTGTAACACACTGCACCACTGTAACACACTGCCCCACTGTAACACACTGCCCCACTGTAACACACTGCCCCACTGTAACACACTGCCCCACTGTAACACACTGCCCCACTGTAACACACTGCCCCACTGTAACACACTGCCCCACTGTAACACACTGCCCCACTGTAACACACTGCCCCACTGTAACACTCTGCACCACTGTAACACACTGCCCCACTGTAACACTCTGCACCACTGTAACACACTGCAACACACTGCCCCACTGTAACACACTGCCCCACTGTAACACACTGCCCCACTGTAACACTCTGCACCACTGTAACACACTGCCCCACTGTAACACACTGCCCCACTGTAACACACTGCCCCACTGTAACACACTGCCCCACTGTAACACTCTGCACCACTGTAACACACTGCCCCACTGTAACACACTGCCCCACTGTAACACACTGCAACACACTGCCCCACTGTAACACACTGCCCCACTGTAACACACTGCCCCACTGTAACACACTGCCCCACTGTAACACTCTGCACCACTGTAACACACTGCAACACACTGCCCCACTGCAACACACTGCCCCACTGTAACACACTGCCCCACTGTAACACACTGCAACACACTGCCCCACTGTAACACACTGCCCCACTGTAACACACTGCCCCACTGTAACACACTGCCCCACTGTAACACACTGCCCCACTGTAACACACTGCCCCACTGTAACACACTGCAACACACTGGACCACTGCAACACACTGCCCCACTGTAACACACTGCCCCACTGTAACACACTGCCCCACTGTAACACACTGCCCCACTGTAACACACTGCAACACACTGCCCCACTGTAACACACTGCAACACACTGCCCCACTGCAACACACTGCCCCACTGCAACACACTGCCCCACTGTAACACACTGCCCCACTGTAACACACTGCCCCACTGTAACACACTGCAACACACTGCCCCACTGCAACACACTGCAACACACTGCCCCACTGCAACACACTGCCCCACTGTAACACACTGCCCCACTGTAACACTCTGCAACACACTGCCCCACTGTAACACACTGCCCCACTGTAACACACTGCCCCACTGTAACACTCTGCACCACTGTAACACACTGCCCCACTGCAACACACTGCCCCACTGTAACACACTGCCCCACTGTAACACACTGCCCCACTGTAACACACTGCCCCACTGTAACACACTGCCCCACTGTAACACACTGTAACACACTGCCCCACTGTAACACACTGCCCCACTGTAACACACTGCCCCACTGTAACACACTGTAACACACTGCCCCACTGTAACACACTGCCCCACTGTAACACACTGCCCCACTGTAACACACTGCAACACACTGCCCCACTGCAACACACTGCCCCACTGCAACACACTGCCCCACTGCAACACACTGCATCATTGTACCATGCTGTCCCACTGTAACACACTGCCCCACTGTAACACACTGCCCCACTGTAACACACTGCCCCACTGTAACACACTGCATCATTGTACCATGCTGTTCGACTGTAACACACTGCATTACTGTAACACACTGCATCATTGTACCATGCTGTCCCACTGTAACACACTGCATTACTGTAACACACTGCATCATTGTACCATGCTGTCCCACTGTAACACACTGCATTACTGTAACACACTGCATCATTGTACCATGCTGTTCGACTGTAACACACTGCATTACTGTAACACACTGCATCATTGTACCATGCTGTCCCACTGTAACACACTGCCCCACTGTAACACACTGCATCATTGTACCATGCTGTCCCACTGTAACACACTGCATTACTGTAACACACTGCATCATTCTACCATGCTGTCCCACTGTAACACACTGCATTACTGTAACACACTGCATCATTGTACCATGCTGTTCGACTGTAACACACTGCATTACTGTAACACACTGCATCATTGTACCATGCTGTCCCACTGTAGCACACTGCATTACTGTAACACACTGCATCATTGTACCATGCTGTCCCACTGTAACACACTGCATTACTGTAACACACTGCATCATTGTACCATGCTGTTCGACTGTAACACACTGCATTACTGTAACACACTGCATCATTGTACAATGCTGTCCCACTGTAACACACTGCCCCACTGTAACACACTGCATCATTGTACCATGCTGTCCCACTGTAACACACTGCATTACTGTAACACACTGCATCATTCTACCATGCTGTCCCACTGTAACACACTGCATTACTGTAACACACTGCATCATTCTACCATGCTGTCCCACTGTAACACACTGCATTACTGTAACACACTGCATCATTCTACCATGCTGTCCCACTGTAACACACTGCATTACTGTAACACACTGCATCATTGTACCATGCTGTTCGACTGTAACACACTGCATTACTGTAACACACTACATCATTGTACCATGCTGTTCGACTGTAACACACTGCATTACTGTAACACACTGCATCATTGTACCATGCTGTTCGACTGTAACACACTGCATTACTGTAACACACTGCATCATTGTACCATGCTGTCCCACTGTAACACACTGCATTACTGTAACACACTGCATCATTGTACCATGCTGTCCCACTGTAACACACTGCATTACTGTAACACACTGCATCATTGTACCATGCTGTTCGACTGTAACACACTGCATTACTGTAACACACTGCATCATTGTACCATGCTGTTCGACTGTAACACACTGCATTACTGTAACACACTGCATCATTGTACCATGCTGTTCGACTGTAACACACTGCATTACTGTAACACACTGCATCATTCTACCATGCTGTTCGACTGTAACACACTGCATTACTGTAACACACTGCATCATTGTACCATGCTGTTCGACTGTAACACACTGCATTACTGTAACACACTGCATCATTCTACCATGCTGTTCGACTGTAACACACTGCATTACTGTAACAAACTGCATCTTTGTAACATACTGCCCCACTGTAACACACTGTAACACACTTCCCCACTGTAACACACTGCCACACTGCACCACTGTAACACACTGCATCATTGTACCATGCTGTTCACTGTAACACACTGCATCCTTGTAACACACTGCATCCTTGTAACACACTGCCCCATTGTAACACAGGACCCCACTGTAACACACTGCTCCACTATATAACAGCACACTACCCCACTAAACCAGCACACTGCCCCACTGTAACACACTGCATCATTGTAACATACTGCCCCACTATAACACACTGCAACACATTGCATCAATGTAACACACTGGCACACTGCACCACTGTAACATGCTGCACCACTGTAACACATGACCCCAGTATAAAACACTGTCCCACTGGAACACACTGCCCGACTGCACCACTGTAACACACTACATCATTGTACCATGCTGTCTCACTGCAAGACACTGCCCCACTGTAACAGCACACTTCACCACTGTCCCACTGCACCACTGCACCACATTGACACACGCTAACACGCTGCACCACTGTATCCGCAGCCCCAGTGAAACATAGTGCCCCAATTTAACACACTGCATCACATGGCACCCACTGCAACACATGGCACCCACTGTAACACACTGCCCCAGTGGCTGCTCTCTCATACTTCCTCCTGTGTCCCCTTCCAACATATACCCCGTCTACCTCTGTGCCTGGACAGTGACACACTAGCTCTCTCTACCAGTTACTATGAAAATACTGAGCTCTCTGACCAGTAAGTATCACACACTGTCCACTTCTTGTATGACCCCTCCCACTATCCTACACTGACCCCTCCCTCTGAGCCCCGCTAGCTCACACTGATCACTTTGCTACTTCACATACATACAAATATTTCCCAATTAATATGGTGAGAATTGGTGACAATTAGTTATTTAATTAGTTGTCATTGTTGACAGAAATAGTTTCCCAGGGTCACTTAGCTCCCGGCGTTGGTGACCCCCCCCAGGGACACTTACCTGGTAGTCTTTTCCATCCATGCTTCAGGCACCTATAGGGGGTCAGTGAGATCCCAGTGGCACCTAACTCCTGGTTTCACAGACCTCCCAATGGTCACTGTATCCTATGATAAATGACCCCTCCGTGTCACTGACCGACCATGTAACTTTCTACCCAGTGTCACTGATCTTGTGGTGTCATTTACTGGCCACGGTCACCTCCTGATTTTGCTTGCCACTTGCCTCCTATGATCACATGGGGTCACCTCTCTCACCGATATTCTCCTGGTCTCCGCTCCATTTTTTGTCCCTTAACCCAGTTGTCACTTACTCTACCTCCTGTGATATATTTTACCTAATTCCTAGTACTGGTGGCCTCTGTGTCATTTACCCACATTATTCAAACTTCTCTCTTTGCAGTGATGAGCATTGGAGAAGGAGGATTCTGGGAAGGGTCCGTTAAAGGGCGCAGTGGTTGGTTTCCAGCAGACTGCGTGGAGGAGGTGCAGATGAGACAGCCGGACCCCCGGCAAGGTGAGACCAAAGATAGGACCAGAGGGACTTAGAAAGTAAAACACAAGATTGAGTAACGTAATATAAGGGAAGAGGTCCAAAATGACCTAGAACAAGGACGGAGAACTATATTGGTCTAGAACATGGTGAGTGTCATAGAATGGACACGTAAGTGACATAGTGCAAGGCGAGGGAGTCAGAGTACCCCACAGCATTAAGAAAACCATAGTGATAGAGAACAAGGAGAGTCATTTAAAACAAGGATGAATAGCTAATCGGAGTGATCTAGAACATTAGACGTGAGGCTGACTGACCTAAGGTGTGGACATGCTGACCCACAGAAAGCAGAACACTAGAAGGTCTGTGAGAAAGGAGATATAATTAGAGCAACCTCAAACAAGGATAAACTAAATGACTTTGCCTACAGCAAATAGAGGGAACCAGAGTGACGTAGACCACGGAGTAAAAGCCACATTTACCTTGAGAATCTAGAGAGACGTATGGACCTGGAGCAAAGATAGGGCCAGAAATATCTAAAGCAAGGAAAGTGTAATAGTAACCTAGAACAAGGAGAGAGAACAAAACGGCCAAAGAAACCCCAAAATTACATATAACAGAGAGTGAAATACAGCAAGAGCTAGAGTGATCTAGAACAAGAAGCTTGGACTCGAGTGGCTAAAGGCAAAGACAGAACTGAGATGATTGAGAACATGGAGGATTAACAGTGTGACTAAGAACAAGGTAAGGAACAGGAAGAGGGACATAAGGACTAGAGTTACTTTGGCCAGATTGCCATCAAACACAAGACCTGGTAAAATATCTTAATGCGCACGGAGAGCGCCCGCGCACGCGTTCCACAGATACCCAGTAAGTATTGGATGTGTGAATACACCAATGCCCAGTTCAGGATGGGTCAAGTTTAGTAGTTAGGGAAGGCCGACAGGGGTCCTGGTGCCATCAAAGTGACCCCAGCACATTTAAACCCAGATGGGTTTTTTTAAGAGCTGATGTATATATGTGTTCTACATAATAAATAAGAATCTTATATCACAAACATAATACAGAAAATGAAAGGATAAAAGTAAAAATAAGTCTGAATCTCCTTCCAAAATCTCTAGAATGTAAATTATCTCGATCTCGATAAACCATAACCATATGATCCAAAGGTTCAAAGCACAAACAATAGTACAAGTGTCATTACATTGGGTTACCTCTCATATATATTGTAATATTGTTACATATTCATACAAATTAGAAATTCAAGCACAAACATAACATTAATCAAGATCTTAGAAATAAAGAAAAAACATAAAATTCATCATTTAAAAAGCAATTACATTAATGGTAATAATAAAAAATACTGTATTTTAAAATGTGACACAAAAAAATAGATAATAAGTTGTCTGGTTCTAAGACAATAGGAGGTTCTGGTCTGTACGTTCCAGAAAGGAGCTTTTCTAGTATGAGGGGTCACCATCATGGCGTATCATAAAATGTCAGATGTTTTTTGCTTTTTAACTTTACCAATATGTTCCTATATTATTTTTTTTTATGGTTCTTTTGTTCTTCCAATGTAGAGAAGATGACCAGTGCGTTCAGCCACATAAACCATACGTAAGGAATTACAATCTAGAAAATATTTCATATTGAAAACCATTGACTACCATAGAACAATCCTACGGCTGCCGCGCGCTTGTACCCCGAGAACTGAGATACTCTTCTGCTGCGTTGGTCAGAAACGCGGGTGGTGCAAATAGAGAGAAGAGACACCATTCAACACTATCAAGAATGTCCAATATGGGAACCGAAATGAAGGCAGAATTATTACTAGACAGACACCATTATATAAAACATAACTTTTATTTATAGATAAAATAATAAAGAAATAAAAAATTCATGATTAAAATAAACGAATAATATCAAAGCGCTTTCCCAACACTTATTGACGTCCGCATACAACATGCCATTGTAACTGGGCTGTAGCGCTAAAGCAAGTAGGAGGGTTTTGTGGATCCAGTTTCTGTAGCCTACCTGGTGTGAGGTATATTCTGTGAAACACTTTAGTTGCTGTTTCTAATAAATTAAAATAAATAGACCCTTTAGTTAGATTTGAACATATTCTTTCCCATTTGCGAGAATCCCAAGATATGTCCAGGTCTGTTTCCCATTGCCTTATAAATTTAGGATTGTAATTTTCCTGGGCCTGGTTTAAGAAAGAATGAAGAGTTCCCAATATACCTATTGTCAGTGGGGGCTCTACTACATATGCGGGCTAGCCACGTTAACTGGGGAGGGCCCCAAATCCGGACCATTGATGTTATTAAATGTCTAATTTTATTATAATTACAATATTCTTTTATAGGTACAGTGGATATAAAAAGTCTACACACCCCTGTTAAAATGTCAGGTTTCTGTGCTGTAAAAAAATTAGACAAAGATAAATCATTTCAGAACTTTTTCCACCTTTAATGTGACCTATAAACTGTACAACTCAATTGAAAAACAAACTGAAATCTTTTAGGTAGAGGGAAGAAAAAATATAAAAATAAAATAAGATGGTTGCATAAGTATGCACACCCTTAAACTAATACTTTGTTTAAGCCCCTTGTGATTTTATTACAGCACTCAGTCTTTTTGGGTATGAGTCTATCAGCATGGCACATTGTGACTTGGCAAGATTTGCCCGCTCTTCTTTGCTCTGTCAGATTGCGAGGGCATCTCCTGTGCACAGCCCTCTTCAGATCACCCCACAGATTTTCAATGGGATTCAGGTCTGGACTCTGGCTGGGCCATTCCAAAACTTTAATCTTCTTCTGGTGAAGCCATTCCTTTGTTGATTTGTATGTATGCTTTGGGTCGTTGCTGAAAGATGAAGTTCCTCTTCATGTTCAGCTTTCTAGCAGAATCCTGAAGGTTTTATGCCAATATTGACTGGTGTTTGGAACTGTTCATAATTCCCTCTATCTTAACTAAGGCCCCAGTTCCAGCCCCAAAGCATGATGCTGCCACCACCATGCTTCACTGTGGGTATGGTGTTCTTTTGGTGATGTGCAGTGTTGTTTTTGCGCCAAACATATCTTTTGGAATTATGGCCAAAAAGTTCAACCTTGGTTTCATCAGACCATAGACTTCAGATGTGTTTTTGCAAAATGTAGCCTGGCTTGGATGTTTTTCTTCGTAAGAAAAGGCTTTCGTCTTGCCACTCTACCCCATAGCCCAGACATATGAAGAATACGGGAGATTGTCACATGTACCACACAGCCAGTACTTGCCAGATATTCCTGCAGCTCCTTTAATGTTGCTGTAGGCCTCTTGGTAGCCTCCAGGACCAGTTTTCTTCTCGTCTTTTCATCAATTTTGGAGGTAGCTCCAGTTCTTGGTAATGTCACTGTTGTGCCATATTTTCTCCACTTAATGATGACTGTCTTCACTTTGTTCCATGGTATATCTAATGCCTTGGAAATTATTTTGTACCCTTCTCCTGACTGATAACTTTTAACAATGACATCCCTCTGATGCTTTGGAAGCTCTCTGTGGACCATGGCTTTTGCTGTGGGATGCGACTAAGAACAGGAAAGACCAACTAGAGCAGCTGAACTTTATTTGGGGTTATCAGAGGCACTTTAAATGATGGCAGGTGTATGCTGACTCCTATTTAACACAATTTGGAATGTGATTGCTTAATTCTGAACACCGCTACATCCCCAGTTATAAGAGGGTGTGCAGACTTATGCAAGCACATTATTTTTCTTCCCTCCACCTAAAAAGATTTCAGTTTGTTTTTCAATTGAGTTGTACAGTTTATAGGTCACATTAAAGGAGGAAAAAGTTCTGAAATGATTTATCTTTGTCTCATTTTTTTTACAGCACAGAAACCTGACATTTTAACAGGGCTGTTTACACCTTTTATATCTACTGTAGATCATATTTAGCCCTGAATTGATCCCATGACTTTATTTGGTCGTCTTGTCACCATGCTTCCATTCTACCTAACCCATTGGTTCGCCACCAACTTTTGGATTCTACCCACATTCCTGCAAGATCTCTGAATATAGGACTATCATTCGCATGATATAAGTCTGATAATTCAGGGGCAATATTCAATCCCAGGAATTTTAAATGATCTTTTGGCCATGAAAAGGGATACATACGTTTGAGGGAATCCCGAGTCTGCTGGGCAATCCGTAATCCGAAAGCCTCTGTCTTATCGATGTTGACCCGAAGTCCTGAGACTTCGGGTCAACATCAAGGAGGTTCACCAAAGCTTCAATGGATTGAACCGGGTTAGTCAATGTGCATAAAATGTCATCTGTGAACCGACAACACTTAAACTGATGAAGGCCATTATTTAAGCCTTTTATAGTCGAAGACCCGATTGCCTGGGCCAAGGGCTCGATGTGTATTTGAGTGTTGTCCTCTCTTGGTAACTTAACACAAGCAATCGGGTTCTAAATTTTAAGAAGATTAATGAAGTTCCCTTGAAATCCTATTTTGGACAAGACCGCAAATAAATAAGGCCATTCAGTTGAGTCAAATGCTTTTCCTAAATCTAAAGGTACAAAGCGGGGTGTTGGCTGCTTTAGCTAAATAAACGATATTTAGTATTCTCCGGATGTTATCTCCCACCTGATCCTTATGGATCAACCGCGGGGGAAACCCAGATATCCTATTTGCCATTCATTTTGCCAAGATCTTAATATTTCCATTAAGGAGTGAAATTGGGCAAAACATTTTAACATCTAATGGATCTTGGCCTATTTTGGGAAAGAATATAATGTTAGCTTGATTTAATTCAGGAGGCATTTGTTTTCCTAGTAGAATTGCATTAAACAATATTTTAAGATATGGCAAGATAGTAGAAAAGGTTTTGTAGTAGGTATTAGAGAACCCACCTGGGCTATTATAGAACCCACCTGGGCCAGGAGATTGCCCGGTTTTCAAGTGATCTATAATTTCTTGAATTTCCTTCCCCGTTACTTCTTTGTTTAGCTTATCCAGATCTTGAAATAGATTGCAGATCATATTGGTAAAATCCTGAATTGCCAAGTTGCTGGCAGTGGAGTGGGAGGAGTAAATATTCAGAAAATAATCGAAGAAATGGTTTTGAATTTTCATTTGACTCCTGGAGATCGGCCTCTCTGGGGATCTAATCATTTGGCTTTGACTCTGTTTATTCCTAAGCTTTCTTGCTAGCATGGTGGAGGGTTTATTTACTTGGGTGTAAATCTTATGGTGAATTTTCCTTATTGCCTTTTCTGTTTTGTCATACAGAATCTTATCTAATTCTAGCCGTATTTTTTCGATCTTCTGACGGGTTGTCACAAATTGGTTTACCTGATTTTGCTTTTCCAAATGATATAATTCTTTAAGAAGTGTAGACTCTTTCAAGTTTTGCTTTTGTTTATTTGCTGATTCTATTCTTATCAAAGAGCCTCCAATGAAAGCTTTGTGGGTCACCCAGAGCCATCCTATTTCAGTTTTCTGCTTATCATTAAATGTATAATATTGATCCAATTCCTCCGCCACCTGTTTTTGGGTTAGCTAATAGGATTTCATTTTATTTCCAGGTACATTTTGGTGCCAGATTTAAGACTAAGTCCAAATTTACTGATACTGCTGCATGGTCAGCCCAAGGACAAGGGAGAATCTGAGCTCCATCAGAATTATCAAAAAGTCAGTATCAGTAGCGCATCGATCCTGGAGCAGGACTTGTGATGGGGAGAATAGTTATGTGTACTATCTATCATAAGCGTGGTGTCCTCTCCAGGTGTCAATTAGCCCCAACCTCAATAGAAGACTATGGACTCTGTAATTTCTTAGTGTCGTGCGTCTGAGGTGTCCGTGGATCTGTCTAAACTGGGCTGTAGCGCTAAATTTAGATTGCTTCCCTAATCGTCTTACCCCGTTCTATCGAAGCAAGGATGTTTAATAATCTAATTACAGAGTTGTGGGAGCATATACATTTACTAGTGTAATTCTTTTTTTTTTAAATGGTTCCAGTCAATATTAAGAAGTTCCCTTCGAAGGGAAGTTTTTAAGAATCAAGATCACCAGCCACACCAGCCATCTTTGTTTTCTGATTACAAGTATAATAAGTGCGATAGTCTTTATGCAAGAAGTGTGTCTCTTGTAAGAAGATTGTGGACGGTTTGAGCTTTTTCGTTTAAAGGGGGAGTTAAAACCGTTTGCTTTATCTGCCATGTTGCTAATTGGTGTGTGTCTAATATGGTGTTGTATACAGTGCCCAATAGCAGCGCTACTAGGTGGTTGAACTTATCAGCGTTCTCAGACTCCGGCGCAGGTTCCCCCCGCCCCCGACCTCCCGCCTTTCTTTTCCATGGGTCACTCAAAGGGAAAGAAAATGAGTTTAAGTGGGGAGAGATAACAATAAAACATCAACAATAACAGTATTTACAATCTCCAAAGATTTCCTCCCCACACTTGAGAATGTGATTTTTAGTCTAGGCGTGAGTTACCAGATCGATATCTCTTTGGTTCCCCAGAGGAAGAAGCGGATTTTGCAAATGAAATAATTGTTTGTGTTTTCCACAAATAAAATACATGTGTAGGATATAACTACGTAGCCTCTAAGGGGCCAATGCGAATATACAACAAACTTCATTTTTCTGAGATCCATTCTTACTATCTATGAAGGAGTTTCTCGAGTGATCTATTGATACTATATTTGTTGGGTAATTGGCTTAACTACTCACAAAACCATTATCTGGTCTATCCGCTACTCTAAGAGTCAAAAGAAGCTTACCAATGTCAACGAAGTGTGGACCTCTCCTATATATTGTGAATTATATACATTTACAAATACAAAAGAATGAAATAATGAATCGATAAGTATACCAACCAAGTCACAAACGTTCAAGCAACACCGTATAAACAAACTGCAGTCCATAACATTCTAATTCTGGCCAAAAATGTCCTCAAAGCCACTGTCTCTACCGTAGTGTTTGTGCTGCAAAGTCCTGTAACACAAGGAAACTTTAACTAAATGTTCTTGACATCGACTTTGAGGAGAGATGGTGACCAAGCCAAGTCTCCAATTTGTACAGCTACTGAAGTTGGCGCTCTTCGATTTGTAATGCTAGAAATTTTCTCTGTGGACTTCTTTTGACGCTTGTTTCTGACTGTTTCAGGCGACACCCGGTTCGGTCTAGACATTTGTAAGGGATGTAGCAATTGCTTTTGTTCTTCTTCAGCCAGTATCCCTAGCCGAATCAATAGTTTCGTACTCTCCTCTGATGTCCGCACTCCGTGAGTTGTATTATTGTGCTGAAAGATTAAGGCAAAGGGGAATCCTCACCGCTAATAAATCTTCTGTTGGATGAGGATTTGCAGGATTGGTTTCATGGCTTTCCTTTTGATTAGCGTCATAGAAGATAAGTCCATATAAACTTGTATGACGGCTCCATCAGGGCCCTTAATCTCTGGTGTCTTTCTAGCAGCAGTCAGAACCAAGTCTCTTGCTTTCTGTTGAACAAATCTAATAATTATGTCTTTAGGCAGGTTTAGGTCTCCTGCCGGGCCAAGTGCTCGATGCGCTGTCTCAATTCCCAATTTTTTTCTCTGGAAGTTTGGGCTAAATGAAACTTATAACTTCTTTGATGTATGGTGACAGATCCAGGACCGCTTTAGGGACTCCCTTCATCCTTATATGGTATCTTCTCGATCTCTTCTCCAAGTCCTCTATCTTTTCCTCCAGTTTTTGAAGTTTTGAGGAGTTCTGGGTAATTTCAAATCTTTCATGTTCCTGGGTCTCCACTGTGCTATCCGAGGTCTCTTCTAGGATCTGTGTTCCTTGAGCCCCCTCACTGCCTTTGTAATGTGTTGCTGCAGCAGTCTTTCAAATTTTGGCTAGAGATCGGTCAGACCGTTCCATGTGCTTGGATGTCTTTTCCGGACTATAGTCATTCTCTGAGACCTCAGATAGACCTGTCCCTGAGCCTTGAGATGGAGGTTGCTGTGTCTCAGATGATCTGAATGGTTCGGGGATACTCTTACTTGTGATATTTTTCTTAGGCTTCCCCATATTGTAATGAAAGTACTACTTTGAATTAGCGGAGAGACTTTTAGATTGCTGGTTAGTGGTAATGAATGTATATTTGTTGATTAGATCGCTCCATCGTTCTTACATATCTCAGATATTAATCATTGTAGGTTTTTCTTGTTGCGCATGTATTTGCAGGGAGCCCCTCAGCTAACAGCTTGTTAAGCCATGAAGTGAATGTGTTAATGGTTGTGGGTAATACTCTGTTTGGCTGTTGAGGAAGACAAGTACTGAGCGTCATAAGCCACCAGATGATAATATTGCCTGTTTCTTAATTGTACCCACTGCTGCTCTGTGTATATATGCTGTAAATGGTTATCAAACATATAGACAGTGTTATACTGCAATGTGTCCAGTGGTCTGTTACAGTGAGTGATGCTTTGTCCCTATACGGGGGCAGTTGATTTTATGCTGGTGTACTTCCACTTGTGTTGTTGTCCCTGGGCTATGTAATCCTTGTTTTGCACCTCTGCTTAGGACCCAATTGCTTGTATATTCTTATATTACAAAGGATTGCAAGTCTCCATTAGACCTTATAGCTTACTAACCCAGGTATTTTTTGATGGAAAGGGGAGTTGGAAAATATGTAATGCTACACAGGTTACATATAAAGCAGTCTCTCAGTGTGCAGCTTTCCAATACAGATCTAAGATGGACCATACTTATATAATCTCACAGGAGGCAGTTAAAGCTTTTAAGGATCTTTTTTGAAAACTTGGTCAATTAGTACAAGAATAAATGTAACATAAAACAAAAAGCCTAGCTTCCTTGAAGCGCTGACGAAACAGTAGCTGCAGTTTACTCACTGCCAAAACTAATGCAAAATAAAGTCCTCCAATATACCGGCCTGTATGCTTGTCTGTGGCCCTGCTCCAGGGTGCCGAGGTGCTGGAGACTCTCAGGTCACACTGAACTCAAAAACTTGATTTCTAAAGCCAGCTGGGTGCAATCCTTGTCATATATATTGATTTGGTGATAGACAAGTCACTTTATATATGATTTTATATGGTTATATGTAACATCCTCCTTCCTTGAATGTTAGCTCCGCAGTAAGGGAGGGAAGAGTTGTCCAGATTACAAGTGATGTGATGATTCTAGGAAATAAACCAACATACCGTCTAAAAAAGATCCAACAGAAATCAATTGGGGAACAGCCAGGGGTGATTTTTAAAAGAAACAATCTATTTGCACCGTCCATGTTTCAGACCAAGCTAGCCTCTCCAGATGTAGGACAACCTACCTGAACATATTCTGAAATGCCATGATTTCAATCCCTCATATATGAAATGTAAAGCTATAGACTGGATGGTGAAAGAGTTTTACAAATAAGGAGAGACATTCTGGATAGATTATTGGGGTATTCAGAAATCCAATACCTACCTGGGTATCTGGGGAACAGGCACGGGCATGCTTTGTGATGTTTTACCAAGTCTTCAATGTAATTCCACATTGGTTTCTATATCATTTATTACGTGTTTTAGCTAATATCCATCTGTCCATGAGGTCTTCAGGCTTTTTCCACTGTTTGAATTAATTGGTTATACTCTGAATAATTGAGGAACAGATATCAGTTTGGAATACAGAAACAACAGCCTCCCTGTAAGGCACTATACCAGCAGTGCTACCTACATTTGGAATTTCAGGAGAGAAGTAGTGTGAACCGAAACAAGAAGAGAACTAGAGTAACCTAGAACATGGAGACAGAACCAGCGTGACCTAGAACAAGGAACCAAACTAAATTCACTTCATCAAGGAGAGAGTTAGAGTGACATAAAACAAGATCGTAATCAGGTTAGCTTGAGCAAAGTGAGAGAAAGTTTCTTACAAAAAGAGAGTGGCCTAGAACAAAAATCAGTAGAGTAAACTAAAGTGACATAAGAGAGAGGAGAGAGTGAATCAGAGCAAGTGTGTCCGTTACCTGTAGCAACGACAAGTCTGAGGGACATAAGACAATGAGAGAATTAGAATTAACTAGGTCAAAGAGAGAGAGTTATAACCAACATATTCTGTTCTGTCTTGCAGAGACTCGTGAGGATCGAACAAAGCGTCTCTTTAGACACTACACAGTGGGATCTTATGACTCCTTTACCTCACACAGGTGAGAGCAATAGCAGTCTACTAAATAAAAGAGACATCTGGGAGACAGGGTGCAGGCTGCTATGGGTCGGTCATGAGTTGAGTGTAGGAAGTGAAAAAATGGTGGAGAAGAGGAGAGGGATCATGTTGGGAAAGGGACAGAGTGCAGCGTGTGAGGGAGCAGAGTGCAGGCAAGATTGCAGGGTGGAGTGGGCCATACAGGGGAAGGGGCAAAGAAGAGGCTATGAGAGGGCAAGGGTGGAGTGCGAGCTGTGAGGGACAGTGCAGAATGTGAGAGCGCAGCAACAGAATGGGCCGACTGCAAGACAAAGTTCAAGGAGTGGGCAAGAAATCAGAAGGCAGATAAGGTGAGGAGCACAGGGAGTGGAAAGTGACAGGTTAAGAGTGCTTGGTGCTGGGAGTGACAATGGAGCATGATGAATGCATGGGGTGGGATAGATAAGGAGATGAGAGGGGCAGTGACGAGGCCATGGAGAGGTATGAGTTGGCTAGGAGGGACAAGGTATAGATGAGCAGTGCAGGAGATAGAGGGGCAGTGACGAGGCCATGGAGAGGTATGAGTTGGCTAGGAGGGATAAGGTATAGAGGGGCAGTGACGAGGCCATAGAGAGGTATGGGTTGGCTAGGAGGGACAAGGTATAGATGAGCAGTGCAGGAGATAGAGGGGCAGTGACGGGGCCATGGAGAGGTATGGGTTGGCTAGGAGGGACAAGGTATAGATGAGCAGTGACGAGGCCATGGAGAGGTATGAGTTGGCTAGGAGGGACAAGGTATAGAGGGGCAGTGACGAGGCCATGGAGAGGTATGAGTTGGCTAGGAGGGACAAGGTATAGATGAGCAGTGCAGGAGATAGAGGGGCAGTGACGAGGCCCTGGAGAGGTATGGGTTGGCTAGGAGGGACAAGGTATAGGTGAGCAGTGCAGGAGATAGAGGGGCAGTGACGAGGCCCTGGAGAGGTATGGGTTGGCTAGGAGGGACAAGGTATAGATGAGCAGTGCAGGACATAGAGTGGCAGGTGAGGCTTGCAGGAAATGAGAGGCATTTGTGATGTTCAGGCGGGTTTAGGGCTTGGTGAGTGACTTTGGGACTTTTGCAGTGATTACGTGATCCAGGAGAAGGTTGCGCGGCTGCAGAAAAGAGAACTGGAGGGATTTGGGTTTGTGCTTCGAGGAGCAAAAGGTACCAAGTAAACCAAAACTCTTTATTCCACAATCTGTTCTCCAGACACTGCTTATTTATAACCTAACTAGAATCCATCAAATCTAGCTCCTTGGGCAAAACAGAATTACAACTCGGATACGAACCAGAATCCACTGAATTTATTAAGGAGTATAACAAAGAGATCAACAACGCAAACATGATTAGACACCATTAAACTTCGGAAATAGTCATTTTAATTTATTGAACTGATTGGGCAGGTAACAATACAACTCAAGTACTCGCTGGAATCCATTGTACTTAGCAACGGATAGGACACAGAACTACTGAGCAACCTATTAGTAACGAGGACACAGAACTACTTTGCAACCTATTAGTAACGAGGGCACAGAAATACAGAGCATCCTATTAGTAACGAGGACACAGAAATACTGAGCAACCTATTAGTAACGAGGACACAGAAATACTAAGCAACCTATTAGTAACGAGGACACAGAAATACTAAGCAACCTATTAGTAACGAGGACACAGAAATACTAAGCAACCTATTAGTAACGAGGACACAGAAATACTAAGCAACCTATTAGTAACGAGGACACAGAAATACCGAGCAACATATTAGTAACGAGGACACAGAAATACCGAGCAACCTATTAGTAACGAGGACACAGAAATACTGAGCAACATATTAGTAACGAGGACACAGAAATACTAAGCAACCTATTAGTAACGAGGACACAGAAATAATGAGCAACCTATTAGTAACGAGGACACAGAAATACTAAGCAACCTATTAGTAATGAGGACACAGAAATACTGAGTAACCTATTAGTAACGAGGGCACAGAAATACCGAGCAACATATTAGTAACGAGGACACAGAAATACCGAGCAACCTATTAGTAACGAGGACACAGAAATAATGAGCAACCTATTAGTAACGAGGACACAGAAATACTAAGCAACCTATTAGTAATGAGGACACAGAACTACCGAGCAACATATTAGTAACGAGGACACAGAAATACTGAGCAACCTATTAGTAACGAGGGCACAGAAATACCGAGCAACCTATTAGTAACGAGGACACAGAAATAATGAGCAACCTATTAGTAACGAGGACACAGAAATACTAAGCAACCTATTAGTAACGAGGACACAGAAATACAGAGCAACATATTAGTAACGAGGACACAGAAATAATGAGCAACCTATTAGTAACGAGGACACAGAAATAATGAGCAACCTATTAGTAACGAGGACACAGAAATACTAAGCAACCTATTAGTAACGAGGACACAGAAATACCGAGCAACATATTAGTAACGAGTGGGGTTGATTGGAATGTGACTCAAACACTGAATAGACTTCTAACACTTCGTTGCATTCTCTTTCGTCCCACTCATTACTCACATGGTGTCTGGAATCCAAGTAATGTTTTGCTGGGGATGGGTTTACAAGTCACACAGTGAGTAAATGCAGAGGACTAGCTAATGGCTAACTAATAGCTGAGACAGAGGGAAATACAACAAGTTTATTACATTCTGCCGTCCGATAGAACTCTGTGTCAGGTTAGACAGATGCCAATATAACTAGGCAATGCCTAGAATCCAGACACCTTAGTAACACGTGGTAAGATGGAAAAACAAAATACTAACTAAACCGAGCCAGAGCCCCAATTTACTAGTAGGACACAGCGCAATACAACGCAGATACTAAGCACAGGCCAGACAACTTACAATTAGATCTGATAATATAATAGTATTTATTTGGTAGAATAGTAATCTCAGAAAGCTACTGGAATCCATACTTATTTACCAGTGGGACGGGCAGAAATAAAATGAAAACCTTGGCTGAATGACGTAGCGCAGTCCCCGTAGCGCAGTCCCCGTGAGATACACGGACATACATATAGAGAAATAATAATACTGAGTAGTGTCTCTGCAGACCTCGTAATGAGTAGGACAGAGGAGGATTCAGTTATTGTCCTGATTACAGCTCATAATTGAACAATTGTAAGTTACTGGAGCCCGTAAACTAATTTGCTATTCAAGTGGCGTCACAAACGGTCTACGGGTTACAGGCTTAAACTCCCTGTGGTTCTTACAACCATAACTTACACCCCGTCTTAGCCTTTGATATCTAATGTTTGCAAGAGTTTAAATTTCTAAAATCGCAAATTGCTATTCAGTTGCTACAATCCGCAAGCCCGCAAATGGCAAATGTAGAAGGAATTATTGCACAACAGTCTCAAGCCCGCAAATCAGTTATCAAAAACATTTATTTTTATGTTTTATCTCGGGGTTATAACGATCTTGGGAATCAATGAGTTAATATATATCAGGCCACCCAGTATTGGCATTCATTTTTATTATTTTGTATTTTGCGAGTTTGATCACATACCAGACCCCCAAACGCTAATTGATTGACATGTAACCTCCATCTTATACTGCCGTAATGATGACGGTCTCAATTTCTGTTGGCATTTTCTCAATGGCTTTGCTTAATTGATCATGTTCACTCCCTGAAATGCTACATATGATAGTATGGTTTACGGTTTCGGCCTATAACTTGCGGGCTTGTTAATTGGAATAGCTCCGTAATTGTAGCAGAGTTCAAGCCCGGAGCAAACCCGCAGACATACGGCCTGTATACTGCGAGATGTCGCGATGCAATTGAATGAGGCTAATAGAACTGAGTAGCTGGTGGAAATACAACTAAGAGAGCTTCCATAAAACATACGAAGTTCTCTACAGCGTTGATTGTTGTCTATTGTCACAGCTGAGACACCGATTGAGGAGTTCACACCGACGCCGGCGTTCCCTGCTCTGCAGTATCTCGAGTCTGTGGATGTGGATGGCGTGGCCTGGAGGGCAGGGCTCCGGACTGGAGACTTCTTAATAGAGGTGAGCTTTGACCAAACAGATGCGGCCTGGAGGTAATCCTCCTCTTTCCTTTAGAAATCCCGCCATCTCTTTCATACGCTGGAATCGAGATTTTGACGCATCTTTTCCAGATTGTTTTCAATAGGTGTAAAAATATATCTGATTTATCAGTATAAATGATATGATATTCTGAACCAGCTAGAAGGCTTTGCATAGGACGTATCTTGTGACCTATTGTAGAGGCTACCTTAATAGAGGCAACACAGCCAAGCATGTGGTGGTCTTGCCTGGTAGTAAACATGATCTGGTCCAACTATGACATGTGATTGCGCCAGAACTCTGACCGTTGGGTTTGTTCCTCGGGCAAACTATGAAAACTGCCAGTAAACTATTGCTATTTACTATGTTTGGGGTAATTCAAACTATATATTGCATCCAACTGGAAACAAATAGACGTATGGTCTGTGAGCATTAATAAGATGCCATCAATGGAGAAACTCACTCGCCTAAAAACCTGTTATCTCATAAGGAGTAAAAAGCAGCCCCTTGAACAATTAAAACTTATAACAAAATCTGAGATCCTTTCTATTAACTTGAGGTATACTTTGTTTAACTTATCATCAATCCCACTTTACAAAGTTACTTTCTCCTTAAGGATTCCATCATTATCCTCCGCTCGCCTTTAATGGTTATCTTTGATGGGTCAGTTTTGTTGTATAATTAAAGTATCTTTGTCATTTTTCTTCTTTTTATATATATATATATATTTCTCACATTAATATGTAAACAACATATTGTATACAAACAAATTACTGAGAGTTCCTCTATCCTTCTGGATGGCTTATATCCTTCACACTGAGAGTTCCTCTATCCTTCTGGATGACTTATATCCTTCACACTGAGAGTTCCTCTATCCTTCTGGATGGCTTCTATCCTTCACACTGAGAGTTCCTCTATCCTTCTGGATGACTTATATCCTTCACACTGAGAGTTCCTCTCCTTGATGACTTATATCCTTCACACTGAGAGTTCCTCTATCCTTCTGGATGACTTATATCCTTCACACTGAGAGTTCCTCTATCCTTCTGGATGGCTTATACCCTTCACACTGAGAGTTCCTCTATCCTTCTGGATGACTTATATCCTTCACACTGAGAGTTCCTCTCTCCTTCTGGATGGCTTCTGTCCTTCACACTGAGAGTTCCTCTCTCCTTCTGGATGGCTTATATCCTTCACACTGAGAGTTCCTCTATCCTTCTGGATGACTTATATCCTTCACACTGAGAGTTCCTCTATCCTTCTAGATGGCTTCTGTCCTTCACACTGAGAGTTCCTCTCTCCTTCTGGATGGCTTATATCTTTCACACTGAGAGTTCCTCTCTCCTTCTGGATGTCTTATATCCTTCACACTGATAGTTCCTCTCTCCTTCTGGATGACTTATATCCTTCACACCGAGAGTTTCTCTCTTCTTCTGGATGGCTTATATCCTTCACACTGAGAGTTCCTCTATCCTTCTTGAGGTCTTATATCTTTCACACTGAGAGTTCCTCTATCCTTCTTGAGGTCTTATATCCTTCACACTGAGAGTTCCTCTCCTTGATGACTTATATCCTTCACACTGAGAGTTCCTCTATCCTTCTGGATGACTTATATCCTTCACACTGAGAGTTCCTCTCTCCTTCTGGATGGCTTCTGTCCTTCACACTGAGAGTTCCTCTCTCCTTCTGGATGGCTTATATCCTTCACACTGAGAGTTCCTCTCTCCTTCTGGATGGCTTATATCCTTCACACTGAGAGTTCCTCTCTCCTTCTGGATGGCTTATATCCTTCACACTGAGAGTTACTCTCTCCTTCTGGGTGGCTTATATCTTTCACACTGAGAGTTCCTCTATCCTTCTGGAGGTCTTGTATCTTTCACACTGAGAGTTCCTCTATCCTTCTGGAGGTCTTATATCCTTCACACTGAGAGTTCCTCTCCTTGATGACTTATATCCTTCACACTGAGAGTTCCTCTATCCTTCTGGATGACTTATATCCTTCACACTGAGAGTTCCTCTATCCTTCTGGATGGCTTCTATCCTTCACACTGAGAGTTCCTCTATCCTTTTGGATGGCTTATATCCTTCACACTGAGAGTTCCTCTATCCTTCTTGAGGTCTTATATCTTTCACACTGAGAGTTCCTCTATCCTTCTGGAGGTCTTATATCCTTCACACTGAGAGTTCCTCTCCTTGATGACTTATATCCTTCACACTGAGAGTTCCTCTATCCTTCTTGAGGTCTTATATCCTTCACACTGAGAGTTCCTCTCCTTGATGACTTATATCCTTCACACTGAGAGTTCCTCTATCCTTCTTGAGGTCTTATATCCTTCACACTGAGAGTTCCTCTCCTTGATGACTTATATCCTTCACACTGAGAGTTCCTCTATCCTTCTGGATGACTTATATCCTTCACACTGAGAGTTCCTCTATCCTTCTGGATGGCTTATACCCTTCACACTGAGAGTTCCTCTATCCTTCTGGATGACTTATATCCTTCACACTGAGAGTTCCTCTCTCCTTCTGGATGGCTTCTGTCCTTCACACTGAGAGTTCCTCTCTCCTTCTGGATGGCTTATATCCTTCACACTGAGAGTTCCTCTATCCTTCTGGATGACTTATATCCTTCACACTGAGAGTTCCTCTATCCTTCTAGATGGCTTCTGTCCTTCACACTGAGAGTTCCTCTCTCCTTCTGGATGGCTTATATCTTTCACACTGAGAGTTCCTCTCTCCTTCTGGATGTCTTATATCCTTCACACTGATAGTTCCTCTCTCCTTCTGGATGACTTATATCCTTCACACCGAGAGTTTCTCTCTTCTTCTGGATGGCTTATATCCTTCACACTGAGAGTTCCTCTATCCTTCTTGAGGTCTTATATCTTTCACACTGAGAGTTCCTCTATCCTTCTTGAGGTCTTATATCCTTCACACTGAGAGTTCCTCTCCTTGATGACTTATATCCTTCACACTGAGAGTTCCTCTATCCTTCTGGATGACTTATATCCTTCACACTGAGAGTTCCTCTCTCCTTCTGGATGGCTTCTGTCCTTCACACTGAGAGTTCCTCTCTCCTTCTGGATGGCTTATATCCTTCACACTGAGAGTTCCTCTCTCCTTCTGGATGGCTTATATCCTTCACACTGAGAGTTCCTCTCTCCTTCTGGATGGCTTATATCCTTCACACTGAGAGTTACTCTCTCCTTCTGGGTGGCTTATATCTTTCACACTGAGAGTTCCTCTATCCTTCTGGAGGTCTTGTATCTTTCACACTGAGAGTTCCTCTATCCTTCTGGAGGTCTTATATCCTTCACACTGAGAGTTCCTCTCCTTGATGACTTATATCCTTCACACTGAGAGTTCCTCTATCCTTCTGGATGACTTATATCCTTCACACTGAGAGTTCCTCTATCCTTCTGGATGGCTTCTATCCTTCACACTGAGAGTTCCTCTATCCTTTTGGATGGCTTATATCCTTCACACTGAGAGTTCCTCTATCCTTCTTGAGGTCTTATATCTTTCACACTGAGAGTTCCTCTATCCTTCTGGAGGTCTTATATCCTTCACACTGAGAGTTCCTCTCCTTGATGACTTATATCCTTCACACTGAGAGTTCCTCTATCCTTCTTGAGGTCTTATATCCTTCACACTGAGAGTTCCTCTTCTTGATGACTTATATCCTTCACACTGAGAGTTCCTCTATCCTTCTGGATGACTTATATCCTTCACACTGAGAGTTCCTCTATCCTTCTGGATGGCTTATACCCTTCACACTGAGAGTTCCACTATCCTTCTGGATGACTTATATCCTTCACACTGAGAGTTCCTCTCTCCTTCTGGATGGCTTCTGTCCGTCACACTGAGAGTTCCTCTCTCCTTCTGGATGGCTTATATCCTTCACACTGAGAGTTCCTCTATCCTTCTGGATGACTTATATCCTTCACACTGAGAGTTCCTCTATCCTTCTAGATGGCTTCTGTCCTTCACACTGAGAGTTCCTCTCTCCTTCTGGATGGCTTATATCTTTCACACTGAGAGTTCCTCTCTCCTTCTGGATGTCTTATATCCTTCACACTGATAGTTCCTCTCTCCTTCTGGATGACTTATATCCTTCACACCGAGAGTTTCTCTCTTCTTCTGGATGGCTTATATCCTTCACACTGAGAGTTCCTCTATCCTTCTTGAGGTCTTATATCTTTCACACTGAGAGTTCCTCTATCCTTCTGGAGGTCTTATATCCTTCACACTGAGAGTTCCTCTCCTTGATGACTTATATCCTTTACACTGAGAGTTCCTCTATCCTTCTTGAGGTCTTATATCCTTCACACTGAGAGTTCCTCTCCTTGATGACTTATATCCTTCACACTGAGAGTTCCTCTATCCTTCTGGATGACTTATATCCTTCACACTGAGAGTTCCTCTCTCCTTCTGGATGGCTTCTGTCCTTCACACTGAGAGTTCCTCTCTCCTTCTGGATGGCTTATATCCTTCACACTGAGAGTTCCTCTCTCCTTCTGGATGGCTTATATCCTTCACACTGAGAGTTCCTCTCTCCTTCTGGATGGCTTATATCCTTCACACTGAGAGTTCCTCTCTCCTTCTGGGTGGCTTATATCTTTCACACTGAGAGTTCCTCTATCCTTCTGGAGGTCTTGTATCTTTCACACTGAGAGTTCCTCTATCCTTCTGGAGGTCTTATATCCTTCACACTGAGAGTTCCTCTCCTTGATGACTTATATCCTTCACACTGAGAGTTCCTCTCCTTCTGGGTGGCTTATATCCTTCACACTGAGAGTTCCTCTATCCTTCTGGAGGTCTTATATCCTTCACACTGAGAGTTCCTCTCCTTGATGACTTATATCCTTCACACTGAGAGTTCATCTATCCTTCTGGATGGCTTATATCCTTCACACTGAGAGTTCCTCTATCCTTCTAGATGGCTTCTGTCCTTCACACTGAGAGTTCCTCTCTCCTTCTGGATGGCTTATATCTTTCACACTGAGAGTTCCTCTATCCTTCTAGATGGCTTCTGTCCTTCACACTGAGAGTTCCTCTCTCCTTCTGGATGGCTTATATCTTTCACACTGAGAGTTCCTCTCTCCTTCTGGATGTCTTATATCCTTCACACTGATAGTTCCTCTCCTTCTTGATGACTTATATCCTTCACACCGAGAGTTCCTCTATCCTTCTGGATGGCTTATATCTTTCACACTGAGAGTTCCTCTCTCCTTCTGGATGGCTTATATCCTTCACACTGAGAGTTCCTCTATCCTTCTGGATGGCTTATATCTTTCACACTGAGAGTTCCTCTCTCCTTCTGGATGTCTTATATCCTTCACACTGATAGTTCCTCTCTCCTTCTGGATGACTTATATCCTTCACACCGAGAGTTTCTCTCTTCTTCTGGATGGCTTATATCCTTCACACTGAGAGTTCCTCTATCCTTCTTGAGGTCTTATATCTTTCACACTGAGAGTTCCTCTATCCTTCTGGAGGTCTTATATCCTTCACACTGAGAGTTCCTCTCCTTGATGACTTATATCCTTTACACTGAGAGTTCCTCTATCCTTCTTGAGGTCTTATATCCTTCACACTGAGAGTTCCTCTCCTTGATGACTTATATCCTTCACACTGAGAGTTCCTCTATCCTTCTGGATGACTTATATCCTTCACACTGAGAGTTCCTCTCTCCTTCTGGATGGCTTCTGTCCTTCACACTGAGAGTTCCTCTCTCCTTCTGGATGGCTTATATCCTTCACACTGAGAGTTCCTCTCTCCTTCTGGATGGCTTATATCCTTCACACTGAGAGTTCCTCTCTCCTTCTGGATGGCTTATATCCTTCACACTGAGAGTTCCTCTCTCCTTCTGGGTGGCTTATATCTTTCACACTGAGAGTTCCTCTATCCTTCTGGAGGTCTTGTATCTTTCACACTGAGAGTTCCTCTATCCTTCTGGAGGTCTTATATCCTTCACACTGAGAGTTCCTCTCCTTGATGACTTATATCCTTTACACTGAGAGTTCCTCTATCCTTCTTGAGGTCTTATATCCTTCACACTGAGAGTTCCTCTCTCCTTCTGGATGGCTTCTGTCCTTCACACTGAGAGTTCCTCTCTCCTTCTGGATGGCTTATATCCTTCACACTGAGAGTTCCTCTCTCCTTCTGGATGGCTTATATCCTTCACACTGAGAGTTCCTCTCTCCTTCTGGATGGCTTATATCCTTCACACTGAGAGTTCCTCTCTCCTTCTGGGTGGCTTATATCTTTCACACTGAGAGTTCCTCTATCCTTCTGGAGGTCTTGTATCCTTCACACTGAGAGTTCCTCTCCTTCTGGGTGGCTTATATCCTTCACACTGAGAGTTCCTCTATCCTTCTGGAGGTCTTATATCCTTCACACTGAGAGTTCCTCTCCTTGATGACTTATATCCTTCACACTGAGAGTTCATCTATCCTTCTGGATGGCTTATATCCTTCACACTGAGAGTTCCTCTATCCTTCTAGATGGCTTCTGTCCTTCACACTGAGAGTTCCTCTCTCCTTCTGGATGGCTTATATCTTTCACACTGAGAGTTCCTCTATCCTTCTAGATGGCTTCTGTCCTTCACACTGAGAGTTCCTCTCTCCTTCTGGATGGCTTATATCTTTCACACTGAGAGTTCCTCTCTCCTTCTGGATGTCTTATATCCTTCACACTGATAGTTCCTCTCCTTCTTGATGACTTATATCCTTCACACCGAGAGTTCCTCTATCCTTCTGGATGGCTTATATCTTTCACACTGAGAGTTCCTCTCTCCTTCTGGATGGCTTATATCCTTCACACTGAGAGTTCCTCTATCCTTCTGGATGGCTTATATCTTTCACACTGAGAGTTCCTCTCTCCTTCTGGATGGCTTCTATCCTTCACACTGAGAGTTCCTCTCTCCTTCTGGAGGTCTTATATCCTTCACACTAAAAGTTCCTCTATCCCTCTGGATGTCTTATATCCTTCACACTGAAAATTCCTCTATCCTTCTGGATGGCTTATATCCTTCACACTGAGAGTTCCTCTATACTTCTGGGTGGCTTATATCCTTCACACTGAGAGTTCCTCTCTCCTTCTGGATGGCTTATATCCTTCACACTGAGAGTTCCTCTCTCCTTCTGGATGTCTTATATCCTTCACACTGAGAGTTCATCTCTTCTTCTGGATGGCTTATATCCTTCACACTGAGAGTTCCTCTCTCCTTCTGGAGGTCTTATATCCTTCACACTGAAAGTTCCTCTATCCTTCTGGATGGCTTATATCCTTTACACTGAGAGTTCCTCTATCCTTCTGGATGGCTTCTATCCTTCACACTGAGAGTTCCTCTATCCTTCTGGATTGCTTATATCCTTCACACTGAGAGTTCCTCTATCCTTCTGGAGGTCTTATATCCTTCACACTGAAAGTTCCTCTATCCTTCTCGGTATCCTTCCATTCTCTGTTAGCAGGCTCTCCCATATTCTGAGTGTTGAAATTCCCATCCACGTATGCTGTGACACAATAATGTAAGCATTCCACAGGCCCCAAACATGCCACCATTTTACTGCCAATCATAACTTTGATAATAAATCCAGCTATCTCCGAAATAGTGTCCATTTCTTCAGGCATTCAGCTAAAGAAACCGGACCTGACACCATCCATACTGCAGATTCAATTTACAACTGTCCTTTTCCCATTTCTATTTACCTTTATTCTTTTGTCTCTAAACCTGAAGCCTCACACACCACCGCCTCTATGCAGCATCTGAAGTCCTATAACCTCCCACCTACTCTGTCCATACCCCCCACCTATGAAATGTGTTACTTTATATTTCAGGTTTAACACAATCTCCTCCATTTTGCACAGCTTATAAAATGAATATTTTGAGCAAAACAGTGTAATGTACAATATATTAAACATAAACATGCACTTGTACCTTGGCTTCTGTAGAGAAAGGTCACATAAATACCACCATCTCTATACACCTTGGTAGATTAAAATTACTCACGATTGAGTGTCCTTCCGCCTTCTGCGTCCCCCACATCCTCACGCGTCCTCGTATTCCTGAGTTTCCAACCTCGGAGTTGAACACTTACCTGGGGTGTTGTGCTTCCTAATGATTATTTTTATGAATAGGGAATGCTCTGCCAACTCTCCCCCCAACCACCACCTGAGAGCCAGCTCTCCAGACCAGGCATGGCGTTACTTGGAATTATTACACAAGTGTACGTGGCGTTTCACAATTATATATGACTTTACTCTAATGTACTCTTTTTTCCCCATACTCTACAGGTGAATGGTGTGAATGTGGTGAAGGTTGGACACAAACAGGTGGTGTCTCTGATTCGCCAGGGGGGCAGCCATTTGAGTATGAAGGTTGTATCAGTGAGTCGCAAGCCAGAGAGTGAGGAGGCTATGCGAAGAAGAGGTAAGATCATTTGGTCAGTGGGAGAACAGGGGCTTGGTAACTGAGAGCTGACATTACAAGAAGGACATACCAACCGATGACTGGCATTACTAAATGAAGACCTGACAACCAATTGAGAAGCTGAAATCTAAGCACTAACCTGACATCCAGTTGAGGATCTGAAAATGAAATACTAAGCTGACAACCAGTGGAGGACTGTAATAACCAAGGGGTGCCCCATATCCTCCTGCCTTCGGCCATAGGAACGACCCTAGATTGTCAGGGTTCTGGTAATCTCAGCACCCAGCGTGATTCTACAGATATACAGAAACAGGATGCCAGGAACAGATATAGGTCCCTTTAAGTTAGGACCCAATTATGAGAGTACCATTACATTTTTGAGACTACTTTAATGAAGGAGCATACAGAGTATTCAGGAAAAACAGAATAATCAGGAAATTCATACATTAGCATGAACTGGGGAGTGAACAAGTTTTAATTCCCTGCCTGCACAAGAACCAATGAGATGAAAAGCTGTACTGCATGAATTAATATAGCCCAATCAGAAGAGTCACATGGGGACACAGATGATGTCATATAAGGTCCCGCCCTCTCCTGGGGGCTGGCCTGTGTTACCTGAGCTGGAAGCCAGCAGCTCTCTAGAACATAGGAATAGGCATGAATAGAAAGGAGTCCGACCAGTTACTTGCTATGGGCGCCATTTTGAGTACTAAGGTGTTGGCCAAATATTACCATTAGGCTATGAATAATATAGGTAGGAACAGGCTATTACAATAGCAGTAAAATACAGGATATTCCTATTTCCATAGTAATAAATTCCATGAAAAATGCCGTATTCAACAATAATATATCTCTGCAGTTTGCATCTATTATAGCACTGGGACACAATAAAAGGATTGGTGCAGAATTACAAGGTGATCAAAGCATGTCTGGGTCATGCATTATCATGCGGTGTACAGTTTGCGGAGGGCACATTTTTGAACATGTAAATCTTGTACACTGACAAATACATATATCACAATGTCAGGGCATAATAAACACTGCAACAACTCTTAGAGAATAGTAGGGGACTGAGCAACGCTGATCTGGTGGCAACGTGCATGACAGTGTATTATTGCAGCCAGTTATGATAGTCACAGTAATTATAATTCCTTAGAAAATAGTACTTGGCTGTGATGCAGAGTCGGCAATCTGTTCTATTGTGGGTAACTTGTCCCAAGATATAGTTAACTTAGCCTGGAGTGATCCCAGACCATATAGGTAACTGCCAGCCTTCGCGCGGTTACCATATGGCTCAGTAAGTAACACCCACTAAGATGTCCACCTGAGGGGTCACTAGGTCCCATCTTAGGAAACTTGGGGACCCAATATCCGGACACCCTTAACTCATTGATCTGATGAGATAGTGTTATGGATACAGTGCCTTGCAAAAGTATTCACCCCTTTACCTTTTACCTATTTTGTTTCATTACAGCCTTAAGTTCAATGTTTTGTTAATCTAAATTTTATGTGGTGGATCAGAACACAATAGTCTAAGTTGGTGAAGTGAAATTAGAATAGAAAAAAATATACACATAAAACTATTTTTTAGAAATAGAAAACCGAAAATTGGCATGTGTGTATGTATTCACCCCCTTTGTTATGAAGCCCATAAAAAGCTCTGGTGCAACCAATTACCTTCAGAAGTCATATAATTAGTGAAATGATGTCCACCTGTGTGCAATCTAAGTGTCACATGATCTGTCATTACATATACACACCTTTTTTGAAAGACTCCAGAGGCTGCAACATCTAAGCAAGAGGCACCACTAACCAAACACTGCCATGAAGACCAAGGAACTCTCCAAACAAGTAAGGGACAATGTTGTTGAGAAGTACAAGTCAGGGTTAGGTCATAAAAAAATATCCAAATCTTTGATGATCCCCAGGAGCACCATCAAATCTATCATAACCAAATGGAAAGAACATGGCACAACAGCAACCCTGCCATGAGACGGCCGCCCACCAAAACTCACGGACCGGGCAAGGAGGGCATTAATCAGAGAGGCAGCACAGAGACCTAAGGTAACCCTGGAGGAGCTGCAGAGATCCACAGCAGAGACTGGAGTATCTGTACATAGGGCGACAATAAGCTCCATAGTTGGCAGAGTGGCCAGAAGAGAGCCATTACTTTCAGCAAAAAACAAAATGGCACATTTTGAGTTTGTGAAAAGGCATGGGGGAGACTCCCAAAATGTATGGAGGAAGGTGCTTTGGTCTGATGAGACTGAAATGTAGCTTTTCGGCCATCAACGAAAACGCTATGTCTGGCGCAAACATCACATCACCCAAAGAGCACCATCCCCACAGTGACACATGGCGGTGGCAGCATCATGCTGTGGGGATGGGACTGGGAAACTGGTCAGATTAGAGGGAAAGATGGATGGTGCTAAGTACAGGGATATTCTTGGGCAAAACCTGCACCACTCTGTGCGTGATTTGAGGCTAGGACAGAGGTTCACCTTCCAGCAGGACAATGACCCCAAACACACGGCTAAAGGGGGGGAAACATGTAAATGTGTTAGAATGGCCGAGTCACAGCCCAGTTGGATAGTGTGCACTTGTGAACAACAATCTTTAAGGAGCTGGAGCAGTTTTGCAAGGAGGAATGGGCAAAAATCCCAGTGGTAAGATGTGGCGAGCTCATAGAGACTTATCCAAAGCGACTTGGAGCTGTGATTGCCGCAAAAGGTGGCTCTACAAAGTATTGACTTTAGGGGGTGAATAGTTATGCACAGGGACTTTTTCTGTTATTTTGTCCTGTTTGTTGTTTGCTTCACAATAAAAAAAAAAAAAAATGCATCTTCATAGTTGTGGCAGGTTCTGTAAATTAAATGATGAAAATCCTCAAACAGTCCGTGTTACTTCCAGGTTGTGAGGCAACAAAACATGAAAAATGCCAAGGGGGTGAATACTTTTGCAAGGCACTGTAAATATGCAGTTATCAGTTTAAACATACATAATCAACGTGTTACTGAGATTAATAATACAGATCTTGACTGGAACTAAACTCCTGACCATTAGGAGTGATCTACTAAGCATGCAAACTGGATTAACAATTAAAGGAAGATCCAAAAATCAAGGTCTAAGCTAATAACCAGCAGACTACCTGACAATCCGGAACAGAGCTGAAAACTAAAGGAGACATTGACAGTTGATGAGCGCCTAAACACTAATAAAAGCTGGACATCCAAGCAATGACCTAACAACACAAGCAATTGAGGACTGTCCTAAAAAACAGTGAACAGCCCAGGGCTAATCTAACAATGAGCCAAGGACTTAGCCAGTGGAACACTAGACAAGAGAGGACTGTCCGACAACCAAATGACAACCGTATGACGACTAAAAACTTTGTCTCCCCTCCAACCTAGATGATTGAAGCCTATGTGTCTCGAGTCTAGACCATTGATAAAGACTGTTCAAATTGGAGGACCTCATATTAAGGCCCCAAGTCTTACCCTATCTTTTGGTCTCCTCCTCTATGAAAGCATAATCTTAGTTCCTCTTGCGACCGTGTGTGACATATTTTGCTCTCCAAAAGAGAGCCCAGAAGCGAGATAGTTGTGTACATTGAGGGTGCTATAAAAAAATATATATATATACCCATACAGACATAGAGTTATGGAGTGTATATATGCTTTGGGTACACGGCCAGCTTGAAGCCTCTATGCAGGGCCTGTAACACTCCATGTTGCACTCTCTGTGCGAGGCCCTGTAACACTCCATGTTGCACTCTCTGTGCGAGGCCCTGTAACACTCCATGTTGCACTTACTGTGCGAGGCCCTGTAACACTCCATGTTGCACTCTCTGTGCGAGGCCCTGTAACACTCCATGTGGCACTCTCTGTGCAGGGCCTGTAACACTCCATGTTGCACTCTCTGTGCGAGGCCCTGTAACACTCCATGTTGCACTCTCTGTGCGAGGCCCTGTAACACTCCATGTTGCACTGTCTGTGCGAGGCCCTGTAACACTCCATGTTGCACTCTATGTGCGAGGCCCTGTAACACTCCATGTTGCACTCTCTGTGCAGGGCCTGTAACACTCCATGTTGCACTCTCTGTGCAAGGCCCTGTAACACTCCCTCCATGTCTCTTCCTCTCTCTGTCTCTCCCTCCATGTCCCTCTCTCTCTCCCTCTTGTCTCTCTCTGTCTCTCCCTCTCTGTGTCACTACTCTCTCTCCCCCTCTCTCTTTTCCCTCCATGTCTCTCCCTCTTGTCTCTCTCTCTCTCCCTCTTGTCTCCCCCTCTCTCTTTTCCCTCCATGTCTCTCCCTCTTGTCTCTCTCTCTCTTTTCCCTCCATGTCTCTTCCTCTCTCTGTCTCTCCCTCTTTTCCCTCCATGTCCCTCTCTCTCTCTCCCTCTGTCTCTCCCTCTTTTCCCTCCATGTCTCTTCCTCTCTCTGTCTCTCCCTCCATGTCCCTCTCTCTCTCTCCCTCTCCCTCTTTTCCCTCCATGTCTCTTTCTCTCTCTGTCTCTCCCTCCATGTCCCTCTCTCTCTCTCTCTCTCTTTTCCCTCCATGTCTCTTCCTCTCTCTGTCTCTCCCTCTTTTCCCTCCATGTCTCTCCCTCTATCTCTCTCTCTACCTCCATGTCCCTCTCTCTCTCTCTCTTTTCCCTCCATGTCTCTTCCTCTCTCTGTCTCTCCCTCCATGTCCCTCTCTCTCTCTCCCTCTTTTCCCTCCATGTCTCTTCCTCTCTGTCTCTCCCTCCATGTCCCTCTCTCTCCCTCTCTATGTCTCTCCCTCTGTCTCTCCCTCCACGTCCCTCTCTCTCTCTCTCTCCCTCTGTCTCTCCCTCTTTTCCCTCCATGTCTCTTCCTCTCTCTGTCTCTCCCTCCATGTCCCTCTCTCTCTCTCCCTCTTTTCCCTCCATGTCTCTCCCTCTCTGTGTCACTCTCTCTCTCCCTCTCTCTGTCTCTTCCTCTTTTCCCTCCATGTCTCTTCCTCTCTCTGTCTCTCCCTCTTGTCTCTCTCTCTTTTCCCTCCATGTCTCTTCCTCTCTCTGTCTCTCCCTCTTTTCCCTCCATGTCCCTCTCTCTCTCTCCCTCTTTTCCCTCCATGTCTCTCCCTCTCTGTGTCACTCTCTCTGTCTCTCTCTCCCTCTGTCTCTCCCTCTTTTCCCTCCATGTCTCTTCCTCTCTCTGTCTCTCCCTCTCTCTCTCTCCCTCTTTTCCCTCCATGTCTCTCCCTCTGTGTCACTCTCTCTCTCTCTCTTTTCCCTCCATGTCTCTCCCTCTCTCTCCCTCTCCCTCTTTTCCCTCCATGTCTCTCCCTCTGTCTCTCCCTCCCTCTGTCTCTCCCTCTTTTCCCTCCATGTCTCTCCCTCTGTGTCACTCTCTCTGTCTCTCCCTCGTCTCCCCTCTCCCTCTTTCTTTTCCCTCCATGTCCCTCTCTCTCTCTCCCTGTCTCTCTCTCCCTCTCTCTGTCTCTTCCTCCCTCTCTCTCTCCCTCTTTTCCCTCTGTCTCTTCCTCTCTCTGTCTCTCCCTCTCTCTGTCTCTTCCTCTCTCTCTCCCTCTGTCTCTCTCTCTATCTCCCTCCATGTCTCTTCCTCTCTCTATCTCTCCCTCTCTCTTTTCCCTCCATGTCCCTCTCTCCCTCTCTGTCTCTCCCTCCATGTCTCTCCCTGTCCCTCTTTCTATCTCCCTCCATGTCTCTCCCTCTCTCTTTTCCCTCCATGTCTCTCCCTCTCTCTCTCCCTCTGTCTCTCTTTTCCCTCCATGTCTCTCCCTCTCTCTGTCTCTCTCTTTTCCCTCCATGTCTCTCCCTCTCTCTGTCTCTCTCTTTTCCCTCCATGTCTCTTCCTCTCTCTGTCTCTCCCTCTCTGTCTCTCCCTCTCCCTCTGTCTCTCTTTCTATCTCCCTCCATGTCTCTTCCTCTCTCTGTCTCTCCCTCTCTGTCTCTCCCTCTCCCTCTGTCTCTCTTTCTATCTCCCTCCATGTCTCTCCCTCTCTCTGTCTCTCTCTTTTCCCTCTCTGTCTCTTCCTCTCTCTGTCTCTCCCTCTTTTCCCTCCATGTCTCTTCCTCTCTCTGTCTCTCTCTCTTTTCCCTCCATGTCTCTCCCTCTTGTCTCTCTCTCTCTTTTCCCTCCATGTCTCTCCCTCTCTCTGTCTCTCCCTCTCTCTGTCTTTCCCTCTCTCTGTCTCTTCCTCTATCTCTCTCTCCCTCTGTCTCTCCCTCTTTCCCCTCCATGTCTCTTCCTCTCTCTGTCTCTCCCTCCATGTCCCTCTCTCTCTCTCCCTCTCCCTCTTTTCCCTCCATGTCTCTCCCTCTGTGTCACTCTCTCTCTCTCTCTCTCTCCCTCTTTTCCCTCCATGTCTCTCCCTCTGTGTCACTCTCTCTTTTCCCTCCATGTCTCTCCCTCTGTGTCACTCTCTCTCTCCCTCTCTCTTTTCCCTCCATGTCTCTTCCTCTGTGTCACTCTCTCTCTCTCTCTTTTCCCTCCATGTCTCTCCCTCTCTCTCCCTCTTTTCCCTCCATGTCTCTCCCTCTGTCTCTCCCTCTTTTCCCTCCATGTCTCTTCCTCTCTCTGTCCCTCTCTCTCTGTCCCTCTCTTCCCTCCATGTCTCTCCCTGTGTCACTCTCTCTGTCTCTCCCTCCTCTCCCCTCTCCCTCTTTCTTTTCCCTCCATGTCCCTCTCTCTCTCTCCCTGTCTCTCCCTCTGTCTCTCTCTCCCTCTCTCTGTCTCTTCCTCCCTCTCTCTCTCCCTCTTTTCCCTCTGTCTCTTCCTCTCTCTGTCTCTCCCTCTCTGTGTCTCTTCCTCTCTCTCTCCCTGTCCCTCTCTCCCTCTGTCTCTCTATCTCCCTCCATGTCTCTTTCTCTCTCTATCTCTCCCTCTCTCTTTTCCCTCCATGTCCCTCTCTCCCTCTCTGTCTCTCCCTCTGTCTCTCTTTCTATCTCCCTCCATGTCTCTCCCTCTCTCTCTTTTCCCTCCATGTCTCTCCCTCTCCCTCTGTCTCTCTTTCTGTCTCTCTCCATGTCTCTCCCTCTCTGTCTCTCTCTTTTCCCTCTCTGTCTCTTCCTCTCTCTGTCTCTTCCTCTATCTCTCTCTCCCTCTGTCTCTCCCTCTTTTCCCTCCATGTCTCTTCCTCTCTGTCTCTCCCTCCACGTCCCTCTCTCTCTCTCTCTCTCTCCCTCTGTCTCTCCCTCTTTTCCCTCCATGTCTCTTCCTCTCTCTGTCTCTCCCTCCATGTCCCTCTCTCTCTCTCCCTCTCCCTCTTTTCCCTCCATGTCTCTCCCTCTGTGTCACTCTCTCTCTCTCTCTCTCTTTTCCCTCCATGTCCCTCTCCCTCTATGTCTCTCTCTCTCTCTGTCTCTCCCTCTTTTCCCTCTCTCTCTCTCTCTCCCTGTCTCTCTCTCTCTCCCTCTTTTCCCTCTCTCTCTCCCTCTCCCTGTCTGTCTCTCCCTCTTTTCCCTCTCTCTCTCCCTCTCCCTGTCTCTCCCTCTTTTCCCTCTGTCTCTTCCTCTCTCTGTCTCTCCCTCTCTCTGTCTCTTCCTCTCTCTCTCCCTCTCTCCCTCTGTCTCTCTCTCTATCTCCCTCCATGTCTCTTCCTCTCTCTATCTCTCCCTCTCTCTTTTCCCTCCATGTCCCTCTCTCCCTCTCTGTCTCTCCCTCCATGTCTCTCCCTCTCCCTGTCCCTCTGTCTCTCTTTCTATCTCCCTCCATGTCTCTCCCTCTCTCTCTCTTTTCCCTCCATGTCTCTCCCTCTCTCTCTCTCTCTCCCTCTGTCTCTTTTCCCTCTCTCTCTCCCTCTCCCTGTCTCTCCCTCTGTCTCTCTCTCCCTCTGTCTTTTCCCTCCATGTCTCTCCCTCTGTCTCTCTCTCTCTCTTTTCCCTCTCTCTCTCCCTCTCCCTGTCTCTCCCTCTGTCTCTCTCTCTCTCTCTCCCTCTGTCTTTTCCCTCCATGTCTCTCCCTCTGTCTCTCTATCTCTGTCTCTTTTCCCTCTCTCTCTCCCTCTCCCTGTCTCTCCCTCTGTCTCTCTCTCTCTCCCTCTCTCTGTCTCTCTCTCTCTCCCTCTCTCTGTCTCTCCCTCTGTCTGTCTCTCTCTCTCTCCCTCTCTCTGTCTCTCTCTCTCTCCCTCTCTCTGTCTCTCCCTCCATGTCTCTCCCTCTCCATGTCTCTCCCTCTCTCTGTCTCTCCCTCTGTCTGTCTCTCTCTCTCTCCCTGTCTCTCCCTCTGTCTCTCTCTCTCTCTCTCTCCCTCTTTTCCCTCCATGTCCCTCTCCCTCTATGTCTCTCTCTCTGTCTCTCTCTCTCTCCCTCTCTCTGTCTCTCCCTCTGTCTCTCTCTCTCTCCCTCTCTCTGTCTCTCCCTCCATGTCTCTCCCTCTCCCTGTCTCTCCCTCTGTCTCTCTCTCCCTCTCTCTCTCTCCCTCTTTTCCCTCCATGTCCCTCTCCCTCCATGTCTCTCCCTCTCTCTGTCTCTCCCTCTGTCTCTCCCTGTCACTCTCTCCCTCTATGTCTCTCCCTCTCTCTCTTCCTCCCTCCGTCTCTCTCTCTCTTTTCCCTCCATGTCCCTCTCCCTCTATGTCTCTCCCTCTCCCTGTCTCTCCCTCTGTCTCTCTCTCTCTCCCTCTGTCTCTCTCTCCCTCTCTCTGTCTCTCCCTCCATGTCTCTCCCTCTCTCTCCCTCCATGTCTCTCCCTCCATGTCTCTCCCTCTCCCTGTCTCTCTCTCTGTCTCTCCCTCCCTCTGTCTCTTCCTCCCTCTGTCTCTCTCTCTTTTCCCTCTGTCTCTCCCTCTCCCTGTCTCTCTCTCTGTCTCTCCCTCTTTTCCCTCCATGTCTCTCCCTCTCTCTGTGTCTCTCTGTCTCTCCCTCTGTCTCTCTCTCTCTCCCTCTGTCTCTCTCTCTCTGTCTCTCCCTCCATGTCTCTCCCTCCATGTCTCTCCCTCTCCATGTCTCTCCCTCTCCATGTCTCTCCCTCTCTCTTTTCCCTCCATGTCTCTCCCTCTCTCTGTCTCTCCCTCTTGTCCCTCTCTCTGTCTCTCTCTCTCTCTCCATGTCTCACTCTCTCCCTCTCTCTTTTCCCTCCATGTCTCTCCCTCTCTCTGTCTCTCCCTCTTGTCCCTCTCTCTGTCTCTCTCTCTTGTCCCTCTCTCTGTCTCTCTCTCTCTCTCCATGTCTCACTCTCTCCCTCTCTCTTTTCCCTCCATGTCTCTCCCTCTCTCTGTCCCTCCCTCTGTCTCTCCCTCTTGTCCCTCTCTCTGTCTCTCTCTCTCTCTCCATGTCTCACTCTCTCCCTCTCTCTTTTCCCTCCATGTCTCTCCCTCTCCCTGTCTCTCTCTCTGTCTCTCCCTCTTTTCCCTCCATGTCTCTCCCTCTCTCTGTCTCTCCCTGTCTCTCTGTCTCTCCCTCTGTCTCTCTCCCTCTCTCCCTCCATGTCTCTCCCTCCATGTCTCTCCCTCTCCATGTCTCTCCCTCTCCCTCTTCTCTCTCTGTGTCTCCCTCTCTCCCTGTCACTCCCTCTCTCTCCCTCTGTCTCTCTCTCTCTGTCTCTCCCTCCATGTCTCTCCCTCTCCATGTCTCTCCCTCTCCATGTCTCTCCCTCTGTCTCTCTCTCTGTCTCTCCCTCTCTCTTTTCCCTCCATGTCTCTCCCTCTCTCTGTCCCTCCCTCTGTCTCTCCCTCTTGTCCCTCTCTCTGTCTCTCTCTCTCTCTCTCCATGTCTCACTCTCTCTCTGTCTCTCCCTCCATGTCTCTCCCTCCATGTCTCTCCCTCTCCCTGTCTCTCCCTCTGTCTCTCCCTCTGTCTCTCTCTCTGTCTCTCCCTCCCTCTGTCTCTTCCTCCCTCTGTCTCTCTCTCTTTTCCCTCTGTCTCTCCCTCTCCCTGTCTCTCTCTCTGTCTCTCCCTCTTTTCCCTCCATGTCTCTCCCTCTCTCTGTGTCTCTCTGTCTCTCCCTCTGTCTCTCTCTCTCTCCCTCTCTCTGTCTCTCCCTCTGTGTCTCTCTCTCTCTCTCCCTCTCTCTGTCTCTCCCTCTCTCTTTTCCCTCCATGTCTCTCCCTCTCTCTGTCCCTCCCTCTGTCTCTCCCTCTTGTCCCTCTCTCTGTCTCTCTCTCTCTCTCTCTCCATGTCTCACTCTCTCCCTCTCTCTTTTCCCTCCATGTCTCTCCCTGTCTCTCCCTCTGTCTCTCTCTCTCTCTGTCTCTCACTCTCTCTTTTCCCTCCATGTCTCTCTCTCTGTCTCTTCCTCCCTCTGTCTCTCCCTCTTTTGCCTCTGTCTCTCCCTCTCCCTTCCTCCCTCTGTCTCCCTCTCCCTGTCACTCTCTCTCCCTCTTCTCTCTCTCTGTCTCCCTCTCTCCCTGTCACTCCCTCTCTCTCCGTCACTCTCTCTCCCTCTGTCTCTCCCTCCCTCTCTCCCCTCCATGTCTCTCTCTCTCTCTCTCCCCCCCCTCTCCCTCTCTCTCTCCATGTCCCTCTCTCCCTCTCCCTGTCTCTCTCTCTGTCTCTCCCTCTCTCTTTTCCCTCCATGTCTCTCTCTCTGTCTCTTCCTCCCTCTGTCTCTCCCTCTTTCCCCTCTCTCTCTCTCTCTCTCTCCCTCTCTCTCTCTTTTCCCTCCATGTCTCTTCCTCCCTCTGTCTCTCCCTCTCTCTTTTCCCTCCATGTCTCTTCCTCCCTCTGTCTTTCCCTCTCTCTTTTCCCTCCATGTCTCTTCCTCCCTCTGTCTCTCCCTCTCTCTTTTCCCTCCATGTCTCTTCCTCCCTCTGTCTTTCCCTCTCTCTTTTCCCTCCATGTCTCTCTCTCTGTCTCTCTCTCCCTCTCTGTCTCTCCCTCCATGTCTCTCTCTCCCTCCATGTCACTCTCTCTCTCTGTCTCTCCCTCTCTCTTCCTCCCTCCATGTCTCTCTGTCTCCCTCTCTCTCTTTTCCCTCCATGTCTCTTCCTCCCTCTGTCTCTCCCTCTCTCTTTTCCCTCCATGTCTCTTCCTCCCTCTTTTCCCTCTGTCTCTTCCTCCCTCTGTCTCTCCCTCTGTCTCTCCCTCCATGTCTCTTCCTCCCTCTTTTCCCTCTGTCTCTTCCTCCCTCTGTCTCTCCCTCTGTCTCTCCCTCCATGTCTCTTCCTCCCTCTTTTCCCTCTGTCTCTTCCTCCCTCTGTCTCTCCCTCTGTCTCTTCCTCTCTCTGTCTCTCCCTCCATGTCTCTTCCTCCCTCTTTTCCCTCTGTCTCTTCCTCCCTCTGTCTCTCCCTCTGTCTCTTCCTCCCTCTGTCTCTCCCTCCATGTCACTCTCTCCCTCTTGTCTCACTCTCCCTCCCTCTCTCTTTTCCCTCCATGTCTCTTCCTCCCTCTGTCTTTCCCTCTCTCTTTTCCCTCCATGTCTCTCTCTCTGTCTCTCTCTCCCTCTCTGTCTCTCCCTCTCCCTCCATGTCTCTCTCTCCCTCCATGTCTCTCTCTCTGTCTCTCTCTCTCCCTCCATGTCACTCTCTCCCTCTTGTCTCACTCTCCCTCCCTCTCTCTTTTCCCTCCATGTCTCTCCCTCTCTCTCTGTCTCTCCCTCACTCTTTCTTTTCCCTCCATGTCTCTCTCTCCCTCTCTGTCTCTCCCTCTCCCTCTCTGTCTCTCCCTCTCTCTTCCTCCCTCTGTCTCTCCCTCCATGTCTCTCTGTCTCCCTCTCTCTCTCTTTTCCCTCCATGTCTCTCTCTCCCTCCATGTCTCTCTCTCTGTCTCTCCCTCTCCCTCCATGTCACTCTCTCCCTCTTGTCTCACTCTCCCTCCCTCTCTCTTTTCCCTCCATGTCTCTCCCTCTCTCTCTGTCTCTCCCTCACTCTTTCTTTTCCCTCCATGTCTCTCTCTCCCTCTCTGTCTCTCCCTCTCCCTCTCTGTCTCTCCCTCTCTCTTCCTCCCTCTGTCTCTCCCTCCATGTCTCTCTGTCTCCCTCTCTCTCTCTTTTCCCTCCATGTCTCTCTCTCCCTCCATGTCTCTCTCTCCCTCCATGTCTCTCTCTCTGTCTCTCCCTCTCCCTCCATGTCACTCTCTCCCTCTTGTCTCACTCTCCCTCCCTCTCTCTTTTCCCTCCATGTCTCCCTCCCTCCAATGGATGAGCCGATAGTTTCCATGGAAACTCAGCAAGGACTAGGAGCCGCATCCAGGAGACAGGGGGAGAGCGGGAGAGCCAGTGTGAGGAGAAGTTAGACATGTCCGTAGGGAGGGTGTGACCGCGGCCCTCACAGGAGCAGCGCCGGGCCCTAGATTACACGGACAGACCGGTACACCCCCTCCCCACCCCCGCATGGCTCTGCCGAGGGCCCCGGCCTGTGGCCCCCACAATGAAGTCCAGGCGCAGGGTGGGGAAGTTGCTGGCGCAGTGCGACCCCTCGTCTCGGGAGTATGAGGAGATGGTTGTGGAGAAGCGCCGGCTCCTGCCGGATCCCCGCCGCCTGCTGGACAAGACATGTAAAGTCACCTCTCTCTTCTTTCCAGCTCCCCCACCTCCGAAGAGGGCCCCGAGCACCACCCTCACCCTGAGGTCCAAGTCCATGACCGCGGAGCTGGAGGAACTGGGTGAGTCCAAAGGGAGAGGATGAGGATGTGTAATGGGATTGGGGGGTGTGATAGGGGTCAGTCACACTGTCACTGATCCCATAGACATTGTCACTAATCTTATAGACATTGTCACTAATCCCATAGACATTGTCACTGATCCCATAGACACTGTCACTGATCCTATAGACACTATCACTAATCCTATAGACACTGTCACTGATCCTATAGACACTGTCACTAATCCTATAGACATTGTCACTAATCCCATAGACATTGTCACTAATCCCATAGACATTGTCACTAATCCTATAGACACTGTCACTAATCCTATAGACATTGCCACTAATCCTATAGGCATTGTCACTAATCCTATAGACACTGTCACTAATCCCATAGACATTGTCACTAATCCCATAGACACTGTCACTAATCCCATAGACATTGTCACTAATCCTATAGACACTGTCACTAATCCTATAGACATTGCCACTAATCCTATAGACATTGTCACTAATCCTATAGACACTGTCACTAATCTTATAGACATTGTCACTAATCCTATAGACATTGTCACTGATCCCATAGACATTGTCACTAATCTTATAGACATTGTCACTAATCCCATAGACATTGTCACTAATCCTATAGACACTGTCACTAATCCTATAGACATTGCCACTAATCCTATAGACATTGTCACTAATCCTATAGACACTGTCACTAATCCCATAGACATTGTCACTAATCCCATAGACACTGTCACTAATCCCATAGACATTGTCACTAATCCTATAGACACTGTCACTAATCCCATAGACATTGTCACTAATCCTATAGACACTGTCACTAATCCCATAGACATTGTCACTAATCCTATATACATTGTCACTAATCTTATAAACATTGTCACTAATCCTATAGATATTGTCACTAATCCTATAGACACTGTCACTAATCCCATAGACACTGTCACTAATCCTATAGACACTGTCACTGATCCCATAGACACTGTCACTAATCCTATAGATATTGTCACTAACCCTATAGATATTGTCACTAACCCTATAGATATTGTCACTAATCCTATAGATATTGTCACTAATCCTATAGACACTGTCACTAATCCCATAGACAATGTCACTAATCCTATAGACACTGTCACTGATCCTATAGACACTGTCACTAATCCTATAGACATTGTCACTAATCTTATAGACATTGTCACTAATCCTATAGACACTGTCACTGATCCCATAGACACTGTCACTAATCTTATAGACATTGTCACTAATCTTATAGACATTGTCACTAATCTTATAGACATTGTCACTAATCCTATAGACATTGTCACTAATCTTATAGACATTGTCACTGATCCCATAGACACTATCACTAATCATATAGACACTATCACTAATCCTATAGACACTATCACTCATCCTATAGACACTGTCACTAATCCTATAGACATTGTCACTAATCCTATAGATATTGTCACTAATCCTATAGACACTGCCACTAATCCTATAGACACTGTCACTGATCCCATAGACACTGTCACTAATCCCATAGACATTGCCACTAATCCTATAGACATTGTCACTAATCCTATAGACATTGTCACTAATCCCATAGACATTGTCACTAATCCTATAGACACTGTCACTAATCCTATAGACATTGCCACTAATCCTATAGACATTGTCACTAATCCTATAGACACTGTCACTAATCCCATAGACATTGTCACTAATCCTATAGACACTGTCACTAATCCTATAGACATTGCCACTAATCCTATAGACATTGTCACTAATCCTATAAATATTGTCACTGATCCTATAGACACTGTCACTAACCCTATAGACACTGTCACTAAACCTATAGACACTGTCACTGATCCCATAGACACTGTCACTGATCCCATAGACACTGTCACTGATTCCATAGACACTGTCACTGATCCTATAGACAGTGTCACTAAACCTATAGACATTGTCACTGATCCCATAGACACTGTCACTGATCCCATAGACACTGTCACTGATTCCATAGACACTGTCACTGATCCCATAGACACTGTCACTGATCCCATAGACACTGTCACTAATCCCATAGACACTGTCACTAATCCCATAGACACTGTCACTGATCCCATAGACACTGTCACTAATCCTATAGACATTGTCACTAATCCTATAGACACTGTCACTGATCCCATAGATATTGTCACTAATCCTATAGACACTATCCCTGATCCCATAGACACTATCCCTGATCCCATAGACACTATCCCTGATCCCATAGACACTGTCACTGATCCCATAGACACTGTCACTGATCCCATAGACACTGTCACTAATCCCATAGACACTGTCACTAATCCCATAGACACTGTCACTGATCCCATAGACACTGTCACTGATCCTATAGACACTGTCACTGATCCTATAGACATTGTCATTAATCCTATAGACACTGTCACTGATCCTATAGACATTGTCACTAATCCTATAGATATTGTCACTAACCCTATAGACACTGTCACTGATCCTATAGACATTGTCACTAATCCTATAGATATTGTCACTAACCCTATAGACATTGTCACTGATCCTATAGACACTGTCACTGATCCTATAGACACTGTCACTAATCCTATAAATATTGTCACTGATCCTATAGACACTGTCACTGATCCTATAGACACTGTCACTAATCCTATAAATATTGTCACTGATCCTATAGACATTGTCACTAATCCTATAGATATTGTCACTAACCCTATAGACATTGTCACTGATCCTATAGACACTGTCACTAACCCTATAGACACTGTCACTAAACCTATAGACATTGTCACTGATCCCATAGACACTGTCACTAATCCTATAGATATTGTCACTAACCCTATAGACATTGTCACTGATCCTATAGACACTGTCACTGATCCTATAGACACTGTCACTAATCCTATAAATATTGTCACTGATCCTATAGACACTGTCACTAACCCTATAGACACTGTCACTAATCCTATAAATATTGTCACTGATCCTATAGACACTGTCACTAACCCTATAGACACTGTCACTAATCCTATAAATATTGTCACTGATCCCATAGACATTGTCACTAATCCTATAGATATTGTCACTAACCCTATAGACATTGTCACTGATCCTATAGACACTGTCACTGATCCTATAGACACTGTCACTAATCCTATAAATATTGTCACTGATCCTATAGACACTGTCACTAACCCTATAGACACTGTCACTAATCCTATAAATATTGTCACTGATCCTATAGACACTGTCACTAACCCTATAGACACTGTCACTAAACCTATAGACATTGTCACTGATCCCATAGACACTGTCACTAATCCCATAGACACTGTCACTGATCCCATAGACACTGTCACTGATCCCATAGACACTGTCACTAATCCCATAGACACTGTCACTAATCCTATAGACACTGCCACTAATCCTATAGATATTGTCACTAACCCTATAGACACTGTCACTGATCCTATAGACACTGTCACTGATCCTATAGACATTGTCACTAATCCCATAGACACTGTCACTGATCCCATAGACACTGTCACTGATCCCATAGACACTGTCACTAATCCCATAGACACTGTCACTAATCCCATAGACACTGTCACTAATCCTATAGACACTGCCACTAATCCTATAGACACTGTCACTGATCCCATAGACACTGTCACTAATCCCATAGACATTGTCACTAATCCTATAGACACTATCACTGATCCCATAGATATTGTCACTAACCCTATAGACACTGTCACTGATCCTATAGACACTGTCACTGATCCTATAGACATTGTCACTAATCCCATAGACACTGTCACTGATCCCATAGACACTGTCACTAATCCTATAGACACTGCCACTAATCCTATAGATATTGTCACTAACCCTATAGACACTGTCACTAACCCTATAGACACTGTCACTGATCCTATAGACATTGTCACTAATCCCATAGACACTGTCACTGATCCCATAGACACTGTCACTGATCCCATAGACACTGTCACTGATCCCATAGACACTGTCACTGATCCCATAGACATTGTCACTGATCCCATAGACACTGTCACTGATCCCATAGATATTGTCACTAACCCTATAGACACTGTCACTGATCCTATAGACACTGTCACTGATCCTATAGACATTGTCACTAATCCCATAGACACTGTCACTGATCCCATAGACACTGTCACTAATCCCATAGACACTGTCACTGATCCTATAGACACTGTCACTGATCCCATAGACATTGTCACTAATCCCATAGATTGTATATATATCACTATAGAGCGGGTCCTTGGTGCCTAACACCTATAAATTGATAATAATAATAATAATTATAAAAAGGAACAGAGATTTGCGATGTGGATAGGAACTTACTGATAGCTACCTGCATATTATAGGGATAACAACAAGAGGTACTGTAGTGGGGGACGTATACCTCTGATTTAATGAAAAAAACAATAATAACTAGAGATGTCCCCCTCTATATCTCAAATGACTGCATTGGTATCCCCTGATATCTTCCCTCATATGGCTAAGTGCTAATCCTTGGGAGGGTAGAAAGTTATTAACAGCTCAGAAAAAGTTAAAAACAACGTGGAAAAATCATGCATAGAAAAAAGAAAGAAAGCATGGCTATAAAAATATAGATGTATATATGTAGGAAGTGTATGATAGGGCTTGAAAAGGAGCAGCTGAACTCTGAACTCTCTCCAGACACACACTATCATACATGTAAACAAGCAATTCTCAGTAGTGATAAGGGTACACAAGGGTACACAATAATAACAAGCCTCTTTATACTATACAATTATACTTCCCAAGTAGATAAAGATAACCAGAGTTTTTGCGCTTTTCAAAAATAGTCCCAACGGTCCGTTTCGCCCTACCTAGGGTTTACTGAACATCAGTCTTGCAGGGCTTTTAAAGCCAGCCACCTATCCATTTCCGCTATTGCACGCAACTGTGTTGCTACGTTAATGTGTGGTGTCGTAATTAACGTACCGCGTCACCACGCTTTTGCATAATGACATATTTTGCCAACCATGCGTTAGACATGTTTTGCCAATCGCCTACATGAGCCGGACATCACGATAACACGCAATGACAGGGCAATGACACCCCTAAGTTAACATTTGTAATACACTCTCTAATATCCAAACACTAAGAGATAGTTACTGCGATAGAACACTAATAAGGCCAATAAATATTCACATAAAGATATATATGTGCACTTGCTTTATGTCGTTAATCAAAAATGTAAAACTTTTTAAATTAAATCTCTCACTTACGAGTGATGAATATACCCCAAGGAAAAACTGCACTTTATGTATGGTAACTCTTAAATAATGTTACTAGAATAATGGCCTAATACCTATATATCACGTGTGTCTCGACTAAACAATATATACCAAGGGCCTCATTCTATTAGCGGCCGCAGCCGTTGCGGGGCCGCAAGGACCGGCCGCAAGCTATTCGGCTATTCTATTCCCTTACGGCCGGAGGCTCCGGCAGGCTTGCGGCCAGGGCCTTGCTATCTCTTGCGGCCGCTCGCGCCGGAGGAAAGCCTTTGATCTAAAACGGCCGCAAGAGTTTTGCAATTCAATTGCTCCGGGAAACCTCTCTGCAAGGCTAAAAGCGAGCCGCTGCTTACTTGCAGGAAAAAGGTCTCGCTAGAACCAATTAGGCACATAAAATAGCTCAAATAAAGCCATCCTGCACTTTGCGAAGACTATAAAGGGATTTTAGGTGTTAGAATAAATAGCACATAATTACCCTGTACTCAAATCCGTAAAATATTTTATTTTTAATATCTGTAAAATATCCATGTAAAAAGTCCAGAGTGCTTGGAGCACCTCAGACCCGCCCACGCCGCAGCCGGAAAATAAACAGTTAATTTGAACTCGGGTTTGGGCTGATGTGCAAGCTTGAGAGGGGGTTTCTTTTAATCCTCATGTCCCCCAATATGATCCCTAGCATTTACAGAGCTGTACAGTGCAGGCTTGAATTTATTTTTGCATTTTTAGATTTCACAGCTTACGGCCGGTTCCAAGATATGCGGCCGGCCGTAAGAGGAGATCCTTGCGGGGCCGTATAATAGAATCGCGAGTTAACAGAACCCCCGCAAGGAATCGCAGCCTTACGGACGATTTACGGCCGATAATAGAATGAGGCCCCAAGTGAATAGTGTATTATGTGAAGTGTGTAATTCAGAATAGTGTTTTACTAAAGAATAAATATATTAATAGAGATAAATGTCAGTATATATACTTATTCATGAAAATATCAATACTGAAACAATATATCTATATAATAGTGTGTGTGTTTTAATCCTAATCTAAAGAAATTGAAATATCTCATAATATTGAATACATTAAGTCGCACCGTGTGTGAACAAAAGCACGGAATAATGTGAAAATATCAAAAGGAAAAATGATAGAAACATGTAGTGTTGGAGGCGAGACGTCTGAAATATGAAATACAGGACGTGACATAAACCTGATATAATCCAAGATATAAATGGAATAGAAAATCTTCTGATATTGTTCTAATTTATAAGAAGGCCGAATATGAGAACGTCTTCATATTAAATAATCATTGGTCCATCAAATCAATGGAACGGCCATGGGCCCTCCGTGTGCTCCGAATTATGCAAACCTATATTTAGGGTTTTGGGAAAAAACATATGTATTCTCTGACATGTCACAGTATAGTGACAACATTTTATCTTGGCACCGGTTTATTGATGACATCTTGGCGTTTTGGTTAGGTGATATCACGGAACTTACCAAGTTCATGACAAAGTTGAGTGAAAACCCTTTGGGTTTGAAGTTGATTTATGTCTTGGATAATGAAAAAATAGAATCTCTAAAGATCCAATGGGAAAAATACATACATCTACCTTCACTAAACCAACAGCAACCAATTCATTGCTAAAATGGTCAAGCCAACTTCCGAGAGCCTTAAAATCAGGCATCCCTATAAGCCAATATCTACGGATAAAAAGGAATTGCAATAATCCGGAGGGCTTTAAGATTCAGGCAGACCAACTAAGGAATACATTTAAAGCTCAAGGATATCCTAACTGCATATTGAGGAAAGCATACAAGAGAGCTCTGGAATCTAATAGACAGGAAAAGAAGTACAGGAGGACAAACAAATAAGATGTAAAGAAATTAAAGAGGTTCTAGACCAGCATTGGCATATAATAAGACATGATTCCGTACTACAGTCAAGTCTACCACAAAAAGCTTCGATCACATATCGAAAGAACAAAAACATCAAAGATGAATTCGTGAAAAGCTTTTTTAAATCATCCAATCTAAGTAAAACATTGTGGTTATCATCCACAAAAGGCTTATTCAAATGCGGAAGATGTAAGACCTGCCAGTTCATTCATCCCAGTAAAGAATTTATGGATCCAAATACCAACATTAAATATCCAATCAAGAACTTTATTAACTGTAGCTCTACACATGTGATTTATATAATAACATGCCCTTGTCCCAAACTATATATAGGCAAAACCACACGCCAATTAAGGAGACGTATTTTGGAGCATACCTATACAGTTACAAAGGAAATGGATAATTCTGTATCTCGATATATTAAACAATTCCATGGTAATAGACCAGAAGTCATGAAGTCTTCCGTAATTGATCAGATTTCACTAGGACCAAGAGGAGGAGATCTTGATAAAGCCCTATTGAAGTTAGAAAGTAAATGGATCTTCTTACTCAACACACAAAGTCCTTATGGTCTCATATTCGGCCTTCTTATAGATTAGAACAATAATACAAGGTTTTCTATTACATTTATATCTTAGATTATACCAGGTTTATTTCACGTCCTGTATTTCATATTTCAGACGTCTCGCCTCCAACACTACATGTTTCTATCATTTTTCCTTTTGATATTTTCACATTATTCCTTGCTATTGTTCACACACGGTGCTACTTAATGTATTCAATATTATGAGATATTTCAATTTCTTTCATTTAGGATTAAAACGCATACACTATTATATATAGATATATTTATATTTAGCTGTCACTAATCCTACAGACACACGCACGCTGTCACTAATCCTATAGACACACGCACGCTGTCACTAATCCTATAGACACACGCACGCTGTCACTAATCCTATAGACACACACACGCTGTCACTAATCCTACAGACACACGCACGCTGTCACTAATCCTATAGACACACGCACGCTGTCACTAATCCTATAGACACACGCACGCTGTCACTAATCCTATAGACACACACACGCTGTCACTAATCCTACAGACACACGCACGCTGTCACTAATCCTATGGACACACGCACGCTGTCACAAATCCTATAGACACACACACGCTGTCACTAATCCTATAGACACGCACGCTGTCACTAATCCTATAGACACACGCACGCTGTCACTAATCCTACAGACACACGCACGCTGTCACTAATCCTACAGACACACACACGCTGTCACTAATCCTACAGACACACGCACGCTGTCACTAATCCTATAGACACACGCACGCTGTCACTAATCCTACAGACACACGCACGCTGTCACTAATCCTATAGACACACGCACGCTGTCACTAATCCTATAGACACGCGCACGCTGTCACTAATCCTATAGACACACACACGCTGTCACTAATCCTACAGACACACGCACGCTGTCACTAATCCTATAGACACGCGCACGCTGTCACTAATCCTACAGACACACGCACGCTGTCACTAATCCTACAGACACACGCACGCTGTCACTAATCCTATAGACACACGCACGCTGTCACTAATCCTATAGACACACACGCACGCTGTCACTAATCCTATAGACACACGCACGCTGTCACTAATCCTATAGACACACGCACGCTGTCACTAATCCTATAGACACACGCACGCTGTCACTAATCCTACAGACACACGCAAGCTGTCACTTATCCTATAGACACACGCACGCTGTCACTAATCCTACAGACACGCACGCTGTCACTAATCCTTTAGACACAATTGTTCATATGTCCATGAAACCCTCTTATACATTTACCTCCCACATCTTAGAGCTGGAAAAAGCAAATTGAGGGGCAACAAAACTAATAAGGGGAATGTGGGGGGGGATTATGAAGACTAACCAAATTACAAAATATAAACCCCCATAAACCTTAATTAACCCTGTCACTCATGGGGGTCAATACAGGGCAGTTTGAAAAGGCTGTGACAGGGTTAATTAGGGGCTTATGTGGGTCTGTATTGACCCCCATTAGTGACAGGGTTAATTAAGGGCTCATGGGGGTCTGTATTGACCCCTGCATCGTGGGGATGTGTATATGGAGCGGGGGGAGCATCACACAGCTGTCTCTGGCTGCTCCGAGGCAGCACGTATGTGGTTTAGGATCCCTTGCTGGCACGTTTTGTGCCCGTAGGGATTCTTCCCGAGGTGCGAGATCCACCCTATAGATTTATGGCTGCGTGTTACTACCTAGCTCTTTCGGAGCTTATTCTCAGCCATTTTTCTGTGTCATCTCGCAAAAAAGGCTGCGAGGGACGTATTGGGGAATCGGTCCTCACAAACAGCAAAAAAATGTCTTTTACAAGGACCGAGGGAACTACGATGGATAATTTAATAATGGCTCTAATGTCAGCACCCTAGGGGCTTCAGTCCCAGGCTACTCACTTGTCTTGGGTGTAGACCGCTACTCAGAGGCAGAAGCACCGTTACTTTGCTTTGGAACTCCGACAACCACAGCAGCCATGGAAACCCGCCCCACTGACCCTTCAGTGCTCGCCGGAACTTTTTTAGCTGACCTGTTGCCATGGCCTGAATTGAAGCAGCTGACCCACGCTGAGCACCCCCCACCAACCCTATGGCCTTTGAAGATCACCCAGCAGTTGTCGGCCATTCATTCTGATGTTCTTGGCTTGACCGGTTATAGCTGCTGTAGTTCTTCTTCTTGAACACCCATCAGACTTGTACACAGGGCAGTTTGAGAAGGCTGTACTCGAGCCATAGTTGCAGCAGCTCCGCTCTCTTTTCCTAAGTGAAAAAGAGCAACATGACCTACCATGTCTTGAATTGTTGTTGTTCAGTCATGTTTGACTCTCTGTGACCCTGTGGACCCCAGCACGCCACTCACATCTTGTGCCTGGGTGTGCTAATCCATAAGGTTTTTGTAGCAAAGATACTGGAGTGGGTTGCCACTTCTTTCTCCAGCGGACCACAATTTGTTTGACCTCTCAGCTATGACCTTGCATGGTTTAGCTCACAGCTTCATTGAAGTACATAAGTCCCTTTACCACGACAAGGTAGAGATCCAGAAGGGGATGTCTTGTATAATGGGTCCTATGTCTGCTGCTAGAAGAGGACCTTTTCTTATGAGACCCATGACGCCTAGATCATGATCTAGTGCAAGCGAGACCTGAACAAGGAAGTTATAGTGTGCAGTGAGGAGAAGGACACACCACCTACATCCCTGTTCATATGGACTGCCGCCTTGGCCTGGGAGAGTAGTGCTGCCTTTCCTTTGAGATGGGGTTTAGAAAATATCGGTCTCCTGCACGCCATACCTGGTTGTGCTTATCCGTAAGCTTTTCTTGGCAAAGACACTGGAGTGGGTGCCAGTTCCTCTTCCAGTGGACCATGGTTTGTCTGAAATGTCTGCTATGACCTGCCCATCTGTTCACATTGAGGTACATAAGCCCATTCACCACAATGTGGTAGTGATCCAGAATGGGTCTGTAGTGCTAGGGGTACAATAAACATATGAAAATAAGAGTGACAAAAAGGATAAAAATAATATACATACATGTGAAGACAGTAAGACTAAGACATAAACATTGGTACATTAGGAGATGAAAGCTCTGTTGTTGTGAAAGGTCGCCATTTAAGAGAAAAGTCCATGGTCTGCAGATGGAGTGAACTTAGACTGAATAAAGATGGTAATCAGAACTTCTGCAATGGCCTCAACATAAAGGTCCATATCATACTGAATGCTGAAGTCGGCCACTGTGAGGATATTGTGGTTCTCGGATCTAATGGGAAGGCAAAGGTTCCTATGTTGTCTACAGACATTCACTGAAATGACAAGCAGAGGTTGCAGGGAAAACTTCACATTCTTCCCCATCTTTTGGCACAATTATAAGTCGAACTGTAGGTAGTCATTGCCTGGGATACTCCAGGCCAAGAGAACCTGTGAGTCAGTCCAAAATAGATAAAGCATGTACCTTGATGGACAGCCAGGGTGATGTCATAAGCAATGCTCAACAATGCAGAAATGCTTAGTGAGTATTCCCTGCTTGGTTTCATTCCATACTGGTCTTCATGTTATGGCTCAGGGACACTATGGAAACCTCTTTGCAGTAACTGTTACCGTCATCATCCATGACTTCTGGGCCCAACAAAGGAAGGCAGGCCTCCTGGATAGTCATATATGATTTAAACCTCATAAAGACATAGAAGCTCCTTTATCAGTTCCACTAGCTTCCTCTGCATGGACAAATGCAGTCATCTCTCCAGAGCCACTCACACCATGATCATATACTTGTAATTTGGTATGCGTTTTGGAATAGATCAACCAGTCCAATTCTCTTGATAGATTGATTAATGCTTGTACATCTTACCCTGGACAGTGATTTGTGAAGATATGGGTACAACAGTGTGATGACCCAGAGTTGAGGGGCCCACATGCAACCCAAGATTCTCCCTCCAGGTCGTGCCTTTTCTGTTCAATCTCACAGCTCCCAGCAAACACCTCTTAGGGAATCTATGGAAATCACAGGTTGCAAACTCAGCTCTACAGTTACTGACAGTAAACTCCGTTACATCCCTTTGATTAGAATGAGATCATATAGGAAATAACATTAGACACCCCATTGGTTAGAATATAATTGTCAGACTCCCAGTTTATTCTTTCTTACATAGATATATCACATACACAAAAATACTTCACCCACTCCCCCCCCCCCCATCATTCCCCTCTATCTATGAGGGGCTGAATTCTTAGTGTGAACCTTTCACCCCGTCACTAGGCCATAAATCCCCTTCCCATTGCCAGATACACCAGAGCCTGGGGTTATCTGGCCAGGTCACTTCCAGTGCCAAACCTGTATTTTGCGGTTAGGTGTATCACTTTATGAATATCTGACGCCGAAAAGTGGATGCCTGGCCACTCTGAGGGGCCATATAATTTCTTGCAGAAATCTTGGGTTCAACCCTTTGCTGTCCCACTAACACAATATGGCAGAAAGTGTATATCTGTTTTTTATAGAATTTTAATAGTCTTGGATATTAGGACTGGGAGCATACATAAACTCCTTTGTATCAACAACAAATAATAATTCCACTAGGGACCCTGCCAGCTAGCGCATCAGAGATCTGGGCCTTTCACTCACCTCCTTCTGAGTCCATGGCCACGTTGTCCCATGGCAGGACCTCACTGCCCTCTCCAGCTGCTACCTCTTGGCCTATAGATATTTTCAGCACTGAAGCAGATTTCTTTACTTTCTCGTCCAAGAGCGAGGGGGCATGACTGCTCCCGTCCAGATTGCCCCTTGGGCCATCAATGTGACAGATGTTTTCTGTCTTTGTCACTGCCTTGTTGTTAGAAATGAGGCCCCAGCTTCTGGTATGGCTGGTCCCCTTGGTCTGGCACAGTCCCAATATTGTTCCCTGTGTTTTTCCCTGGGTCCATGGCTGGCTGCTCGACAGTAGTTATCCAGGGGAGCCCCATGCTAGAGTCACAATTCCTACCGGGGGCACAGTCCATTTTCTCCTCCAAGGGCTGGTGGATATGGCTGCTTCCATCTCCCTTGCATCAGCAATCTTACAGTCCACTTATTTTTGCCCCACTGCCTTGTCCTTAGCAATGGTGTCCCCACAACTGGATAGGGCTTGCCCCATGGTCTGTCATAGGCTCCAGGGCAGTGGTTATCCACGGGAGTACTAATCTATGATCACCTAGTGCATAGTCCATTTCTAGAGCTTGTGTGCCTGGTTGCTTCACCCCAGACGATCCCTTGGGTTACCAGTTTGCCACATACCTCCTGTCTCCTCCACCGCCTTGTTGTTGGCGCTGCCACTCAAGTCCTCGGGGTGAGACTGGCCCCTCTGGTTTGGTTTGGCAAGTCCCAGAGCTGTTTGCTGAGTCTGTCCCTTGAACTGTGTCTGGCTCCCTGACATTGATTATCAGATGGAGGCCCAGGCTAGATCCACAGTCCATTACCAGGACTCCAGTCGTTCTCCTTGTCCCGACAATCCAATGTGCTCTCCCTTCTCCAGGGCCTCTGACTGGTCTAGGCTTTGTCCCCCAAATATAGGGACCAGCTCTTCCTCCTCTAGGTCGAGCCACTGCGTCATAGTGGCCTTCTCATCTTTAAAACCTTGAGGTAAAAGTTTTCCCACCAGTCCATAATACCTCCTCCCTGGACCCATTGACTCTTTATGGGTCCCTCTAAGGGTAAGCCCTCAGTGGTTCCAAAGTTCATACAGTTCCCATCTGACCCAGCCATAGCACAACTAATCTGGGCTCCCTTGGTCCCTGTCACATGATCTTCTCCCCCACCTTAGCTGCCAAAGCCCATACATGGCAGCCTCATCCTGAAGATCCATATTCTCTGCCTCTAATTGTAACTCATGTTGGAACTATTGGGAACTAGCACCAGAGCCTGGCAACATGTTTCTATCAGTTGTCGCTGGAAAGTCCCGAAGCCACAGTCCGCATAACCATAAACAAGGTTCCAGAGTGCCTCCTCCAGCTCCAATGGCAAATAGGACTCTGCATCAGGGGCACCATATTGGTATTGTAAATCACTTTTGCCATACCATGTCTGACAGCCAGTCATTCGGCTCATGACCTGGCCACAATCCCAGGAATTGTTTCCATTGAGCTAGAAGGCCACTTTCCTGTATTGCTTGGCACCGATCTTGCTGGAGGTGGTGGGAGAGAGAAGGGGAGAGAGACGCGATGGAGAAGGAGGGAGGGGAGAGAGAAAGAAGGGAGGGAGGGGGAGCAAGAGCGAGGTGGAGAGATATATAGAGAACGCACAGAGAATGGACAACCACACAACATGTCACTCATTTCACAGACATGCACACAATGTCACTAATTCTACACACACAATGTCACTAAACACACATATATATATATATATATATGTACACACAAACACAATGTCACTTATCCTATATATACACGCACACACAATGTCACTAATCCTAGAAACACGCCGATATAATGTCATTAATCCTACAGCCGTACACACAAACAGCAGTATTAAATTCCCCCAACGTATAAAACCGTAGCCATAACGCAGCCTGCAAGACAGCTATTAAATTGGCCTCTTAAAGCTAACCGCAGACGATCTGCGGGTTACAGGCAGAAAAACCCTACGGGACGCCGCAATCTTAACTCTGTTGCCACAAATCCTTTGATCTGTCAAGCCTGTAACTGTTACGTTCGCAAATCGCTATTACATTGCAATGAATCCACTGCGGTTCCACCCCGTAAATGGAGCCAAAAAGCCTACGGGTACTAGAGAAGAGACGGAAGGGGGTTAAAGTCCTATCCGCAGCACTGTAAATGCATATGTCACCACACTACTGTACTTCCCGGCAATCAATGTGTTAATACATATAATGCAACTCGCATGGACTAGAACATCATTATTAATATTGCATTATTTATGGATTGCGGGTCTGATCGAAACTCGTAATTGTAACCTGTAAGTGATTGAAATCTAACCTCCATGTTTCAGTGACGTAATGATGACGATCTATTTTGCCATTGGCTCCGTCTAAACCCGTAGCTGCGGATTTGACTAATTGATCATGTTCACGGCTGCACATGCAATGTGCGCATCAATGGTTTACGGGTTTGCGTCTCCGGCCCTTTGGACGCAGCATTGTTTAATGAAATAGCTCTGTAACATATCAGAATTTCAAGCCCGCGGGCTTTGCGGGTGCACCGTTGCCGCTACGGGCTTGAAATGTAATGGGGCTGCATGTCTCTAATCCGATAGCTACACTAATCACAGAGACGCGCATTATCACTAATATTACACAATCCCAGAGACACATTCACATCTCTAATCCTTTAGACTAACTCTTCTCTCTCCTAGAGCGTTTGGATGAGATTCTTGTGGCCTCAGACCCCTCTTTGAGACCAGAGATTGCTGAAGCTGATTCCAGAGCAGCCACCGTTAAGCAACGTCCAACGAGCCGCCGTATCACTCCTGCAGAAATCAGCGTGAGCATCTTGAGCCTCTATATTCGCCCCATATCTTGATTCCTACTTCACTAGAAGCCCAGCCATCTTTCTTCATCATCACCTTCCTCCATTATTTGTCAGTAATGCTTCTTCACCATCCCCCTTGTCTAGTCTCTCAACTACCCAATGTCACCGACCTCTCCTGACCACCAGAACAAACAAATCTACCTCCTCCCCATTCATCACACTGTTCTCTCTTCCTCTTCCTCCTCCTATACATCTCCAGGTTCTTCTTTCATCTCCACCAGTTTATTGGGCACCATCATAGCTTCTCCCATACCAATCATTGGCTAGATGTTCTAACTTGCTGCCATCATCTTATCTTCCTCACTTATCAGCTAATCTTCTGTTAAGCTAAACCAGCATCTTCCCCAGTCATTTGTCAGAGTTTGGTTATACCTCCATGAGGTGTCAGGTGGGATGTCAGATAGGACCTGCATGTTCAGGAACAAAGCTAGACAGAGACAAATGGGACACAGAAATCAGGACCACACCAAGGACTGAGCAAATGGCTAGTTAGATAGACACAATAGTCTGGGGAAGATAGATGATGTAGGCTGGAGCACGTAACTTGATAGACACAATAGTCTTGGGAAGATAGATGATGTAGTCTGGAGCACGTAACTTGATAGACACAATATGCTAGAGTAGATTCTCAATAACTTGGTAGATGCTGAAGCTTGGAGCAGGTGACCTGGTAGACACAATAGTCTGGGGAAGATAGATGATGTAGGCTGGAGCACGTAACTTGATAGACACAATAGGCTAGAGTAGATTCTCAATAACTTGGTAGATGCTGAAGCTTGGAGCAGGTGACCTGGTAGACACAATATTCTGGAGTAAGTAGCCAAGCAGCCTCTGAACCCCGGAATGGGTCGTCTGGCCGACAGCAAGGACGGAGCAGGGAGTCTAGGACCGGCTGTAGGTACAAAGAGGAGCTTATACAATACGATGTCCTGCGGCACACAAACGGTGCCATACTGGGCTCACTCCCCTAAATAATCCAGGAGAAAATCACTGCAATTAAAACAAATTTAGCAAAATGGTGAGGAGGTTCCCTGACACCGACAATCCTGCAATGTCGCATCTGCAACCGGCATTGTCGCCAGCAGCGCACCCACCTACACGGCGCAAATATTTGTTTGTTATATTAGACTTTATTTGGGTGGTATATGTTTTACATTAATTCAAATTGGGTTTGGACATGGCTCTAGTTTGAGACACAGTTCTACAGAAACAGAATATCTCACAGTGGATTGGGAGGGTCAGCCAGTTGGAAGGTCAGCTGGTAGGAAGGTTTGGCTGTTTGGGAGGGTCAGCCAGTTGGAAGGTCAGCTGGTAAGAAGGTTTGGCTGTTTGGGAGGGTCAGCTAGTAGGAAGGTTTGGCTGTTTGGAAGGTCAGCTGGTAGGGAGGTTTGGCTGTTTGGGAGGGTCAGCCGGTTGGAAGGTTCAGCTGGTAGGAAGGTTTGGCTGTTTGGGAGGGTCAGCTGGTAGGAAGGTTTGGCTGTTTGGGAGGGTCAGCCGGTTGGAAGGTTTGGCTGTTTGGGAGGGTCAGCTGGTAGGAAGGTTTGGCTGTTTGGGAGGGTCAGCCGGTTGGAAGGTTCAGATAGTAGGAAGGTTTGGCTGTTTGGGAGGGTCAGCTAGTAGGAAGGTTTGGCTGTTTGGGAGGGTCAGCTAGTAGGAAGGTTTGGCTGTTTGGGAGGGTCAGCTAGTAGGAAGGTTTGGCTGGGTCAGCTGGTTGGAAGGTCAGCTGGTAGGAAGGTTTGGCTGTTTGGGAGGGTCAGCTAGTAGGAAGGTTTGGCTGTTTGGGAGGGTCAGCTGGTAGGAAGGTTTGGCCGGTTGGAAGGTTCAGCTGGTAGGAAGGTTTGGCTCTTTGGTAGGGTCAGCCGGTTGGAAGGTCAGCTAGTAGGAAGGTTTGGCTGTTTGGGAGGGTCAGCTAGTAGGAAGGTTTGGCTGGGTCAGCTGGTTGGAAGGTCAGCTGGTAGGAAGGTTTGGCTGTTTGGGAGGGTCAGCTAGTAGGAAGGTTTGGCTGTTTGGGAGGGTCAGCTGGTAGGAAGGTTTGGCCGGTTGGAAGGTTCAGCTGGTAGGAAGGTTTGGCTGTTTGGTAGGGTCAGCCGGTTGGAAGGTCAGCTAGTAGGAAGGTTTGGCTGTTTGGGAGGGTCAGCTGGTAGGAAGGTTTGGCTGTTTGGGAGGTTCAGCTGGTTGGAAGGTCAGCTAGTTGGGAGGTTTGGATGGTTGTGTGTCGGCTGGTTGGGAGGGTCAGCCGGTTGGAAGGTTCAGCTGGTAGGAAGGTTTGGCTGTTTGGGAGGTTCAGCTGGTTGGAAGGTCAGCTAGTTGGGAGGTTTGGATGGTTGTGTGTCGGCTGGTTGGGAAGTGAGGCAGTAAAGTAAGTGCAGAGCAACAGTCCTACAATCCATGGTCTACTCAATGGTTTGGCAATAGGTTTCTGGCTCCAGCATTGGTCTTCAGCGGGACATGAGCTTTTCTACCGCAGAGGTGTCTGTGCAACCTGAATAATTGTTTCTGTGCACAGAGAAGTATACAGTACACAGAATACTTACACGCGTGTGTCCCTCCATTCACATGACCACTGTAGATAATATGTGAAGGGGCCACAGTTATGTTTCCTGGTTCCATCAGGTCCTTGTACGCTCCACTCAGAGTATGCAGATAACTGTCATATAAATGGAGACTTCTTATATGGAGACTAAGATTGTACACCGAGAGATCACTCACTCGGCACTCACTCAGTCCTGCTTCATACCATTTATTTCGTTATCACGACCTCCGCTTTCACCATCTTGCTGAGTTTTCTCTCCTCTAAGAGCTGAGTGTGAGACATTAATCTCAGGGTTTGAGAGTTCAGTACGTGAGATGAGGGTGAGCTCAGTGTGTGAGACATCTCGCTGTGTTAGTGAGGGTGAGCTTAGTGTGTGAGACATCTCGCTGTGTTTGAGCTTAGTGTATGAGACATCTCGCTGTGTTAGTGAGGGTGAGCTTAGTCGGTGAGACATCTCACTGTGTTAGTGAGGGTGAGCTTAGTGTGTGAGACATCTCGCTGTGTTAGTGAGGGTGAGCTTAGTGTGTGAGACATCTCACTGTGTTAGTGAGGGTGAGCTCCGTGTGTGAGACATCTCGCTTTGTTAGTGAGGAAGAGCTCAGTGTGTGAGACATCTCGCTGTGTTAGTGAGCTCAGTGTGTGAGACATCTCGCTGTGTTAGTGAGGGTGAGCTCTGTGTGCGACATCTCATTGTGTCAGTGAGGGTGAGCTTAGTGTGTGAGACATCTCACTGTGTTAGTGAGGGTGAGCTCTGTGTGAGACATCTCTCATTGTGTTAGTGAGGGTGAGCTCAGTGTGTGAGACATCTCGCTGTGTTAGTGAGGGTGAGCTCTGTGTGAGACATCTCATTGTGTCAGTGAGGGTGAGCTTAGTGTGTGAGACATCTCACTGTGTTAGTGAGGGTGAGCTCTGTGTGAGACATCTCTCATTGTGTTAGTGAGGGTGAGCTCAGTGTGTGAGACATCTCACTGTGTTAGTGAGGGTGAGCTTAGTGTGTGAGACATCTCACTGTGTTAGTGAGGTCATTGAGGGAGTACCATATAAGAAAGTGAGAGAACACTTGGTGTCTGAAGATGTCTCTTTCTCTTCAGTCCCTTCTAGAGAGACAAGGGATTTCACAACATGCAATATCCAAGATCCACTCTGAAAAGCCTCGATTCCCTCTGCATCATGGGATGTCTCGGACCAAGTCTGTGGGTAAGAAATAGCAATGCAAATGAACAATACTAAAATGTGTAACAATTAGCTGTCAGTCAGCTTTTCTGATCCACCCACAAACTAAGATGAGGCATCATTGCCCTAATAACTTGATTGACCCCTGAGGTGTTGATTCTGTTGCTTTCTATGTAGTCCCCTCGGTTTGAGCATGTGTGACTGCATGTAAGAAAAAGAGGCAATGCCGCAGGTAATTAAAAAATTAAAGTGCTTAAGGCAATGATGTCTCATTAACAAAATATTGCAATCTTGGGGCCCTATGGTATGAAAAAGTAATTATGAGTGCCCTAACTAAAGAGTAAATCTACATAGCTATGTTCATCCCTCATGCATAAAACATACCAGCAAACTGCCATGGGTCACTGCTCCGAGTGGACTTCACAATACAGGCACAAATTCCATTGAGTTTTGCACTGACAAATTACAAGTTACTCCCTCACACTCTGACACCCAATCCGTATGCTAATAAGATTGTACGGATCACTCGCAAATCATGGCACTGCCATAACTGCAAAAGCCAGAAGAAAGATTTACGAGTACCAGAGACCACTCGCAACTGGTTTTAAAACCTTTGCTCGGTCTCCCAGAAAGATTGAAAGTGACCGTATGGCAAAAAAATCACTCTAAAAGAATGACATTTCAACATTATTTGACACTATATCATATTTTAACACAAAATAAACACAACTTTATTTATTGAAGCTATAAATACAATTGTCACATCATTTTAATATCAAAATATATTAATAAATAAAAACAATTATTTAGGGAAGGAAAGCTCCCGCAGACTCTTTACTACATTCCCCTAAGTTAAAGCCCCGGATTAGGGCTCTCGGGGTGTCGGGGTGTTTGTTTCCTGTAGTACAATGCTCTTATGAATTATGTTTCAATTCCACCATATTTGACTCTCAGGAATTTTCAGTTTTTTGTTTGTAAATATTTGTAAAAAAAACATGTCGATTTTTTTCCATTTCTACATCATGGACTTTTGGTGTAGATCAGTGACAAGAAACCCCAACATGCACTGTGTCTCCATTCCCTGATATCCTCTCTTACATGTCCCCTCACTCTTGTCCATTCCTTCATCTCCACTTTCACATGAGTGCTCTCCATTTCCTTATGTCCACTCTCACACCTCCATCTCAAAACTCCACACTCACATCTCTATCCTAATATCTACACTTGGCAATTCCCCTTTAATATCTCCATACTCGCATCGCCCCAAGTTCATTCTCACACTCCCAGATCCCCACTTTGACACATCTACACTTATATCTCATGTCCATTCTCAACCTCCTCTGGGACTCCTTTTTATCAGATCTTCATACACTCACTATCATATCTCCTCTCTTACATGTCACTAGATGATGTCCCCTCTCAGTTGTCCATTCCTTCATCTCCACTTTCACATGACTGCTCTCCATTCTCCTGTACTTACACCTCCCGACACACGTCAGCCTCACAAGCCTACCATCGCCTCCTCAATCTTTTAACTCTACCCTAATACCCTAACTCTCCAGATGACACACTCACTCACACACACACTCACACACACTCCGCTTTCCAACCTTCACATGCCTACACTAATATGTCAAGGCCACTCTCATACTGAGCCACCTCTATTATCAGATCCTTATTCACCCACTATCATTCTCCATTCCCACATCTCTTAAATATCCAAAGGAAAAGGAGATGAGACTTGATGTGTCCACCATGATACTGCCTTCATGATTCGGATATTAACCCCAGCTTAGGGTATTCATGGTAAATCTGCAGTGCTGAAGTGTGGCATGAAGTCACCTGGACCTCTGGCTAGATTAGGGTGTTGCCCCTTGGCCTAAGAGGAGCAGTTACATGACCTTTATCTTGACAAATAATAAACCTGACTGGTTTTCAGGATAGACATGTATCGCCACACCTCACCATTATGTCTACTTATCGAGAGCCCTCAACCTTATTTCTAGATGCTGAGGCCACATCTTATCTCTTCCTACTATGGGACCTCAACCATATCTCTAGATTCCCGAGCCCACACCTTAACTCTTTCAATGGTAGGATGGTGGAATCTCCCAAGTTCTGACCCTCATCTGCACCTCCCATGAGCTTTCACTGTTTTCTTTACTTCCACTTACCCTCACCCTTATTCCACTTCCACTCCACCTTCCATTATGTTTCCATCACATTTAATTGAATGACGTAAGAGAACATATTAATATGTTGGTATTGGCATCCATATTTGTTTCTATGTTCTGAGCAAGATGTAGAGGAGTGCTAAGTCTCCGTCTTGCTCTAGCCCCGTGTGACGTCTCTTAGTCTCTGTCCGTGTATTGATGCTAACATTCCAATGTCTAAATAATGAGAACTTTCTGTGCATCCTGATATGTGACATGTTCTCTCAATCTCTGACATGTATGTTTGATATATCACCCAATGGTGTCACCTTCCTTTCAGGTGAAGATGAGAAGCTCTCAGATTCCTTCTTTGATGGCCGCTTCCCCCGAAGCACCTCCATGCAGGACTCATTAAGAGAAGGTCCTGGAATTCCACCACCTCCACAGAAAGCTGCTCCCCCTCCTCCGACCCCATACTATTTTGACACTGGGCCACCTCCAGCTTTCTCTCCTCCTCCACCCCCAAGCAGAGCCTATGACACGGTGCATTCCAGCTTTAAACCAGGTTTTGAGGCCAAACTTCACGGCCTTCCACATGGAATGGGCTCAGCAGAGCTCCTGAGCATGGACCGTGCCCTGCCACCTCCTGACAGACAGAAGCGTGCCCGTTCCATGATTATCCTTCAGGACACCTCACACATCCCCGTGGAGCCTACAAGTATTGGCCGGTCTGGCCCATCTCCCACTCCACCAGAAAAATTGAAGCGCAGAAGCCGAGCAGTGGACAATCCGTATGCTAACATGGGACTCTTTGCACCAATGAAGCCACAGCGCAAAAAGAGCCCACTTGTGAAGCAGCTTCAAGTGGAGGATGCCCAGGAGCGAGCAGCACTAGCCATGGCAGGGGGGTTCTCACGGGATCCCTCTCCTTCTAGACGCAGTCCAAGACAGAGTATGATGGATCTGGGAACTGCTCACCATGATCCACTTGGTAGCCCATTTGCAACAGCGCTGGCCGGAGTCATGAAAGAACGTGAGCGGCGCCTGGATGAGAAGCGCAAATCCACAGTCTTCCTTTCGGTCGGAGCGTTGGAGGGTACACCCTGTTCCCCGGAATTTCCCTCCCTGCAGCCCTCACGCTCTGTTGATGAGCGTTTGTTAGGTAGCCGTGATGTCCTCCTCCCATCCCCGGGTTCTTCACTTAAGTCTCTGATGTACAGCAGCTCTCACTCCACCTTCATCCATCCTCTGACCGGCAAACCCTTAGATCCTAACTCACCACTTGCACTTGCGCTGGCCGCAAGAGAACGTGCACTGTCTGCGCAGGCATCCTCTCCCCCTCCTCCAAGGACACCTACTCCTGTGAGAAGTCCAGATTCAGACAGAGCTCCCCCACTCTTCCTGGAAATCCAAACCAAAGAGGGGGAGATGGGAATGGAGTTGGAAGGATCTGCATCTCCAATCTACAGTCCATCTGGAGTACAAGTTAAGGGGCAGTGGGCAGCTCCAACGCGAAGAGACGGTGAGGGGCGAGCAGAGAAAAGCCCAGAAAGACCAGAGAGCAAAGTGGAGGAGCGGAAACCAATGATACTGAGCATTGTGGACACCTCTCAACAAAAAACTGCAGGGCTTATCATGGTGCACGCAACCAGCAACGGGGCGGAGGAGAAGGAGCATGAGCCACCAGCTGCCAGTGATCGGCAAGAATCAACACAGCCCACTGACACAGAAGAGAAGGCTCTATCAAGTTCCTCTTCAGACAAAACCCTTGGCCAGGGCAGCTCCGAGGAGGAAGTAGAGCCTTTTGGAGCTAACTTGCCACCAGCCATGCTCTCTTCCAGTGATGAGGAGACTAGAGAAGAGCTTGCCAAGATCGGGCTATTGCCTCCTCCTGATGCTTTTGCCAATGGAGTCCTGGTCACCAAACCTGGCACCCCCATCTGCCATCTGACTCGGCCGGGTACTTTGGCTTTGCCAGGTATCAAGCAACCCAGTGGTCTGCCACCCTCAGGGAAGCCCTCGGATACCCCAATTTCCCACCCAGAGTCAGCTACAGACTCGGGTGTAGAAGAGGTGGACACCAGGAGCTCAAGTGACCACCATCTGGAGACCACAAGCACCATTTCCACAGTGTCCAGTATGTCTACATTGTCCTCAGAGACGGGGGAACCTACTGATACCTACACCTCGTATGCCGACGGTCAAACTTTTATACTCGAGAAGCCGCCAGTGCCTCCAAAGCCCAAACTCAAGTCTCAACTGATGAAGGGCACCGTGACGTTCAGGGACCCACTCCTCAAGCAGTCCTCGGACAGTGAGCTTATTGCCCAGCAGCAACTCGCAGCGGGCCGTCCACGCTACCTCTTTCAGAGAAGATCCAAGCTGTGGGGTGACCCCGTGGACAGCAGGCCCCTGTCTCATGGGGGCCCAGTGGAGGTAGAAAAGCCCTCAGTGATTGGAGAGATCAGTTCCAGACTTCAACTGCTCAACAAGGACACAAGGTCACTGGGGGAGGAACCATCAATTCCGGGCATGGACCCTGGCAAGAAGTCTCCAGTGGTGGCAGCTCGGTAAGAATCATATGGACTGTGGCCATGAGGGGGGTAATGGGCCGACTAGCTACACAGGGGATGGGGTGATAGGGCCTCACAGGGTCAGGGAATGGGGTGATAGGGCCACACAGGGTGAATATCCACACGGGGGATGGGGTGATAGGGCCACACAGTGTCAGTATCCACACAGGGGATGGGGTGATAGGGCCTCACAGGGTGATGGGGTGATAGGTCCACACAGGGTCAGTATCCACACAGGGGATGGGGTGTTAGGGCCACACAGGGTCCATATCCACACAGGGGATGGGGTGATAGGGCCACACAGGGGATGGGGTGATAGGGCCACACAGTGTCAGTATCCTCACAGGGGATGGGGTGATAGGGCCACACAGGGTCAGTATCCACACAGGGGATGGGGTGATAGGGCCTCACAGGGTCAGTATCCACACGGGATGGGGTGATAGGGCCACACAGTGTCAGTATCCTCACAGGGGATGGGGTGATAGGGCCTCACAGGGTCAGTATCCACACGGGATGGGGTGATAGGGCCACACAGTGTCAGTATCCACACAGGGGATGGGGTGATAGGGCCTCACAGGGTCAGTATCCACACGGGATGGGGTGATAGGGCCACACAGGGTGAACATCCACACAGGGGATGGGGTGATAGGGCCTCACAGGGTCAGTATCCACACGGGGATGGGGTGATAGAGCCTCACAGGGTCAGTATCCACACGGGGATGGGGTGATAGGGCCTCACAGGGTCAGTATCCACACGGGGATGGGGTGATAGGGCCTCACAGGGTCATTATCCACACGGGGGATGGGGTGATAGGGTCTCATGGGGTCAGTATCCACACGGGGGATGGGGTGATAGGGCCACACAGGGTCAGTATCCACACGGGGGATGGGGTGATAGGGCCTCACAGGGTCATTATCCACACAGGGGATGGGGTGATAGGGTCTCACAGGGTCAGTATCCACACGGGGGATGGGGTGTTAGGGCCACACAAAGTCATTATCCACACAGGGGATGGGGTGATAGGGTCTCACAGGGTCATTATCCACACAGGGGATGGGGTGATAGGGTCACACAGGGTCAGTATCCACACAGGGGATGGGGTGATAGGGTCACATGGGGTCAGTATCCACACGGGGGATGGGGTGATAGGGCCTCACAGGGTCAGTATCCACACAGGGGATGGGGTGATAGGGCCACACAGGGTCAGTATCCACACGGGGGATGGGGTGATAGGGCCTCACAGGGTCAGTATCCACACGGGGGATGGGGTGATAGGGCCACACAGGGTCAGTATCCACACAGGGGATGGGGTGATAGGGCCACACAGGGTCAGTATCCACACGGGGGATGGGGTGATAGGGCCACACAGGGTCATTATCCACACAGGGGATGGGGTGTTAGGGCCACACAGGGTGAATATCCACACGGGGGATGGGGTGATAGGGTCTCACAGGGTCAGTATCCACACAGGGGATGGGGTGATAGGGTCTCATGGGGTCAGTATCCTCACAGGGGATGGGGTGTTAGGGCCACACAGGGTCAGTATCCACACAGGGGATGGGGTGATAGGGTCTCATGGGGTCAGTATCCTCACAGGGGATGGGGTGTTAGGGCCACACAGGGTCAGTATCCATACAGGGGAATGGGGTGATAGGGCCTCACAGGGTCAGTATCCACACAGGGGATGGGGTGATAGGGCCACACAGGGGATGGGGTGATAGGGCCACACAGGGTCAGTATCCACACAGGGGATGGGGTGATAGGGCCACACAGGGTCAGTATCCACACAGGGGATGGGGTGATAGGGTCTCACGGGGTGAACATCCACACAGGGGATGGGGTGTTAGGGCCACACAGGGTCAGTATCCACACGGGGGATGGGGTGATAGGGCCACACAGGGTCAGTATCCACACAGGGGATGGGGTGATAGGGTCTCATGGGGTCAGTATCCACACAGGGGGATGGGGTGATAGGGTCTCACAGGGTCAGTATCCACACAGGGGGATGGGGTGATAGGGCCACACAAGGTCAGTATCCACACAGGGGATGGGGTGATAGGGTCTCATGGGGTCAGTATCCACACAGGGGGATGGGGTGATAGGGCCACACAAGGTCAGTATCCACACAGGGGATGGGGTGATAGGGCCACACAGGGTCAGTATCCACACGGGGGATGGGGTGATAGGGCCTCACAGGGTCATTATCCACACAGGGGATGGGGTGATAGGGCCTCACAGGGTCAGTATCCACACGGGGGATGGGGTGATAGGGTCTCATGGGGTCAGTATCCACACGGGGGATGGGGTGATAGGGTCTCATGGGGTCAGTATCCACACAGGGGATGGGGTGATAGGTCCACACAGGGTCAGTATCCACACGGGGATGGGGTGATAGGGCCACACAGGGTCAGTATCCACACGGGGGATGGGGTGATAGGGCCACACAAGGTCAGTATCCACACAGGGGATGGGGTGATAGGGCCACACAGGGTGAACATCCACACGGGGGATGGGGTGATAGGGTCACACAGGGTCAGTATCCACACAGGGGATGGGGTGATAGGGCCACACAGGGTCAGTATCCACACAGGGGAATGGGGTGATAGGGCCTCACAGGGTCAGTATCCACACGGGGATGGGGTGATAGGGCCACACAGGGTCAGTATCCACACGGGGATGGGGTGATAGGGCCACACAGGGTCAGTATCCACACGGGGATGGGGTTGATAGGGTCTCACGGGGTGAACATCCACACAGGGGATGGGGTGATAGGGCCTCACAGGGTCAGTATCCACACAGGGGATGGGGTGATAGGGCCACACAAGGTCAGTATCCACACAGGGGATGGGGTGATAGGGTCTCATGGGGTCAGTATCCACACGGGGATGGGGTGATAGGGCCTCACAGGGTCAGTATCCACACGGGGGATGGGGTGATAGGGTCTCATGGGGTCAGTATCCACACGGGGGATGGGGTGATAGGGTCTCATGGGGTCAGTATCCACACAGGGAATGGGGTGATAGGGCCACACAGGGTCAGTATCCACACGGGGGATGGGGTGATAGGGCCACACAAGGTCAGTATCCACACAGGGGATGGGGTGATAGGGCCACACAGGGTGAACATCCACACGGGGGATGGGGTGATAGGGTCACACAGGGTCAGTATCCACACAGGGGATGGGGTGATAGGGCCACACAGGGTGAACATCCACACGGGGGATGGGGTGATAGGGCCACACAGGGTCAGTATCCACACAGGGGATGGGGTGATAGGGCCACACAGGGTCAGTATCCACACAGGGGAATGGGGTGATAGGGCCTCACAGGGTCAGTATCCACACGGGGGATGGGGTGATAGGGCCACACAGGGTCAGTATCCACACGGGGGATGGGGTGATAGGGCCTCACAGGGTCAGTATCCACACGGGATGGGGTGATAGGGCCACACAGGGTGAACATCCACACGGGGGATGGGGTGATAGGGTCTCACGGGGTGAACATCCACACAGGGGATGGGGTGTTAGGGCCACACAGGGTCAGTATCCACACGGGGGATGGGGTGATAGGGCCACACAGGGTCAGTATCCACACGGGGGATGGGGTGATAGGGCCACACAGGGTCAGTATCCACACGGGATGGGGTGATAGGGCCACACAGTGTCAGTATCCACACAGGGGATGGGGTGATAGGGTCTCATGGGGTCAGTATCCACACAGGGGGATGGGGTGATAGGGCCACACAAGGTCAGTATCCACACAGGGGATGGGGTGATAGGGCCACACAGGGTCAGTATCCACACGGGGGATGGGGTGATAGGGCCACACAGGGTCAGTATCCACACAGGGGATGGGGTGATAGGGTCTCACAGGGTCAGTATCCACACAGGGGATGGGGTGATAGGGCCACACAGGGTCAGTATCCACACAGGGGATGGGGTGATAGGGTCTCACAGGGTCAGTATCCACACAGGGGATGGGGTGATAGGGCCTCACAGGGTCAGTATCCACACGGGGGATGGGGTGATAGGGCCTCACAGGGTCAGTATCCACACGGGGGATGGGGTGATAGGGTCTCATGGGGTTAGTATCCACACGGGGGATGGGGTGATAGGGTCTCATGGGGTCAGTATCCACACAGGGGATGGGGTGATAGGGCCACACAGGGTCAGTATCCACACGGGGATGGGGTGATAGGGCCACACAGGGTCAGTATCCACACGGGGATGGGGTGATAGGGCCACACAAGGTCAGTATCCACACAGGGGATGGGGTGATAGGGCCACACAGGGTCAGTATCCACACAGGGGATGGGGTGATAGGGCCACACAGGGTCAGTATCCACACAGGAGATGGGGTGATAGGGCCACACAGGGTCAGTATCCACACAGGGAATGGGGTGATAGGGCCTCACAGGGTCAGTATCCACACGGGGATGGGGTGATAGGGTCTCATGGGGTCAGTATCCACACAGGGGATGGGGTGATAGGGCCACACAGGGTCAGTATCCACACGGGGGATGGGGTGATAGGGCCACACAAGGTCAGTATCCACACGGGGGATGGGGTGATAGGGCCACACAGGGTCAGTATCCACACAGGGGATGGGGTGATAGGGTCACATGGGGTCAGTATCCACACGGGGGATGGGGTGATAGGGCCTCACAGGGTCAGTATCCACACGGGGGATGGGGTGATAGGGTCTCACAGGGTCAGTATCCACACAGGGGATGGGGTGATAGGGTCTCATGGGGTCAGTATCCACACGGGGGATGGGGTGATAGGGCCACACAAGGTCAGTATCCACACGGGGGATGGGGTGATAGGGTCTCATGGGGTCAGTATCCACACAGGGGATGGGGTGATAGGGCCTCACAGGGTCAGTATCCACACAGGGGATGGGGTGATAGGGCCACACAAGGTCAGTATCCACACGGGGGATGGGGTGATAGGGCCACACAGGGTCAGTATCCACACAGGGGATGGGGTGATAGGGTCTCATGGGGTCAGTATCCACACAGGGGATGGGGTGATAGGGCCTCACAGGGTCAGTATCTACACAGGGGATGGGGTGATAGGGCCTCACAGGGTCAGTATCCTCACGGGGGATGGGGTGATAGGGCCTCACAGGGTCAGTATCTACACAGGGTGATGGGGTGATAGGGCCACACAGGGTCAGTATCCACACGGGGGATGGGGTGATAGGGCCTCACAGGGTCAGTATCCACACAGGGGATGGGGTTATAGGGTCTCATGGGGTCAGTATCCTCACGGGGGATGGGGTGATAGGGCCTCACAGGGTCAGTATCCACACGGGGGATGGGGTGATAGGGCCTCACAGGGTCAGTATCCACACGGGGGATGGGGTGATAGGGTCTCATGGGGTCAGTATCCACACAGGGGATGGGGTGATAGGGCCACACAGGGTCAGTATCCACACGGGGGATGGGGTGATAGGGCCTCACAGGGTCAGTATCCACACAGGGGATGGGGTGATAGGGCCACACAGGGTCAGTATCCACACGGGGGATGGGGTGATAGGGTCTCATGGGGTCAGTATCCACACGGGGGATGGGGTGATAGGGTGGGGGACGAGCAGTCTCTTGTGTATAACTATCCCAGTAACCTCAATTTACCAATGACCTCCAGTCTGTCTCTTACCATTAGTCACACAGCACTCTCCAGTCTGTCTCTTACCATTAGTCACACAGCACTCTCCAGTCTGTCTCTTACCATTAGTCACACAGCACTCTCCAGTCTGTCTCTTACCATTAGTCACACAGCACTCTCCAGTCTGTCTCTTACCATTAGTCACACAGCACTCTCCAGTCTGTCTCTTACCATTAGTCACACAGCACTCTCCAGTCTGTCTCTTACCATTAGTCACACAGCACTCTCCAGTCTGTCTCTTACCATTAGTCACACAGCACTCTCCAGTCTGTCTCTTACCATTAGTCACACAGCACTCTCCAGTCTGTCTCTTACCATTAGTCACACAGCACTCTCCAGTCTGTCTCTTACCACTAGTCACACAGCACTCTCCAGTCTGTCTCTTACCATTAGTCACACAGCACTCTCCAGTCTGTCTCTTACCACTAGTCACACAGCACTCTCCAGTCTGTCTCTTACCATTAGTCACACAGCACTCTCCAGTCTGTCTCTTACCATTAGTCACACAGCACTCTCCAGTCTGTCTCTTACCATTAGTCACACAGCACTCTCCAGTCTGTCTCTTACCATTAGTCACACAGCACTCTCCAGTCTGTCTCTTACCATTAGTCACACAGCACTCTCCAGTCTGTCTCTTACCATTAGTCACACAGCACTATCCAGTCTGTCTCTTACCATTAGTCACACAGCACTCTCCAGTCTGTCTCTTACCATTAGTCACACAGCACTCTCCAGTCTGTCTCTTACCATTAGTCACACAGCACTCTCCAGTCTGTCTCTTACCATTAGTCACACAGCACTCTCCAGTCTGTCTCTTACCACTAGTCACACAGCACTCTCCAGTCTGTCTCTTACCATTAGTCACACAGCACTCTCCAGTCTGTCTCTTACCACTAGTCACACAGCACTCTCCAGTCTGTCTCTTACCATTAGTCACACAGCACTCTCCAGTCTGTCTCTTACCATTAGTCACACAGCACTCTCCAGTCTGTCTCTTACCATTAGTCACACAGCACTCTCCAGTCTGTCTCTTACCATTAGTCACACAGCACTCTCCAGTCTGTCTCTTACCATTAGTCACACAGCACTCTCCAGTCTGTCTCTTACCATTAGTCACACAGCACTCTCCAGTCTGTCTCTTACCATTAGTCACACAGCACTCTCCAGTCTGTCTCTTACCATTAGTCACACAGCACTCTCCAGTCTGTCTCTTACCATTAGTCACACAGCACTCTCCAGTCTGTCTCTTACCACTAGTCACACAGCACTCTCCAGTCTGTCTCTTACCATTAGTCACACAGCACTCTCCAGTCTGTCTCTTACCATTAGTCACACAGCACTCTCCAGTCTGTCTCTTACCATTAGTCACACAGCACTCTCCAGTCTGTCTCTTACCATTAGTCACACAGCACTCTCCAGTCTGTCTCTTACCATTAGTCACACAGCACTCTCCAGTCTGTCTCTTACCATTAGTCACACAGCACTCTCCAGTCTGTCTCTTACCATTAGTCACACAGCACTCTCCAGTCTGTCTCTTACCATTAGTCACACATTACTCTCCAGTCTGTCTCTTACCATTAGTCCACACAGCACTCTCCAGTCTGTCTCTTACCATTAGTCACACAGCACTCTCCAGTCTGTCTCTTACCATTAGTCACACAGCACTCTCCAGTCTGTCTCTTACCATTAGTCACACAGCACTCTCCAGTCTGTCTCTTACCATTAGTCACACAGCACTCTCCAGTCTGTCTCTTACCATTAGTCACACAGCACTCTCCAGTCTGTCTCTTACCATTAGTCACACAGCACTCTCCAGTCTGTCTCTTACCATTAGTCACACAGCACTCTCCAGTCTGTCTCTTACCATTAGTCACACAGCACTCTCCAGTCTGTCTCTTACCATTAGTCACACAGCACTCTCCAGTCTGTCTCTTACCATTAGTCACACAGCACTCTCCAGTCTGTCTCTTACCATTAGTCACAGCACTCTCCAGTCTGTCTCTTACCATTAGTCACACAGCACTCTCCAGTCTGTCTCTTACCATTAGTCACACAGCACTCTCCAGTCTGTCTCTTACCATTAGTCACAGCACTCTCCAGTCTGTCTCTTACCATTAGTCACACAGCACTCTCCAGTCTGTCTCTTACCATTAGTCACAGCACTCTCCAGTCTGTCTCTTACCATTAGTCACAGCACTCTCCAGTCTGTCTCTTACCATTAGTCACACAGCACTCTCCAGTCTGTCTCTTACCATTAGTCACACAGCACTCTCCAGTCTGTCTCTTACCATTAGTCACACAGCACTCTCCAGTCTGTCTCTTACCATTAGTCACACAGCACTCTCCAGTCTGTCTCTTACCATTAGTCACACAGCACTCTCCAGTCTGTCTCTTACCATTAGTCACACAGCACTCTCCAGTCTGTCTCTTACCATTAGTCACACAGCACTCTCCAGTCTGTCTCTTACCATTAGTCACACAGCACTCTCCAGTCTGTCTCTTACCATTAGTCACACAGCACTCTCCAGTCTGTCTCTTACCATTAGTCACACAGCACTCTCCAGTCTGTCTCTTACCATTAGTCACACAGCACTCTCCAGTCTGTCTCTTACCATTAGTCACACAGCACTCTCCAGTCTGTCTCTTACCATTAGTCACACAGCACTCTCCAGTCTGTCTCTTACCATTAGTCACACAGCACTCTCCAGTCTGTCTCTTACCATTAGTCACACAGCACTCTCCAGTCTGTCTCTTACCATTAGTCACACAGCACTCTCCAGTCTGTCTCTTACCATTAGTCACAGCACTCTCCAGTCTGTCTCTTACCATTAGTCACAAGCACTCTCCAGTCTGTCTCTTACCATTAGTCACACAGCACTCTCCAGTCTGTCTCTTACCATAGTCACACAGCACTCTCCAGTCTGTCTCTTACCATTAGTCACACAGCACTCTCCAGTCTGTCTCTTACCATTAGTCACACAGCACTCTCCAGTCTGTCTCTTACCATTAGTCACACAGCACTCTCCAGTCTGTCTCTTACTATTAGTCACACAGCACTCTCCAGTCTGTCTCTTACCATTAGTCACACAGCACTCTCCAGTCTGTCTCTTACCATTAGTCACACAGCACTCTCCAGTCTGTCTCTTACCATTAGTCACACAGCACTCTCCAGTCTGTCTCTTACCATTAGTCACACAGCACTCTCCAGTCTGTCTCTTACCATTAGTCACACAGCACTCTCCAGTCTGTCTCTTACCATTAGTCACACAGCACTCTCCAGTCTGTCTCTTACCATTAGTCACACAGCACTCTCCAGTCTGTCTCTTACCATTAGTCACACAGCACTCTCCAGTCTGTCTCTTACCATTAGTCACACAGCACTCTCCAGTCTGTCTCTTACCATTAGTCACACAGCACTCTCCAGTCTGTCTCTTACCATTAGTCACACAGCACTCTCCAGTCTGTCTCTTACCATTAGTCACACAGCACTCTCCAGTCTGTCTCTTACCATTAGTCACACAGCACTCTCCAGTCTGTCTCTTACCATTAGTCACACAGCACTCTCCAGTCTGTCTCTTACCATTAGTCACACAGCACTCTCCAGTCTGTCTCTTACCATTAGTCACACAGCACTCTCCAGTCTGTCTCTTACCATTAGTCACACAGCACTCTCCAGTCTGTCTCTTACCATTAGTCACACAGCACTCTCCAGTCTGTCTCTTACCATTAGTCACACAGCACTCTCCAGTCTGTCTCTTACCATTAGTCACACAGCACTCTCCAGTCTGTCTCTTACCATTAGTCACACAGCACTCTCCAGTCTGTCTCTTACCATTAGTCACACAGCACTCTCCAGTCTGTCTCTTACCATTAGTCACACAGCACTCTCCAGTCTGTCTCTTACCATTAGTCACACAGCACTCTCCAGTCTGTCTCTTACCATTAGTCACACAGCACTCTCCAGTCTGTCTCTTACCATTAGTCACACAGCACTCTCCAGTCTGTCTCTTACCATTAGTCACACAGCACTCTCCAGTCTGTCTCTTACCATTAGTCACACAGCACTCTCCAGTCTGTCTCTTACCATTAGTCACACAGCACTCTCCAGTCTGTCTCTTACCATTAGTCACACAGCACTCTCCAGTCTGTCTCTTACCATTAGTCACACAGCACTCTCCAGTCTGTCTCTTACCATTAGTCACACAGCACTCTCCAGTCTGTCTCTTACCATTAGTCACACAGCACTCTCCAGTCTGTCTCTTACCATTAGTCACACAGCACTCTCCAGTCTGTCTCTTACCATTAGTCACACAGCACTCTCCAGTCTGTCTCTTACCATTAGTCACACAGCACTCTCCAGTCTGTCTCTTACCATTAGTCACACAGCACTCTCCAGTCTGTCTCTTACCATTAGTCACACAGCACTCTCCAGTCTGTCTCTTACCATTAGTCACAACAGCACTCTCCAGTCTGTCTCTTACCATTAGTCACACAGCACTCTCCAGTCTGTCTCTTACCATTAGTCACACAGCACTCTCCAGTCTGTCTCTTACCATTAGTCACACAGCACTCTCCAGTCTGTCTCTTACCATTAGTCACACAGCACTCTCCAGTCTGTCTCTTACCATTAGTCACACAGCACTCTCCAGTCTGTCTCTTACCATTAGTCACACAGCACTCTCCAGTCTGTCTCTTACCATTAGTCACACAGCACTCTCCAGTCTGTCTCTTACCATTAGTCACACAGCACTCTCCAGTCTGTCTCTTACCATTAGTCACACAGCACTCTCCAGTCTGTCTCTTACCATTAGTCACACAGCACTCTCCAGTCTGTCTCTTACCATTAGTCACAGCACTCTCCAGTCTGTCTCTTACCATTAGTCACATGTCTACACAGCTATTTGTCATTACCTTGCTGCTCTCTATCATCCAGATGTACATGGCTATCTGATGTCTGTTATATGTTAGCCTGGTGAACATAGCCATGCGTCTATAAGGAAAGAGACGCTATCAGACGCATGGCTATCTCACACGTTACATATCTCCCTATTAGACACATGGCTATCTCACACGTTACATATCTCCCTATCAGACGCATGGCTATCTCACACGTTACATATCTCCCTATCAGACGCATGGCTATCTCACACGTTACATATCTCCCTATCAGACGCATGGCTATCTCACACGTTACATATCTCCCTATCAGACTCATGGCTATCTCACACGTTACATATCTCCCTATCAGACGCATGGCTATCTCACACGTTACATACCTCCCTATTACACATGGCTATCTCACACGTTACATACCTCCCTATCAGACGCATGGCTATCTCACACGTTACATATCTCCCTATCAGACGCATGGCTATCTCACACGTTACATATCTCCCTATCAGACGCATGGCTATCTCACACGTTACATACCTCCCTATTAGACGCATGGCTATCTCACACGTTACATATCTCCCTATCAGACGCATGGCTATCTCACACGTTACATATCTCCCTATCAGACGCATGGCTATCTCACACGTTACATATCTCCCTATCAGACGCATGGCTATCTCACACGTTACATACCTCCCTATCAGACGCATGGCTATCTCACACGTTACATATCTCCCTATCAGACGCATGGCTATCTCACACGTTACATATCTCCCTATCAGACGCATGGCTATCTCACACGTTACATACCTCCCTATCAGACGCATGGCTATCTCACACGTTACATATCTCCCTATCAGACGCATGGCTATCTCACACGTTACATATCTCCCTATCAGACGCATGGCTATCTCACACGTTACATATCTCCCTATCAGACTCATGGCTATCTCTCACGTTACATATCTCCCTATCAGACGCATGGCTATCTCTCACGTTACATATCTCCCTATTACACATGGCTATCTCACACGTTACATATCTCCCTATCAGACGCATGGCTATCTCACACGTTACATATCTCCCTATCAGACGCATGGCTATCTCACACGTTACATACCTCCCTATCAGACGCATGGCTATCTCTCACGTTACATATCTCCCTATCAGACGCATGGCTATCTCTCACGTTACATATCTCCCTATCAGACGCATGGCTATCTCACACGTTACATATCCTGTATCTAGACGCATGGCTATCTCACACGTTACATATCTCCCTGTCAGACGCATGGCTATCTCACACGTTACATATCTCCCTATCAGACGCATGGCTATCTCTCACGTTACATATCTCCCTATCAGACGCATGGCTATCTCACACGTTACATATCTCCCTATCAGACGCATGGCTATCTCACACGTTACATATCTCCCTATCAGACGCATGGCTATCTCACACGTTACATATCTCCCTATCAGACGCATGGCTATCTCACACGTTACATACCTCCCTATCAGACGCATGGCTATCTCTCACGTTACATATCTCCCTATCAGACGCATGGCTATCTCTCACGTTACATATCTCCCTATCAGACGCATGGCTATCTCACACGTTACATATCCTGTATCTAGACGCATGGCTATCTCACACGTTACATATCTCCCTGTCAGACGCATGGCTATCTCACACGTTACATATCTCCCTATCAGACGCATGGCTATCTCTCACGTTACATATCTCCCTATCAGACGCATGGCTATCTCACACGTTACATATCTCCCTATCAGACGCATGGCTATCTCACACGTTACATATCTCCCTATCAGACGCATGGCTATCTCTCACGTTACATATCTCCCTATCAGACGCATGGCTATCTCTCACGTTACATATCCTGTATCTAGACGCATGGCTATCTCTCACGTTACATATCCTGTATCTAGACGCATGGCTATCTCACACGTTACATATCTCCCTATCAGACACATGGCTATCTCAGACGTTACATATCTCCCTATCAGACTCATGGCTATCACACACGTTACATATCTCCCTATCAGACTCATGGCTATCTCTCACGTTACATATCTCCCTATTAGACGCATGGCTATCTCACACCTTACATATCTCCCTATTACACATGGCTATCTCACACGTTACATATCTCCCTATCAGACGCATGGCTATCTCACAGGTTACATATCTCCCTATTAGACGCATGGCTATCTCTCACGTTACATATCTCCCTATTAGACGCATGGCTATCTCTCACGTTACATATCTCCCTATCAGACGCATGGCTATCTCTCACGTTACATATCCTGTATCTAGACGCATGGCTATCTCTCACGTTACATATCTCCCTATCAGACGCATGGCTATCTCACACGTTACATATCCCTGTATCTAGACGCATGGCTATCTCACACGTTACATATCTCCCTATTAGACGCATGGCTATCTCACACGTTACATATCTCCCTATCAGACGCATGGCTATCTCACACGTTACATATCTCCCTATTACACATGGCTATCTCACACGTTACATATCTCCCTATTACACATGGCTATCTCACACGTTACATATCTCCCTATTAGACGCATGGCTATCTCACACGTTACATATCTCCCTATTACACATGGCTATCTCACACATTACATACCTCCCTATTACACATGGCTATCTCACACATTACATACCTCCCTATTACACATGGCTATCTCACACATTACTTGTCTCTGTATAGGGTGCATGGCTATCTCCCTTTTCTGTGTCTCTCTATTTAGATTCATAGCTATCTTACACATTTCTTTCCTATCTATATAGGGTTCATGGCTATCTCTCTATAGGGTTCATGGCTATCTCTCTGTATAGTGTTCATGGCTATCTAGCAGAGAACGCATCTTTGCGCACAGCACATTTTACACATTCTCAGTGCATGGCTATCTCTCCATGTATTATGCATGGCTATCTCACATTATTTATTTAAATGTAAAAGATTAACCCCAAAAAAATCTCACAAAATGTCTCTATTTCTCTCCCTTTCTCTCCGTAGGACGCATGGCTATCTCTCACATTACATATCCTGTATCTAGACGCATGGCTATCTCTCACATTACATATCCTGTATCTAGACGCATGGCTATCTCTCACATTACATATCCTGTATCTAGACGCATGGCTATCTCTCACATTACATATCCTGTATCTAGACGCATGGCTATCTCTCACATTACATATCCTGTATCTAGACGCATGGCTATCTCTCACATTACATATCCTGTATCTAGACGCATGGCTATCTCTCACACATTACATATCCCTGTATCTAGACGCATGGCTATCTCACACATTACATATCCTGTATCTAGACGCATGGCTATCTCACACATTACATATCCTGTATCTAGACGCATGGCTATCTCTCACATTACATATCCTGTATCTAGACGCATGGCTATCTCTCACATTACATATCCTGTATCTAGACGCATGGCTATCTCACACATTACATATCCTGTATCTAGACGCATGGCTATCTCTCACATTACATATCCTGTATCTAGACGCATGGCTATCTCACACATTACATATCCTGTATCTAGACGCATGGCTATCTCACACATTACATATCCTGTATCTAGACGCATGGCTATCTCTCACATTACATATCCTGTATCTAGACGCATGGCTATCTCTCACATTACATATCCTGTATCTAGACGCATGGCTATCTCACACATTACATATCCTGTATCTAGACGCATGGCTATCTCACACATTACATATCCTGTATCTAGACGCATGGCTATCTCTCACATTACATATCCTGTATCTAGACGCATGGCTATCTCTCACATTACATATCCTGTATCTAGACGCATGGCTATCTCACACATTACATATCCTGTATCTAGACGCATGGCTATCTCTCACATTACATATCCTGTATCTAGACGCATGGCTATCTCTCACATTACATATCCTGTATCTAGACGCATGGCTATCTCACACATTACATATCCTGTATCTAGATGCATGGCTATCTCTCACATTACATATCCTGTATCTAGACGCATGGCTATCTCTCACATTACATATCCTGTATCTAGACGCATGGCTATCTCACACATTACATATCCTGTATCTAGATGCATGGCTATCTCTCACATTACATATCCTGTATCTAGACTCATGGCTATCTCTCACATTACATATCCTGTATCTAGACTCATGGCTATCTCTCACATTACATATCCTGTATCTAGACGCATGGCTATCTCTCACATTACATATCCTGTATCTAGACTCATGGCTATCTCTCACATTACATATCCTGTATCTAGACGCATGGCTATCTCACACATTACATATCCTGTATCTAGACGCATGGCTATCTCTCACATTACATATCCTGTATCTAGACGCATGGCTATCTCTCACATTACATATCCTGTATCTAGATGCATGGCTATCTCTCACATTACATATCCTGTATCTAGACTCATGACTATCTCACACATTGCATATCCTGTATCTAGACGCATGGCTATCTCACACATTAAATATCCTGTATCTAGACGCATGGCTATCTCACACATTACATATCCTGTATCTAGACGCATGGCTATCTCACACATTACATATCCTGTATCTAGACGCATGGCTATCTCACACATTACATACCCTGTATCTAGACGCATGGCTATCTCTCACATTACATATCCTGTATCTAGACGCATGGCTATCTCTCACATTACATATCCTGTATCTAGACGCATGGCTATCTCTCACATTACATATCCTGTATCTAGACGCATGGCTATCTCTCACATTACATATCCTGTATCTAGACGCATGGCTATCTCTCACATTACATATCCTGTATCTAGACGCATGGCTATCTCTCACATTACATATCCTGTATCTAGACTCATGGCTATCTCTCACATTACATATCCTGTATCTAGACTCATGGCTATCTCTCACATTACATATCCTGTATCTAGACTCATGGCTATCTCTCACATTACATATCCTGTATCTAGATGCATGGCTATCTCTCACATTACATATCCTGTATCTAGACTCATGGCTATCTCTCACATTACATATCCTGTATCTAGACTCATGGCTATCTCTCACATTACATATCCTGTATCTAGATGCATGGCTATCTCTCACATTACATATCCTGTATCTAGACTCATGGCTATCTCTCACATTACATATCCTGTATCTAGACTCATGGCTATCTCACACATTACATATCCTGTATCTAGACGCATGGCTATCTCTCACATTACATATCCTGTATCTAGACGCATGGCTATCTCACACATTGCATATCCTGTATCTAGACGCATGGCTATCTCACACATTGCATATCCTGTATCTAGACGCATGGCTATCTCTCACATTGCATATCCTGTATCTAGACGCATGGCTATCTCTCACATTACATATCCTGTATCTAGACGCATGGCTATCTCACACATTACATATCCTGTATCTAGAGGCATGGCTATCTCTCACATTACATATCCTGTATCTAGACTCATGGCTATCTCACACATTACATATCCTGTATCTAGACTCATGGCTATCTCTCACATTACATATCCTGTATCTAGACTCATGACTATCTCTCACATTACATATCCCTGTATCTAGACGCATGGCTATCTCTCACATTACATATCCTGTATCTAGACTCATGGCTATCTCTCACATTACATATCCTGTATCTAGACGCATGGCTATCTCACACATTACATATCCTGTATCTAGACGCATGGCTATCTCACACATTACATATCCTGTATCTAGACGCATGGCTATCTCACACATTACATATCCTGTATCTAGACGCATGGCTATCTCTCACATTACATATCCTGTATCTAGACGCATGGCTATCTCTCACATTACATATCCTGTATCTAGACGCATGGCTATCTCTCACATTACATATCCCTGTATCTAGACACATGGCTATCTCTCACATTACATATCCTGTATCTAGACGCATGGCTATCTCACACATTACATATCCTGTATCTAGACGCATGGCTATCTCTCACATTACATATCCTGTATCTAGACGCATGGCTATCTCTCACATTACATATCCTGTATCTAGACGCATGGCTATCTCACACATTACATATCCTGTATCTAGACTCATGGCTATCTCTCACATTACATATCCTGTATCTAGATGCATGGCTATCTCTCACATTACATATCCTGTATCTAGACTCATGGCTATCTCACACATTACATATCCTGTATCTAGACGCATGGCTATCTCTCACATTACATATCCTGTATCTAGACGCATGGCTATCTCTCACATTACATATCCTGTATCTAGACGCATGGCTATCTCTCACATTACATATCCTGTATCTAGACGCATGGCTATCTCTCACATTACATATCCTGTATCTAGACGCATGGCTATCTCTCACATTACATATCCTGTATCTAGACGCATGGCTATCTCACACATTACATATCCTGTGTCTAGACGCATGGCTATCTCTCACATTACATATCCTGTATCTAGACGCATGGCTATCTCTCACATTACATATCCTGTATCTAGACTCATGGCTATCTCTCACATTACATATCCTGTATATAGACTCATGGCTATCTCTCACATTACATATCCTGTATCTAGACGCATGGCTATCTCTCACATTACATATCCTGTATCTAGACGCATGGCTATCTCTCACATTACATATCCTGTATCTAGACGCATGGCTATCTCTCACATTACATATCCTGTATCTAGACGCATGGCTATCTCTCACATTACATATCCTGTATCTAGACTCATGGCTATCTCTCACATTACATATCCTGTATCTAGACTCATGGCTATCTCACACATTACATATCCTGTATCTAGACGCATGGCTATCTCTCACATTACATATCCCTGTATCTAGACGCATGGCTATCTCTCACATTACATATCCTGTATCTAGACGCATGGCTATCTCTCACATTACATATCCTGTATCTAGACGCATGGCTATCTCTCACATTACATATCCCTGTATCTAGACGCATGGCTATCTCTCACATTACATATCCTGTATCTAGACTCATGGCTATCTCTCACATTACATATCCTGTATCTAGACTCATGGCTATCTCTCACATTACATATCCTGTATCTAGACGCATGGCTATCTCACACATTACATATCCTGTATCTAGACGCATGGCTATCTCACACATTACATATCCCTGTATCTAGACGCATGGCTATCTCACACATTACATATCCTGTATCTAGACGCATGGCTATCTCACACATTACATATCCTGTATCTAGACGCATGGCTATCTCTCACATTACATATCCTGTATCTAGACGCATGGCTATCTCTCACATTACATATCCCTTTATCTAGATGCATGGCTATCTCTCACATTACATATCCTGTATCTAGACGCATGGCTATCTCACACATTACATATCCTGTATCTAGACGCATGGCTATCTCTCACATTACATATCCCTTTATCTAGATGCATGGCTATCTCTCACATTACATATCCTGTATCTAGACTCATGGCTATCTCTCACATTACATATCCTGTATCTAGACTCATGGCTATCTCTCACATTACATATCCTGTATCTAGACTCATGGCTATCTCTCACATTTTATATCTCATGCACACTTGCCCGCTCTCGCCCCATTATATATTTGTGCTTTGAATGTTCTGATGGTAACATCTCTCACCCACTTTTATCCACCTCTGTCCCTCGCCCTTTTTTTACGCACACCCTCTGCCCCCTGCACCCACCACCCCCTCGCTCCTTCATCATTCCGTGCTGTCTTCTTGATTCCTTGCTGCCCTACCTGCCCACCTATCTGCCCCTGCTCTCCTCGCTGTCTACCTATCTGCCCCCTGCTCTCCTCGCTGTCTACCTATCTGCCCCCTGCTCTCCTCGCTGTCTACCTATCTGCCCCCTGCTCTCCTCGCTGTCTACCTATCTGCCCCTGCTCTCCTCGCTGTCTACCTATCTGCCCCCTGCTCTCCTCGCTGTCTGTCTATCTGCCCCCTGCTCTCCTCGCTGTCTACCTATCTGCCCCTGCTCTCCTTGCTGTCTACCTATCTGCCCCTGCTCTCCTCGCTGTCTACCTATCTGCCCCCTGCTCTCCTCGCTGTCTACCTATCTGCCCCCTGCTCTCCTCGCTGTCTACCTATCTGCCCCCCTGCTCTCCTCGCTGTCTACTTATCTGCCCCTGCTCTCCTCGCTGTCTACCTATCTGCCCCTGCTCTCCTCGCTGTCTACCTATCTGCCCCTGCTCTCCTCGCTGTCTACCTATCTGCCCCCTGCTCTCCTCGCTGTCTGTCTATCTGCCCCCTGCTCTCCTCGCTGTCTACCTATCTGCCCCTGCTCTCCTCGCTGTCTACCTATCTGCCCCTGCTCTCCTCGCTGTCTACCTATCTGCCCCATGCTCTCCTCGCTGTCTACCTATCTGCCCCCCTGCTCTCCTCGCTGTCTACCTATCTGCCCCTGCTCTCCTCGCTGTCTACCTATCTGCCCCCCTGCTCTCCTTGCTGTCTACCTATCTGCCCCTGCTCTCCTCGCTGTCTGTCTATCTGCCCCCTGCTCTCCTCGCTGTCTGTCTATCTGCCCCCTGCTCTCCTCGCTGTCTATCTATCTGCCCCCTGCTCTCCTCGCTGTCTACCTATCTGCCCCCCTGCTCTCCTCGCTGTCTACCTATCTGCCCCTGCTCTCCTCGCTGTCTACCTATCTGCCCCTTCTCTCCTCGCTGTCTACCTATCTGCCCCTGCTCTACTCGCTGTCTACCTATCTGCCCCTGCTCTCCTCGCTGTCTACCTATCTGCCCCCTGCTCTCCTCGCTGTCTACCTATCTGCCCCCTGCTCTCCTCGCTGTCTACCTATCCGCCCCCCTGCTCTCCTCGCTGTCTACCTATCTGCCCCCCCTGCTCTCCTTGCTGTCTACCTATCTGCCCCTGCTCTCCTCGCTGTCTACCTATCTGCCCCTGCTCTCCTCGCTGTCTACCTATCTGCCCCATGCTCTCCTCGCTGTCTACCTATCTGCCCCCCTGCTCTCCTCGCTGTCTACCTATCTGCCCCTGCTCTCCTCGCTGTCTACCTATCTGCCCCCCTGCTCTCCTTGCTGTCTACCTATCTGCCCCTGCTCTCCTCGCTGTCTACCTATCTGCCCCTGCTCTCCTCGCTGTCTACCTATCTGCCCCCTGCTCTCCTCGCTGTCTACTTATCTGCCCCTGCTCTCCTCGCTGTCTACCTATCTGCCCCTGCTCTCCTCGCTGTCTACCTATCTGCCCCTGCTCTCCTCGCTGTCTACCTATCTGCCCCCTGCTCTCCTCGCTGTCTGTCTATCTGCCCCCTGCTCTCCTCGCTGTCTATCTATCTGCCCCCTGCTCTCCTCGCTGTCTACCTATCTGCCCCCCTGCTCTCCTCGCTGTCTACCTATCTGCCCCTGCTCTCCTCGCTGTCTACCTATCTGCCCCTGCTCTCCTCGCTGTCTACCTATCTGCCCCCTGCTCTCCTCGCTGTCTACCTATCTGCCCCCTGCTCTCCTCGCTGTCTGTCTATCTGCCCCCTGCTCTCCTCGCTGTCTATCTATCTGCCCCCTGCTCTCCTCGCTGTCTACCTATCTGCCCCCCTGCTCTCCTCGCTGTCTACCTATCTGCCCCCTGCTCTCCTCGCTGTCTGTCTATCTGCCCCCTGCTCTCCTCGCTGTCTACTTATCTGCCCCTGCTCTCCTCGCTGTCTACCTATCTGCCCCTGCTCTCCTCGCTGTCTACCTATCTGCCCCCCTGCTCTCCTTGCTGTCTACCTATCTGCCCCCTGCTCTCCTCGCTGTCTACCTATCTGCCCCCTGCTCTCCTCGCTGTCTGTCTATCTGCCCCCTGCTCTCCTCGCTGTCTATCTATCTGCCCCCTGCTCTCCTCGCTGTCTACCTATCTGCCCCCCTGCTCTCCTCGCTGTCTACCTATCTGCCCCCTGCTCTCCTCGCTGTCTGTCTATCTGCCCCCTGCTCTCCTCGCTGTCTATCTATCTGCCCCCTGCTCTCCTCGCTGTCTACCTATCTGCCCCCCTGCTCTCCTCGCTGTCTACCTATCTGCCCCCTGCTCTCCTCGCTGTCTACCTATCTGCCCCTGCTCTCCTCGCTGTCTACCTATCTGCCCCCTGCTCTCCTCGCTGTCTACCTATCTGCCCCCTGCTCTCCTCGCTGTCTATCTATCTGCCCCCTGCTCTCCTGCCCAGTCTCAGCCCCCCGGCTGTTGGGCGCGCTCTCGCATTGTGTAAGTCTATCCGTGTCTGCCAGTGGTCTCTGGTGGTTGTGTGTCTGTCCTCCCCATTACCGGATCTCTTTGGGCAGTGGCGGTACATCTGGGTGCACTCTAAGCCCCTGAAGATGTCTCTCCACATCTTGTATATTCTGTGGCATGCTGGAGGGTTATGCCCCCGTGTCTGGTCAGATATGGCCCCTCTTTATATCCAGTGTCATGGCGAGACGTGGCCCCTCTTTATATCCAGTGTCATGGCGAGACGTGGCCCCTCTTTATATCCAGTGTCATGGCGAGACGTGGCCCCTCTTTATATCCAGTGTCATGGCGAGACGTGGCCCCTCTTTATATCCAGTGTCATGGCGAGACGTGGCCCCTCTTTATATCCAGTGTCATGGCGAGACGTGGCCCCTCTTTATGTCCAGTGTCATGGCGAGACGTGGCCCCTCTTTATATCCAGTGTCATGGCGAGACGTGGCCCCTCTTTATATCCAGTGTCATGGCGAGACGTGGCCCCTCTTTATGTCCAGTGTCATGGCGAGACGTGGCCCCTCTTTATATCAAGTGTCATGGCGAGGCGTGGCCCTCTCTATACTCCAGTGTCACGGCGAGACGTGTCTCATCTTTATACTCCAGTGTCATGGCGAGACGTGGCCCATCTTAAACTCCAGTGTCATGGCGAGACGTGGCCCCTCTTTACACTCCAGTGTCATGGCGAGACGTGGCCCCTCTTTATACTCCAGTGTCATGGCGAGACGTGGCCCCTCTTTACACTCCAGTGTCATGGCGAGACGTGGCCCCTCTTTACACTCCAGTGTCATGATGAGACGTGGCCCCTCTTTACACTCCAGTGTCATGGCGAGACGTGGCCCCTCTTTATACTCCAGTGTCATGGCGAGACGTGTCCCATCTTAAACTCCAGTGTCATGGCGAGATGTGGCCCCTCTTTACACTCCAGTGTCATGGCGAGACATGGCCCCTCTTTATACTCCAGTGTCATGGCAAGACGTGGCCCCTCTTTACACTCCAGTGTCATGATGAGACGTGGCCCCTCCTTATACTCCAGTGTCATGGCAAGACGTGGCCCCTCTTTACACTCCAGTGTCATGATGAGACGTGGCCCCTCCTTATACTCCAGTGTCATGGCAAGACGTGGCCCCTCTTTACACTCCAGTGTCATGGCGAGACGTGGGCCCCTCTGTATACTCCAGTGCCATGCCGAGACTACTCCCCTCTTTATATCCAGTGTCATGATGATACGTGGCCCCTCTTTATACTCCAGTGTCATGGCGAGACGTCTCCCATCTTTATATCCAGTGTAATGGCGAGACGTGGCCCCTCTTTATACTCCAGTGTCATGGCGAGACGTCTCCCATCTTTATATCCAGTGTAATGGTGAGACGTGGCCCCTCTTTATACTCCAGTGTCATGGCAAGACGTGGCCCCTCTTTACACTCCAGTGTCATGATGAGACGTGGCCCCTCCTTATACTCCAGTGTCATGGCAAGACGTGGCCCCTCTTTACACTCCAGTGTCATGATGAGACGTGGCCCCTCCTTATACTCCAGTGTCATGGCAAGACGTGGCCCCTCTTTACACTCCAGTGTCATGGCGAGACGTGGGCCCCTCTGTATACTCCAGTGCCATGCCGAGACTACTCCCCTCTTTATATCCAGTGTCATGATGATACGTGGCCCCTCTTTACACTCCAGTGTCATGGCGAGACGTGGGCCCCTCTGTATACTCCAGTGCCATGCCGAGACTACTCCCCTCTTTATATCCAGTGTCATGATGATACGTGGCCCCTCTTTATACTCCAGTGTCATGGCGAGACGTCTCCCATCTTTATATCCAGTGTAATGGCGAGACGTGGCCCCTCTTTATACTCCAGTGTCATGGCGAGACGTGTCCCATCTTTATATCCAGTGTAATGGTGAGACGTGGCCCCTCTTTATATCCAGTGTCATGGCGAGACGTCTCCCATCTTTATATCCAGTGTAATGGCGAGACGTGGCCCCTCTTTATACTCCAGTGTCATGGTGAGACGTGGCCCCTCTTCATACTCCAGTGTCATGGCGAGATGTGTCCCATCTTTATACTCCAGTGTCATGGCGAGACGTGTCCCATCTTTATACTCCAGTGTAATGGCGAGACGTGTCCCATCTTTATACTCCAGTGTAATGGCGAGACGTGTCCCTTCTTTATACTCCAGTGTAATGGCGAGATGTGGCCCCTCTTTATACTCCAGTGTCATGGCGAGATGTGGCCCCTCTTTATACTCCAGTGTCATGGCGAGACGTGGCCCATCTTTATACTCCAGTGTCATGGCGAGACGTGGCCCCTCTTTACACTCCAGTGTCATGGCGAGACGTGGCCCCTCTTTACACTCCAGTGTCATGATGAGACGTGGCCCCTCTTTACACTCCAGTGTCATGATGAGACGTGGCCTCTCTTTATACTCCAGTGTCATGGCGAGAAATTCCCTCTCTTTATACTCCAGTGTCATGGCGAGACATGGCCCCTCTTTATACTCCAGTGTCATGATGTGACGTGGCCCCCTTAATACTCCAGTGTCATGGTGACACCTGGCCCCTCTTGACACTCCAGTGTCATGGCGAGACGTGGCCCCTCTTTATACTCCAGTGTCATGGCGAGACGTGTCCCATCTTAAACTCCAGTGTCATGGCGAGATGTGGCCCCTCTTTACACTCCAGTGTCATGGCGAGACATGGCCCCTCTTTATACTCCAGTGTCATGGCAAGACGTGGCCCCTCTTTACACTCCAGTGTCATGATGAGACGTGGCCCCTCCTTATACTCCAGTGTCATGGCAAGACGTGGCCCCTCTTTACACTCCAGTGTCATGATGAGACGTGGCCCCTCCTTATACTCCAGTGTCATGGCAAGACGTGGCCCCTCTTTACACTCCAGTGTCATGGCGAGACGTGGGCCCCTCTGTATACTCCAGTGCCATGCCGAGACTACTCCCCTCTTTATATCCAGTGTCATGATGATACGTGGCCCCTCTTTATACTCCAGTGTCATGGCGAGACGTCTCCCATCTTTATATCCAGTGTAATGGCGAGACGTGGCCCCTCTTTATACTCCAGTGTCATGGCGAGACGTCTCCCATCTTTATATCCAGTGTAATGGTGAGACGTGGCCCCTCTTCATACTCCAGTGTCATGGCGAGATGTGTCCCATCTTTATACTCCAGTGTAATGGCGAGATGTGTCCCATCTTTATACTCCAGTGTAATGGCGAGACGTGTCCCTTCTTTATACTCCAGTGTAATGGCGAGATGTGGCCCCTCTTTATACTCCAGTGTAATGGCGAGATGTGGCCCCTCTTTATACTCCAGTGTCATGGCGAGATGTGGCCCCTCTTTATACTCCAGTGTCATGGCGAGACGTGGCCCATCTTTATACTCCAGTGTCATGGCGAGACGTCTCCCATCTTTATATCCAGTGTAATGGTGAGACGTGGCCCCTCTTCATACTCCAGTGTCAAGGCGAGACGTGGCCCCTCTTCATACTCCAGTGTAATGGCGAAATGTGTCCCATCTTTATACTCCAGTGTCATGGCGAGACGTGTCCCATCTTTATACTCCAGTGTCACGGCGAGACGTGTCACATCTTTATACTCCAGTGTCATGGCGAGACGTGTCCCTTCTTTATACTCCAGTGTCACGGCGAGACGTGTCACATCTTTATACTCCAGTGTCATGGCGAGACGTGTCCCATCTTTATACTCCAGTGTCATGGTGAGACGTGGCCCCTCTTTATACTCCAGTGTCATGGCGAGACGTGTCCCATCTTTATACTCCAGTGTCATGGCGAGACGTGTCCCTTCTTTATACTCCAGTGTAATGGCGAGATGTGTCCCATCTTTACACTCCAGTGTCATGGCGAGACGTGTCCCATCTTTACACTCCAGTGTCATGGCGAGACGTGTCCCATCTTTATACTCCAGTGTCATGGCGAGACGTGTCCCATCTATATACTCCAGTGTCATGGCGAGACGTGTCCCATCTTTACACTCCAGTGTCATGGCGAGACGTGGCCCCTCTTTATACTCCAGTGTCATGGCGAGACGTGTCCCATCTATATACTCCAGTGTCATGGCGAGACGTGTCCCATCTTTACACTCCAGTGTCATGGCGAGACGTGTCCCATCTATATACTCCAGTGTCATGGCGAGACGTGTCCCATCTTTACACTCCAGTGTCATGGCGAGACGTGTCCCATCTTTATACTCCAGTGTCATGGCGAGACGTGTCCCATCTATATACTCCAGTGTCATGGCGAGACGTGTCCCATCTTTACACTCCAGTGTCATGGCGAGACGTGTCACATCTTTACACTCCAGTGTCACGGCGAGACGTGTCCCATCTTTACACTCCAGTGTCATGGCGAGACGTGGCCCCTCCTTATACTCCAGTGTCATGGCGAGACGTGTCCCATCTTTACACTCCAGTGTCATGGCGAGACGTGTCACATCTTTACACTCCAGTGTCACGGCGAGACGTGTCCCATCTTTACACTCCAGTGTCATGGCGAGACGTGGCCCCTCCTTATACTCCAGTGTCATGGCGAGACGTGTCCCATCTTTATACTCCAGTGTCATGGCGAGACGTGTCCCATCTTTATACTCCAGTGTCATGGCGAGACGTGGCCCCTCCTTTATACTCCACTGTCATGGCGAGTGTTTTGGTCATCCAGATCTCATTGACGTTCAGTATGTTTATGAGCTATAAAATCAGACACCCCACACGTGTGTACTCAACACGTGACACAGCTCTGTGTGTGTGGCCAGAACATCTCACTGCCCGTTTCAGCTCAGTGACGTGTGTGATACCCTCCCATGTGGCGTGTGTGATGTAGTACCTACTTGTGGTGTTTGTGTGTATCTCCTCACGTGGTATTTGTCTTTGGGGCTGTGGCGTTCCTCCTCACATAGTGTGTGATGTATTACTTACTTGTGGTGTTTGTGGTACCTTCCCACGTGGTGTGTGTGTGATGTTTCGGTGTTATGCTCTGTGGTACCACCTCATGTGACACATGGTGTGTGTTATGTAGTTTGTGTGGGACCTCTTCACGTGGTGAGTGCATCCTTGTGGCAGAGCTGCTTAATGGCTGCCCACATGCCCCACGCCTCCCAGGGATGGAAATCTAATGGAAAATTGCTTTTCCTGCACATCTTCCTTCCTTCTAATGTCTCTCCCCTTGCATTCCTCTCCTCTCTCATTTTCTCTTCTCATTACTCTTTTCTCTTGTGTCTCTCCTCCCTCGTGTCTCTCCTCCCTCGTGTCTCTCCTCCCTCGTGTCTCTCCTCCCTCGTGTCTCGCCTCCCTCGTGTCTCGCCTCCTCCATGTCTCTCCTCCTCCATGTCTCTCCTCCCTCGTGTCTCTCCTCCCTCGTGTCTCTCCTCCCTCGTGTCTCTCCTCCCTCGTGTCTCTCCTCCCTCGTGTCTCTCCTCCATTTCTCTCCTCCCTCGTGTCTCTCTTCCATTTCTCTCCGCCTTCGTGTCTCTCCGCCCTCGTGTCTCTCCTCCTCCATGTCTCTCCTCCCTCGTGTCTCTCCTCCTCCATGTCTCTCCTCCCTCGTGTCTCTCCTCCATTTCTCTCCTCCCTCGTGTCTCTCTTCCATTTCTCTCCGCCTTCGTGTCTCTCCGCCCTCGTGTCTCTCCTCCTCCATGTCTCTCCTCCCTCGTGTCTCTCCTCCTCCATGTCTCTCCTCCCTCGTGTCTCTCCTCCATTTCTCTCCTCCCTCGTGTCTCTCTTCCATTTCTCTCCGCCCTCGTGTCTCTCCGCCCTCGTGTCTCTCCGCCCTCGTGTCTCTCCGCCCTCGTGTTTTCCTCTCCCATTTCTCTCCACTCTTCTCCCGTTTCCCGTCTCTCTCCTCCATTTCTCTCTTCTCTTGTTTCTATCCTCTTTTTCTCTCCACTCCAATGTCTCTCGTCCATTTTTCTCTTCACCCATTTCTCTACTACTGTTTCTCTTCCATTTCCCCTCCTTGCACAATTCCCATTTTCCCCTCCCCTCACTTCTTATCAATCTTCACACTCTGCTTGTAATTTTTCCTCTCTCTGAATTCCCAATACTCTCTCTTTCCCCTCCTGTCTACTCTCTTATCATCTCTCTATACTCTCTCTCCACTCCTATCTCTGTTTTCTCTCTCTTCTTTCTCTCCTCCTATCCCTGTATTCTCTCTCGGTACTCTCTCCCCTCCTATCTCTAAATCCTCTCTCTGTACTCTCCCCCCCCATGTCCTCAACCTGTACTTTCTATCCCTCCTATCTTCTCTCCATACTCTCTCACCCCTTCTGTCCCTATACTCTTTCTCCCCTGCTATACCCTCTCTGCACTCTCTAATTCTATCCCTGATATTGTCTGCACTCTGTCCCCTCCTATATCTCTGTACTCTCTCTCCTGTCCTGTCCCTATATCCTCTCTCTGTACTCTCTCTCCCGTCCTGTCCCTATACCCTCTCTCTGTACTCTCTCTCCTGTCCTGTCCCCTCTCTCTGTACTCTCTCTCCTGTCCTATCCCTATACCCTCTCTCTGTACTCTCTCTCCTATCCCTATACCCTCTCTCTGTACTCTCTCTCCTGTCCCCTCTCTCTGTACTCTCTCTCCTGTCCTGTCCCCTCTCTCTGTACTCTCTCTCCTGTCCTGTCCCTATATCCTCTCTCTGTACTCTCTCTCCTGTCCTATCCCTATATCCTCTCTCTGTACTCTCTCTCCTGTCCTGTCCCCTCTCTCTGTACTCTCTCTCCTGTCCTATCCCTATACCCTCTCTCTGTACTCTCTCTCCTATCCCTATATCCTCTCTCTGTACTCTCTCTCCTGTCCTGTCCCTATACCCTCTCTCTGTACTCTCTCTCCTGTCCTGTCCCCTCTCTCTGTACTCTCTCTTTCCTGTCCTGTCCCTATATCCTCTCTCTGTACTCTCTCTCCTGTCCTGTCCCTATATCCTCTCTTTGTACTCTCTCTCCTGTCCTGTCCTGTCCCTATATCCTCTCTCTGTACTCTCTCTCCTGTCCTGTCCCTATATCCTCTCTCTGTACTCTCTCTCCTGTCCTGTCCCTATATCCTCTCTTTGTACTCTCTCTCCTGTCCTGTCCCTATACCCTCTCTCTGTACTCTCTCTCCTGTCCTGTTCCTATACCCTCTCTCTGTACTCTCTCTCCTGTCCTGTCCCCTCTCTCTGTACTCTCTCTCCTGTCCTATCCCTATACCCTCTCTCTGTACTCTCTCTCCTATCCCTATACCCTCTCTCTGTACTCTCTCTCCTGTCCCCTCTCTCTGTACTCTCTCTCCTGTCCTGTCCCCTCTCTCTGTACTCTCTCTCCTGTCCTGTCCCTATATCCTCTCTCTGTACTCTCTCTCCTGTCCTATCCCTATATCCTCTCTCTGTACTCTCTCTCCTGTCCTGTCCCCTCTCTCTGTACTCTCTCTCCTGTCCTATCCCTATACCCTCTCTCTGTACTCTCTCTCCTATCCCTATATCCTCTCTCTGTACTCTCTCTCCTGTCCTGTCCCTATACCCTCTCTCTGTACTCTCTCTCCTGTCCTGTCCCCTCTCTCTGTACTCTCTCTTTCCTGTCCTGTCCCTATATCCTCTCTCTGTACTCTCTCTCCTGTCCTGTCCCTATATCCTCTCTTTGTACTCTCTCTCCTGTCCTGTCCCTATATCCTCTCTCTGTACTCTCTCTCCTGTCCTGTCCCTATATCCTCTCTCTGTACTCTCTCTCCTGTCCTGTCCCTATATCCTCTCTTTGTACTCTCTCTCCTGTCCTGTCCCTATACCCTCTCTCTGTACTCTCTCTCCTGTCCTGTTCCTATACCCTCTCTCTGTACTCTCTCTCCTGTCCTGTCCCCTCTCTCTGTACTCTCTCTTTCCTGTCCTATCCCTATACCCTCTCTCTGTACTCTCTCTCCTATCCCTATATCCTCTCTCTGTACTCTCTCTCCTGTCCTGTCCCCTCTCTCTGTACTCTCTCTCCTCTCTTTGTACCTTCTCTCCTGTCCTGTCCCTATACCCTCTCTCTGTACTCTCTCTCCTGTCCTGTCCCTATACCCTCTCTCTGTACTCTCTCTCCTGTGCTATCCCTATATCCTCTCTCTGTACTCTCTCTCCCGTCCTGTCCCTATATCCTCTCTTTGTACCTTCTCTCCTGTCCTGTCCCTATACCCTCTCTCTGTACTCTCTCTCCTGTGCTATCCCTATATCCTCTCTCTGTACTCTCTCTCCTGTCCTGTCCCTATATCCTCTCTTTGTGCTTTCTCTCCTGTCCTATCCCTATATCCTCTCTCTGTACTCTCTCTCCTGTCCTATCCCTATACCCTCTCTCTGTACTCTCTCTCCTATCCCTATATCCTCTCTCTGCACTCTCTCTCCTATCCCTATATCCTCTCTCTGCACTCTCTCTCCTGTCCTGTCCCCTCTCTCTGTACTCTCTCTCCTGTCCTGTCCCTATATCCTCTCTCTGCACTCTCTCTCCTGTCCTGTCCCCTCTCTCTGTACTCTCTCTCCTGTCCTGTCCCTATATCCTCTCTCTGTACTCTCTCTCCTGTCCTGTCCCTATATCCTCTCTCTGTACTCTCTCTCCTGTCCTATCCCTATATCCTCTCTCTCCTGTCCTGTTCCTATACCCCCTCTCTGTACTCTCTCTCCTGTCCTGTCCCCTCTCTCTGTACTCTCTCTCCTGTCCCCTCTCTCTGTACTCTCTCTCCTGTCCTGTCCCTATATCCTCTCTCTGTACTCTCTCTCCTGTCCCCTCTCTCTGTACTCTCTCTCCTGTCCTGTCCCCTCTCTCTGTACTCTCTCTCCTGTCCTGTCCCTATATCCTCTCTCTGTACTCTCTCTCCTGTCCTGTCCCTATATCCTCTCTCTGTACTCTCTCCTGTCCCCTCTCTCTGTACTCTCTCTCCTGTCCTGTCCCTATATCCTCTCTCTGTACTCTCTCTCCTGTCCCCTCTCTCTGTACTCTCTCTCCTGTCCTGTCCCTATATCCTCTCTCTGTACTCTCTCTCCTGTCCTATCCCTATATCCTCTCTCTGTACTCTCTCTCCTGTCCTGTCCCCTCTCTCTGTACTCTCTCTCCTGTCCCCTCTCTCTGTACTCTCTCTCCTGTCCTGTCCCCTCTCTCTGTACTCTCTCTCCTGTCCTGTCCCTATATCCTCTCTCTGTACTCTCTCTCCTGTCCTATCCCTATCTCTGTACTCTCTCCCATCCTATCCCTATCTCTGTACTCTCTCCCTTTTTATCCCTATATTCTCACTCTCTCTTCTTGTTCTCTCTCCTTCTTCCCCATCCTTTCCCATTGTTGTTCCCTTTCCCCGCTGCAGCTTGTTCAGCAGTCTTGGAGAACTTCACACCATTTCCCAGCGCAGCTATGGAGCGTCCTACACCGTCCGTCCAGGGAGCCGACACCCACTGACCCGCAGAGCTCCAAGCCCTGTGCCACCCTCGTCCGAGCGGGTGGAGCCTCTTGGAGGAGCGCGCTCTTATACCCTTACACCTCCCACCATCCTGAAGTCCTCCAGCCTCTCCATTCCACATGAACCCAAGGAGGTGCGCTTTGTTGTCCGCAGCGTGAGTGCACGGAGCCGCTCTCCGTCCCCTTCTTCGGGACACCCCCTCCACCCTGCGCGACCTTTCCTGCAGAAACCTTTATCCCTTTGGAATAAGTACGATGTGGGAGACTGGCTGGAGAGTCTCAACCTGTCTGAGCACCGGCTCAAATTCCAAGACAACGAGATCGAGGGCTCCCATCTCCCGGCCCTCACCAAGGATGACTTTGTGGAGTTGGGGGTCACCCGTGTTGGGCATCGCATGAATATAGAACGTGCCCTCCGTCAGCTGACCACTAGCTGACCCGGCCACAAATTGTTGTTCCACCCTCCAGGAAACCAGATCATGACAGGAGGAGGCATCGTGCCATACACACACAGGGACACACACAGGGACGCACACAGGGACGCACACAGGGACGCACACAGGGACGCACACAGAGACACACACAGGGACACACACAGGGACACACAATGCTACACACACAGGGACGCACAATGCTACACACACAGGGACACACACAGGGACGCACACAGAGACACACACAGGGACACACACAGGGACACACACAGGGACGCACAATGCTACACACACAGGGACGCACAATGCTACACACACAGGGACGCACAATGCTACACACACAGGGACGCACAATGCTACACACACAGGGACGCACAATGCTACACACACAGGGACGCACAATGCTACACACACAGGGACGCACAATGCTACACACACAGGGACGCACAATGCTACACACAATGCTCTACACACAGGGACGCACAATGCTACACACAATGCTCTACACACAGGGACGCACAATGCTACACACAATGCTCTACACACAGGGACGCACAATGCTACACACACAGGGACACACACAGGGACGCACAATGCTACACACACAGGGACACACACAAAGTTACACACTGCCCCAACAATACACATAGAGATTCACACTGCCCCAAACACACAGACACATACTACCATGACCACAGGCACACACAGTACGACAAACCCACATTACACTGATCACGCGCAAAAGGGCCCACACTGCACCAAACAAACACACAAAGAGCACACTGGCCCAAACACACACAGAGACAGACTCTGCCCTGAACACACATACAGGCACACACACATATGGACACATATTACCATGACCACACACAGGGGCCCAAACACACACTCAGCAACACACACTGACTTGAAGACACACACACAGATACACACATAGGGGCACATTACCCTGAACACGCTCCCAAATACTTACACAATTTGCCCCAAATGTACTCTCCAAGACGCACACACATTTCAACACACACACTGACACACACTCGCAGACTCCCACAAACACTGGCACATATACACTGATATAAACACACAAATTGGACAGTCTGTGCCCAGTTACTGATCCACTCGACCTCCATTGTGTCCCAGTCCTTCTCTCTGTGTCATGTCACTGGCTTCTCCCTCCTCTCTTTCTCATATTACCTCTCCCTGTCGCTTAGTCACTGACGCTCTCATACTCTCTCTTTCTGTCTCTGTCACTCTGTTCCTGGTCCCTGATCCCCAATTTGTGCCACATTACTGATCCATGTTCTCCTATCTCTCGGTGCCATGCCCTGACCATTCTCTGGTGTTATCCTTTATCCCAACTCTCTGTGTGTGTAGTCCCTGAATCTCTCTCCGTGTCCAGTCCCTCATCCCCTCTCTCTCTGGCCAGTCCATTATCCCACTCCCCATGTCCAGTCCCTGATCCCTCTCTCTCCCCCCATGTCCAGTCCCTGATCCCTCTCTCTCCCCCCATGTCCAGTCCCTGATCCCTTTCTCTTTCACTGGCCAGTCCCTGATCCCCTCTCTATGTCCAGTCGCTCACCCCCTTTCTCTCTTTCTGGTCAGTCCCCAATACTCACCCTCTCAGTGTGCCAAATCCTTTATCCACCTCTCTTTTCACCCTGTCCCTGTTTCCTAAACCCATGACCATCCTCTCGCGCTCCCCATTACCACGCCATCCCTATACTTCTTTCAGTTCTCTTTTCCACCTGTGAAGGTCAAGGGTGATCAGTCGCAGGGTCACAGGTCCAGGTCACTGTGTTGGTTCCACCTTGAATAACCAAGGGGGTCCCAATCATCCAGAAGCATTAGTCTACAAGCCATCTCCAATATAAGATCTGACTGTCAACTGGAGGCCGTGGACTGGGCTAGAAGAGGCCGCAGGATCAGACGCCACTGTGGGACGCTTTTTATGCATCTTTTTAATTAGCTATATATTTGAAGAAAAAAGGACTTTACCTATATATATATCTCATATATATATATCTATATATATATCTATATACACAACACCCTATCACTGGACTTTTTATACACCGCAGACCTGGAGATCTGTAGAAGTCTCCTTGGGTTCCAGTCTGGGGTTTGGGGTATTTGCTTTACTTTTGATTTATTTAACTTTTTTATTGAGCGTTCTTACAATAAACCCCTCACCATGTCACCAGCATTACCTAGAACAGGACACATCTCTTTATTTGGGGACACATTACATTGTTCGGGGATTTTTCGGAGCTGAAGATCTCTACAAATGGATGTTTCTGGACGGATTGTTATAGATCCCATCTATTTGTTTGACATTTTATCCACGGGGCACTTCCGAGTTTCTGGCCTCATTAGTCGGGGTCTTTGTCATTACCGCTGGATAGATGGTTTCAATGCTTTCGTATTCCAGGGTTTTATTAATTCAGGTGTTCCAGATTAGCAATTATTTCTTTTATGGTTCAGCCGGAGAAAGAATAGATCCCTTTCCCCTCTCCTGACGTGTCCCTCACCCTGGGCAATGCCGCCAGTCTGCCTCACAGTGATTTCCCAGGATGCTGTTGGATTTGCAGTGGATCTGCGAGGCGTTTCATTGCCATTTTCTTTCCAGTTCCTCCATTTTAATGAATAATAATGAATCATTTACAATTATTTTGAGACCATTGGCTGGAAGAGGGAGGTCACGGAGCCGGCTGGGTCCTCTCATGTACTGTGTCCCCGTGCACCTGAGGATGGATTACCGAGGGTGACCGACCTGGATCCGGTGTGCCTTATTGCTGTGATAATCGCTTCAGGTCCCTAGCGGGGTGAAGCAATCTGATACTAACCCACTTCCTGCAGTGCCTTATCGCCATTGTGGAGCTTAGATAAGACCCTCTGACTGTGCAACTGCCCTCGGTGCAGAATAATTAACAGTCCCCAAAATGGAGCGATCACTGCTGCCTCTCTATCTGGATCCCTACAGCCTAAGCCTATCACACCAAGAGAGCCTCTGGATCTAGGTTGTAAATCCAGCTCCCTGTATAGCAGAGGGATGATACCGAAACTACTAAGGCTACGGGCATAAGCATGGAGGTCAAAAAAGAAGTGTACGGAGAGTAGGACCTCCTGTCTCTAGAAGTCAGACTATGGGAGGACACGGAGCACCAGTACTTGGGCGGCCTGGATTCATCCGGAAAGTAACAGTATTCCCCATATGTGTCCGGCAATGAGAAGCCTTCCCGTGTGGCCACCTAACTACATGTATGAGCAATATTGAACATACACAAAGCATCCAAATCAAAAGAATTTTCTAACTCATTGAAGAAATGCTAGAATAAAGTATAGTAATATTAAAGACTTTCAGATGACCACATCAAACTGTAAGAATATTGATTTAGAGACCGTGCTGGAGTATTCTGGAATACAAACTAGTAAATTGTATACAAAATACTAAATTGTAAAGTTTCCAAAAAGTTGTAACTTCAAGTCCAGAATCTTTCCAGATTACACCAAACTAATACTGGGCAAACTCTAAGGTTTCTTCGCCCATTGCAGGAGACGCATCTACTATTTATCTATAATAAAGTGATTCGAATCTAAAATGCTGAATCCACTAGTCTAAAAAATAAAAAAAAAGGAAATATTGATAAACTGTAAGATGCAAAAAAAACTAAAATTCTACAATACATAGATGCCAGGATATGAAGGCATAATACACTCAAATACAATATATATTTAAATAGAATAAGCACGAAATGAAACTCGGAACAGAGACTGGATGGTACAGGAAAGACGAAATAAAACCTCTCCCAGCTTCCATCCGATTCTCTTCCCCTAGACTTGTTTTCCTGATGGGTGCCCTCCCACGTGTATCTTTTTTATTGTAATAGTACTACACGGACCTCACACCTCTAAAGCCACCACATATCGGTTCCCTCCATTGATTATCCCATGAGAAAGTTGCTCTCTTCTTTTTCCGGCTTTGCCTAGGCTTGAGGGGAGGGTGGTTGGGCGGGAGGGATGTGTCACCTTTTGGTTGGGGCCTTGGGACTTTGCCATGGGGTAAATATCATCTGGTGCTAATTAGAGGGGCTGTGGTTTCTCCGCCCCCTCGTATCTTAATGTTTCTAAGGCTTTCATACGGAATGTGAGTTTTCTGCAGAGCATTGCACAGCTGCTGGGGCATTTATTGAGTTGAGATACAGAGAGAGGACCCTGAATTTGGGGGATAGGACTGCCTCTATGTAAATGACTTGGTAATGGGTGAAGGTCTCTGCATGGAGTGTGACGCATGTGTATCACATTGTGTTTTGGGACTATATGACCAAAGAATATATATTAGGACCTTGCTGCTAGCAGAATAACAGGGGCATGATAGGAACCCATTAATATTTTTTTTCTATGAATATGACTCCAATTATACGTTAATCCAGCCAAGGGCCACCTTAGGTTTTCTAGTCAACAAAAAACTCCAATAACTCCAGGATAATCTTCTGTGATCTGAACATGGGCCAGTAAAGCGAGCATGTTGTGATGGCCATTCCCTACATGTCCGCTCCTACTAGAAATGTATCTTCACATGACATTTAGAGAGACATCACCAAGGCTTAACATTATGTTAGGAAATATACAGAAATTAGTATGATTACAGAAGTAGCTAAATATAAGGCAGATGGCTGGCCATTTTTCCCACACCGCCCTTTGTACGCAGTCCGAGCTCATGAGGAAGACGCTGCCAGACATGAGTGAAAGGACCAAACCATGAAATTCACATCTTGTTTCATTAATTAAGCAGCTCCACTATATAAATAGTTTGCTGTAATGTGATAAAAAGGAATTACCTAAAACTAAAATATAAAGAGCCGAGCCAACACAATCAGTTTTGGGAGAGGATAAGTGGAAAGGACCGAAGAAGAGAACACGCCGGGCAACCGGACATTGCACCAGTCATTTTACCGTTCACTACTAGTATTAGACTTTCCTTAAGTTGTTTCTCGTGTTATTAGGTTCTTCAAACTCTTCTTTAATATCTGGCACAGGTCTTCAATCCATTTTTACAGAGAAATGCATAGAATAATTATATTAATAGTGTACTCTACTTAAAACGTGGGAATTTGTATATTTATAGCGTGCCAACATTTCTCTCTTCCTATGAATGCTGCCCCCTAGCCTCTTCCTGAGGTAGCGGTCTTCGCAATGTCTCCTCGTGGGGTGTAAAGCTGAATCTGTATTGGCAGGTTTAGGATTTTGTCTACATTTACTTCTGTGTGACTTCAGTGAGCTCTTTGGCCTTTCCTTGGGACACAGGAGCCTTATAGCACCACCATGTGAAGAGTGTCACTCCGCAGGCTTTGCTTCACAAAGTCCCATCTATAAGAGCGAGGGAGGGGCTCACCGAGGAGACCTGGTAAGAGCTGTTACCTCAAGGAGACGGCCATGTCTAGAAGATGCGTGTACCGAACCCTTTAGGGCTTTTCAGTAGAGTGCACTACAACATGGACAGACGGACCTGGCTTGAAGTAAAGACCTTCCGCCCATTCCAGTTATCATATATCTAAACTAAAGCTGTCAAAGACTTAAAAAATCTCGTTACGTTAATTGGTTTTCTTTTTAGCTCCATAAGCTTACTTCTGGATGCCGTTATATTGTAATATTTCTATATGTGCTGATGAAGACTTCACATCTGAAAGAGGTTTAAAAGAAAGTGCAGGAGCACAATAAACTGCTCACAACGTATAAGGGCGCTGAGGGCTTGTCAGCCGCTGGGCATACTTATCTTCCAACGAGTTACGTACTCTGCTCTGTGTAGGGAAATAACATTTATAGAAGCTCTATTTTTTCAAGTAAACAGCATTTGTCCTGTTCAGAGGACGCTCTTATACTGTAATAACGACAGAAATGTTTTGGGCTCCTTTAAGTTCATACTATTGGTAAATGGTAAAATGGTCGTTATGTGCAATATGTATTTGACTTAACTTATAATCTGTCTACAATTTTTACTAAAAATGTTTCTTATCTTAGTTCAGTGCATTCAAGATTAAAGCAGCAGAGGCTGAAGATGAGACCTAGCTTCTCGTTGACCCCAGTTGCCCCATGGACTTTCACTTAAATGAATGGCGACCCCAGATAGCGGCATCTGTTGGTTTTTGTCAATGTCTTCCTGATGCAATTCATCTCTTTCTACTTACCTGTTTATAAATGAATGCATCCAATGTTAGTCCTAATAAGCAGAGATGTAAAGCGTTTAATGTGGAGCTTCCTCCACCGCGCGGCGTTGCCTAGACATTCGCACCTCAAATCTTCCTGCTACAAACTGAGCCACTGCCTGGAATAGTGCCAATGAGATGAAAGTAAGTAAAGTCATTACAATATAGAGGATTTAGACCCAAATTGATCTAAGGAAGAAGCTCAGACCATGAAGGAGGTGAAGAACACAACATTTAGTAGAAGCCATTAGCATTTAGAGTTGCACAGTTTAGATGTCTCCTCTGAATAAGCTCAACCTCCTGGAGAAGTAGACCTCCCAGTTGACTCTTTAGCCCTCCTAATGATTAGTGGAGCTCATTGTTAAAATATGTTTATTAGTGAACTTATTTATGAATCTTACACTGTTTTTATCGTCTTTCAGCAAACTAAAAATTGTTGAAATTGAATTCACCACTTAAAGAGTTAACATATGGAACTGGGCAGCTCAATAGGCCAAGCTGACATGTAAGGACATGGTATCATCCCAATATATTTAACATTTGAATAGTCCCATACGAGGGATCACCGTGCAGACCCACCTGGAGCTCTGGGAAAGTCTAACCTGTATTTTATACATTTCCTAATTGCCAAAAACAACCAGAATACTCTAGCCGAGCACACACGGACAAAGCAAGGTCATCTGGCCGAAGAGGGTGCACTCTCTCTGCAGTGTATGATGGGATTTGTGGGGATCTGTTGTCATGGGGGTGGAAGTTAGGTGAAGGGAACTGGTTGGGTTACATCATATCTCTTGTAGTAGAGAGTTTTGGCTGTCCCACCACTGGGGTTTAGATTGCATAGTATGTCGGGAATGAGGTTGTGTGGAGTTCCTTCTATCAGAGATGCTACGGTCATGGTGTAAGTAGAATGGTGGTGAGTGTCAGCTCTTCCTCTCTGAGTTGGTGGTGCATATGGTCTTTTGGATGGCCACCATCTCAGTTGGTTGGGACTCTGTTTTGGCCCATTTACGGTGTTTGCTGATAAATCTCAGAGGCTTGTGTTTGAAGTGCTCCTCAATTTAAGGTGCAGGTATTCAGATGTTAGTGCAGGGTTTGTGGGGTACAGGATTGCAGGTATTCAGATGTTAGTGCAGGGTTTGTGGGGTACAGGATTGCAGGTATTCAGATGTTAGTGCAGGGTTTGTGGGGTACAGGATTGTGAGAGCTTTCCCTATTCATAGTTTGCGGGACATGCTGTCTCTGTGCTTATGATGACAGTGGGTGGTATTGATTTTAGTGGTGCTGATAAGGGCGGGATTCCTCACACAGGGTGTTATTCAGTGTGCTGGATGATGTAATAAATTTTTAATAAACCCATTGTGTCAGATGTTTCTCTTCAGATATAACTCTTATCCACAAGTGGATCCGATTCTGCAGGAAGTGATGGTATTCAAGGGTCAGAGAGATGAAAATTCAAGGGAGTAAGAGCTTGAGCATAAAGTTGAGAAAATGAGACCTCCAATTAAAACTTAAACAAATATTACAATAAAACAATTTAACTCTGTAAAAGTACTAGCAATTTTTAGAATACTTTTACCTCAGGCTTGGAACCACAGGGCATTAGACCAACAATGACATTAATAGCAGCAAAGATTACTAATGCTTAAACCGCCATTAAGTCTGACATACAGAGACAAAAAAAAAATTAGATTATTGACCAATAACTCTTACATACAATGCATGCCACGTTATAGACCAGAAGATCTGACACTGTCTGTTATAGATCAGTCTGAAATCCAGATTAATAACGCTCAGCCAGGCAATTACAGACCAGTAAGTCTGACATCCGGTGAAATGTTGCTAATCGCCTCATTAAATTGGCCCCTACGTTGTAAAACAGCCTGTAACTCCAGATTTACGTGTTACAGCTATTAAATTAGCCCTGTAACATAGCTCGCAGTAGACTTGCGTTGCGTGTTAACACGCAGGACGTCCAAGAATAGGCTACGTGCTGAGCAACGTTGAACTTCGTGCACGTAAATCCTTTGATCTGTCATGCCCGTAACCACTACTTCAATTCAGCTATTAAATTGCAACATAGTCACTCGCGAGCAAGTACGTAACACGCAAATGGCACCCAAAGGCCTACGTGTGCTCGAGACCTCCCGCAACGGGTGTAAAGTCCAATACATAGCACTTGTACAGTAGTGTGTTAATATTTGCATTACATTTATTATAAGGGAAAGTGATGTTAGGTCTTAGAATTAATAGCACAGCATTCTCAAGCCCGCAAATCGGCCCCGGAAAATACTTTATTTCATGCTTATATTTTGTGTTATATCGATCCCTGCAATCAATGTGTTACGACATATACTGTAACTAGCATGTAATAGAATATCATATGTACTGCTTTATTAATATTGCATTATATCAGGCCTGTGGGACCAATCGCAAACTGTACGTGTAGGACTTTGAAATCTACCCTCCACTTTTTCAGTAACGTAACGCTAACAATCGCTTTTTCCATTCGCTCCATTTGAACCCGTAACTACCTGATTGCTTTGTTGTTTGTGTTCCAGCACGCAACTACAATGGCCGAGAACTGGTTTATCAAATAGCGTCTCTCGCTCATAGCTCACAGCCCTTTCTCATTTAATAGCAACATAAGTAGGACACATTTCAACACCGCAGCCGTTACGTGCTTCACGTTGGAGTTACTGGCTTCGAATTTAATGAGGCTGTTAGTCCGTTAAAGACCAATATGTCTGACATCCAGAAAGATAATGCTGAGCAAGTCAATAAATGTGTCAAGAGGTGGGACCAGCTAGACCTGCCAATGAATTGATCAAACCAGTTAGGTCCTCTCCTGTGAGGGATTCCTATTCCTCAGAGTTCAAAGCACTTAGTTTCATGCAGACAGATAAGGTTCCCAAAACACCATAGCACTTCACCTCAAAATTCTCTCTCATCAAATATGTCATCACAGTCACGCCATCCTCCAGTCACCAGGCGAGTTAAACCTTAAACATGTTGTTGGCGACTGGAGATTTGAGGTGTCCAATTGCGTGGAAAGTACATCATCAGTCTGATGAGCTGTACCCTGCCCTGTATCAGATTGTAGAGTTATACGCCTGCAGAGTTAGGCTCTATCTCAACAGGCGACCATTGTCCCCGGCCACTCTATTGAGCCAGCACAATAGGTTGTGGTCTGTGACAACTATAAACTCTTTCCCAAATTATGTGGGGCTGTGGCTTATTTTGGCCCAGAACTTCCAGGTACTGCTTTTCAATAGCCACATAGCTGACCTTTCAGGGCAATAGCTTTTGGCTCAGGTATGCAGTGGGGTGCTCCACATCCCTGGGCATCTCATGACTCAAAACAGCCCAGATGCCCTTGGTGGAGGCATCAGTCTGAACCAAGAAATGGTGTGAATAATCCGGGGCAACTAGGATGGGGTGGAAAGTTAGGGAACCCTTAAGGTCCCTGAGGGCTTTATCACATGGGTCGTGTCCACTGAATTAGCTGGGACATAATCTAAAGGGAAATAAACTGGGTGTATTACTCTACAATATCCAGAAATGGGGGGGGGGGGGGGGGGGGAAAGCTAAGAAGGACTGTGGTTGGAGTCAAACCTTCTGGTTGGAGCTGTGGTCATGGTCATCCTTCTGATTGGACCTGTGGTCCAGGCTTGGCTACTGGGGAGCGCTGGTCTAGGTGTCCTAGCTTTGTGGAGACCAATGGATGGGGGAAGCACTAACTTCTCCCTGGTTCCCTGTACTAGCCCCCTAGGTGAACAGCTTCTTCTTAAAGTTCTTGGACACAGACTGTCATGGCTGGAGGGCAAAATTGAAAAAATTGCTCCAGCACAAAAACTTGGGCAGTCTCCTCAACGGTCCGTGCCATGTTCAGGAGAGCCCACTGAACTCTTGGGGTCTGTTGGACTATTGGGGAGGGCCTGGATTAACATGGGCTAGAATTGTCCTTTTGGCATGAAGCTTGATTTTGATAAGCCCCGAAGTGGAGACACCATGCCTCAGACTGACTTCTCATCTGTCCTGTCATATCAATCATAAATCAAAAGGGATGCCAGGTGACTTCCCCAGAGTGATTACTCTGGTCCCAGCTAAATATACAATTAACCCATGACCTCCCTGTTACCTCTCTCTCCATGTACCTTGGCTCCCTCAATTGCACACCCCTGTGCCACATACTTAGGGAATCTCGGTATAACACTTTATTAATATTATCTGGAGAGAATTAACAATTGATACTAAACATGGCTGGGTACCATCCATACATCACATATTGGCAATTATAACATGGCTCACACGCAGGATGGCTGACAGCAAAACAACTCCCATGATTTTGTAGCCAATATTAAACACTTCATGCCAACAGGGCAATACCAGTCCATGTTAATCCAGGTCCTCCATATAGTCCAACAGGCCCCAAGAGTTGAGTAGGCCCTCCAGAACATGAGAGTCCGAACTTGGTGTCCTTTCCACCTCCCATCTCAATCAAGCCAGAGATTGCATACCAGCTCCCCATATAAGTTCGGAGTACCTCAGTGTCACGACCTGCTGCTTCAATGGGCTTGATAAGAACCTAGTTCAAACCTACCAAGCAGATTGCGGGGTTCTTTGGATATCCATGTTAGCAGGAATGGACACAGCACAGCATACAACCATCAAAAGTATGCAGGGAATCTCAGGAAGCAGTTTAGCAATAGTAACTCCAATGGTAAGGGTTATAGCTCCAGGAAGGTTCACATTGAATTTACATAATCTATGTGTATGCTTCTAACTGAAGAACAACTTTATAGGCAGACATACAGCATATTTATTTACATCACGATCCAATCACAGAGGGGTCACAACCTTTGGTTAACATTACCCTAGCCATTCAACAAGTTGTATTCCCCTGACCACATGGAAGGCCTGTTCATCAATTAATGTCAGTCTCCCTGATGACCCCCTGGTTGGCTTGGAGCCTGAATGACTAATAATTTAGACTTTGTTCCAAGCTTTCCAGGGAGGCATCTAGCCTAAAGAAAACAGGGCTAAGTTACCCCTGGTTGTTAAGGCAGAAATCAGATGGGGATGGGATTGAGACAACATGACCTGACTAGCAAACAGTAGATCAAAGGCAAGCTATGGTAACAAGCAGTGTACAAAGCTGTACAGACTATGAGTCACAATGGTGGTTTATTTTGATCTTTATCAACCCTTCCCTAACTGAAATATCATTGTCCTGACGTGGGCCAGTTCTTCTGTCTAAACTTCTGAAAACATTCTAACCCCACAATCGGGTAACCCACGTAACTGGAACCCTTTTCACCAGGGAACCCAATGGGCAGTAGCCTCCACACATTAACCACATACAAATACTACATATACATTTTAGGTAAACCACATGGGCAGTATTAACTCATCTTGGCTAACGTGGCGGTAACAGTCCAAGTATTTCAGGGGTTGGGTATTGTTCTTAGAAAGAAAGGGAAGGAGTTTGTACACTGTGCACCCAAAGGCCCATAATAGTCATTATTCCTCAAAGTCCGAAGGGTCCACCAGGGCCATGTCCGTGAATTTCTTCCTGTAGTGCTCAGCGGTCATTTTATATAAGGGCAGAAGCACCTACTTTGCGGCAATCCTCTGCAAGATGGCGGGGAATGGCCCACTAGGCTGGATGGCTCACCCACTAAAAAAGGAGTCTGACCCAGTCTTTGGGTTTGAGCTGTTGGAGCTTGCATGCAGCTCAAAGACTTGCAGAAACAGTCAATACTCCCCTCCCCCCATCAAGACAAAGGTGATATAGTGGCAGTCCTTCTTCCAGTAACTAACTCCTGTGGCATACCTCCTCTCCACCTCAAGGTCCTTAGCATGAGATAGGGAAGTCTCATAATCGAGTACTTTCCTAGGGACATTCACTGAGTCCTCAGGTACCCCATTCTCCTCATCCTTTAAATTGTAAGTCTGTGAGTTTCAATCCTGCAAGGTGCTTTAGGGAAAGCATGTTAATGTGTTAATCTTGAACTTGTCATTGCCTGTAACTTAACTTATGTAAAGGCGCTACGGAATATGTTGGCTCATTACAAATAAACAATAATAATGAACACCATTATGGCTGTAATGCCTGGATTAAGGTCCAGGGAACTGGCACAGACACCACCTTTCTTAGTTTGGTCATGCTGAAATCATCATACTAGGCCAGGTTTACAGCTGCCTTTCTGGTCTCTTCACCGCTGCCACTAGTTTAGGGACCAGAAGAACCAGCCAATGAATGGATCCAAACAGTTAGGCCATCTCCTGTGTGGGTATGTGTGTATTGGTCAGTGGCAGCTGATGGAATTTTAAGTTGATGGGAAAGAAGATCAAACTCTACCATAAACAGCTCACCTTGTTCCCTTACACTGCAAGGTGACAAACCCCCACCCCATGACCTCTGGCATTACCAAGGTGGTACCGCTCTTTGTATTCTCACATATAAGTATCACAGAGGCACAAACCTTATGTGAAAAGAAAAAAACAACAGATTTATTCCCCCACTCATTTAATTTTTCAACACTAGGTTGAGCAATTCACACTAAAGCAGAAGATGCATTGTTGTTTTGTCGTTCAGTTGTGTCCAACTCTCCACAACCATTCGAGTCACAGATCACCAGGCACATCTGTCAGTCACTGCCACTCTTTACTCCATCAAGCTTGTGCTCAGTGCTTAAATGACCACATCTATTCATCTCCACCTCCGTCTTCCCCTTCTTTGGGTGCCTTCAATCCTTTCCAGCATCAGAGCCTTCTCTAGGGAATCCTGTCTTTTCATCATATGGCCAGTATTGATCTTCTCACAGTCCAAGGGACTCTCAGCAGTGTTCTCCAACACCACAATTCAAAGGCATCAACTCTACAGCACTCAGCCTACTTTATGGTCCAGCGCTCACGTCCGTATGTTACTACTGGGAATATCATATTTTTTTACTATCCAGACCTTTGCTGATAGTTTAATATCTTTACTCTTTACTAGCTTGTCCAAGCTTGCCATAGCTTTCCTCCCCAGAAGCAAACCTTTTTTAATTCTATCTTGGAGGCCAGGAAAATAAAATCTACCACTGCCTCTTCTTTTTCCCCACTTATTTGCCAGGAACTAAGAATTCAGTTTGCCATGATTTTTATCTTTTTAACATTGATCAGCAGACCAGCTTTTGTATTTCCTCATAACCCTTTAGTTGGGTTTTCCAAATTAGTTGGCATAATGCAAGCAACTTTTTTCACAGCATAATCCTCTAGGATTTCGATCAGTTCAGCTGGGATTCCATCAACTCCTGAAGCCTGGTTATCAGCAAGGCTTCCTACAGCCCCTCTTAATTCACTCTCCAAGATGTCTGGCTCCAGCTCATTGGACAAAACTGTTGAGGTCAATGCAGTTAGAGCCTTCCTGTATAGATCATCTGTGGATTCCTGACACCTCATCTTTATCTGATCTACATTCATTAAGTCCAAACTATTTTTGTCTTTTATCGCACCCACTTTGGCATGAAAGGTTCATGTGAGAGTCCCAACTGTCTTGAAGCTATCTCTTGACTTTTTGTTATCTTCTTCTACCTCTTTACATTGCTCATTATGAATGTCTCTTCTTGTTATCCACTAGAATTATGAATTCAGTTGGATAACTTTCTTATCTCCACTACCTTTGGCTTTTCTTCTTTCCTGGGCTACTTTTAAAGACTCTTCATCCAGCCAGTTTGCCTTCTTACTTTTGGGGTTGAGGGGGTTGGGGTTGAGGAGGGAGGTT